>CM068368.1:389839174-390439174 GCA_034769895.1 Magicicada septendecula | reverse complement strand
ATGTAGGCTATACCATTCATTACAGCAATCGTATTAAAAGATGATAAAGAAATTATTAATGTTTACTAGACACTAGACGATATACAATGAAACGTTACTGCGTTTTCTCGTCAGACCTTAATTGTACCTTTAATTTACAATTAATATGTATATATTATATCTTGATATCAGGTATTTACTATTACCATATTGTATGATACTATCAAATTTTGAATGAAATAATAACATATGGAATGTTATATTTTACTACGAGACTATAACGCATTGTTATATATATGGAAAAAATTTTTAGAATTTTTAAGTCAATTTTACTCTTTAATTCTATTTCTATTAAAGCACTGCTTTAGCAGCTGTATAATTATGAAAGAGCCGCATATATTCTTGAAAGTTCTAGTATTTAGTTTTGTCGCTTCTTAGCTAGCTTTCGACAACTGGGTTTTCCAAATTTTAATATAGGCATACTGTATCCAATACGTCTTTAGATACAACTTTTTACTTTTGGCTATACACCTGCATTGCTTTAGCTATCGTAAAGGTACTACGATGCATTATGTAAAATAACACAATGTAAAAAACTGAATTCATGAAGTAACTTCGAAACTACTTAATATAATTTAATGTAATACCCTATAACAAAACCTGTATTTCACTGCACACCAGTTTTACGTTATAGTGACAGGCGCAGATGGTGATGATGCTTAGAATGCGGCACTAGCTAATGGAATACTCGTATACTTACCCAAAAGGCAACATACAGTATTTATCATGATATAAAAACGTGGATCGTAACCACAAATAATAATTTGTAAATTGTAATTCAGGAGTGTAATAAGGGTTATGAAATGGAGTGAATAGAAGTGGCCTGAGAATGGTTGTGTCTGTAGCCCGCGCCAACGAGGAAATCGGTCAAACATGACTTGTTTTGAAAATCTGCCATCGCTTAAAGTATAAATTTCGAAGAGAATTTATTGAATGTAGGTGTCATTAAATCTTCTACCTTATCTTTCTACAAAACATTTTCTGAGAAATTGTTTGCTCCACGCACAGAATTATATTACAAAACCCATACTCCTGCCTTAACCGTCAAGGACTGCGTAATTTGTTAGTAGTCGCGGTGACGTCGCAAAATTTCTGAGAAATCTTACGCGCCAGTTGGTAAATTAATAAAGCCCTACACTCTACCGCTCCACGTGGAGAAATTATAATGATAACAACACTCGTAATAAAATCCAATAACTCACACAATGAAATAGTCCAGCTTTAACGTTTGATAGATCTGCGCGCGCGCGCGCGCGCGCGTGTGAGAGAGAGAGAGAGAGAGAGAGAGAGAGAGAGAGAGAGAGAGAGAGAGAGAGAGAGAGAGAGAGAGAGAGTTTCATCCAGGTAAATATTGTTTGTTGAGCGAGGACTGTTTGTAGCTACCAATTTAACTTTTTCGCTATTAGTAGCGTGAGGTCTGCACTAATTATAAACATCAATAATTATACAGTCGGTACTGTTTAGTCACATATACACGCGCGCGGATATATGGGCGTTAAAAAATAGGCCTATAACCAGAACTTAATTAATTAAGTATATTTACTACAGAGATATTTACGTTTATGGAAGTTGAATTAAAATATTAAGATTTTATCTAGCTATCTGCATTAGCATATACGTAATTATATGTCGTGTTGATGTCTGTGAGGAACTTTTGTTGCGTCGTTTGCAGGTTGAAGGTGATGGATTCCTAGGAAGAATTGTTACAGGAGATGAAACCTGGGCACACTATCACCAACCTGAAACCAAGAGAGCTAGCAAGGAATGGCGCCATCGCTCGTCGCCAAAACCCAAAAACTTTCGCACCCAACCATCAGCAGAAAAAGTCATGCTCACTCTCTTTTGGGATAAAAAAGGGGTAATTTTGGAACACTACATGGACAAGAGAGCAACAGTGACCAGTGTTACCTATGGAGATCTGCTCAAGAATCAACTTCGACCTGCGATCAAGAGTAAACGACGTGGACTTCTGGTTTCAGGGGTCCTTCATGACAATGCCCGACCACATACTACCCGGTCAACTGTTGCCACAACATAGGATATAAAATTTGAGTGTCTTACACACCCGCTTTATTCACCAGACCTCCCAACCCCCACCAACAGCCATTTTCATGTCTTCGGACCGCTCAAAGAGGCGATGGGAAGCAACCATTTCCGATCCGATGAAGACGTGAAAAACGCGGTGCATGAGTGGCAACCAAAAGACTTCTTTTCAAGAGGTATCCATGCACTTCCGAAGCGCTGGGATACGTGCATTGCACGTCATGGGGACTACATTGAGAAATGAGGCACTTATATTTCTTCTGTACTTAATAAAATTCCATATAAAAAGTAATTAAGGTTTTCATTTGAACTTCCCTCGCGCGCGCGCGCGCGCGCGCGCGCGTGTGTGTGTGTGTGAAATATCTTCAAGTGAAATACACTGCGAGTAGGTTTATTTTGACCTGACGTACGTTTCACATAAATTATTCTGTATCTTCTCAAGTTTGTTTGAACTGTAATGAATGTTTCGCTTACAATATAGTTAATGGATAATTGATTTTACTTCGATTATATTTTCGATTATTGTAATGATTATGTAGTCAGCTGTTTATTAAATGTTTAATGTTTAATTTTATTATTTTAATAAATGTATGACTTTAAATAAATCGTCTTGTTTTGTTTCTATTTGAATGTCTTCTTTAATTAGTAGATTATTATTATTGTGTTTGTAAATATTAAGATTTTCTCATATACTCATTTTGTTACTTTTTTGTACGTTTTTAATTAATCTGACATTTTGACTGTCTGGAAAGAGTATCCCTGGATAAGATAGGTGAAATGCCCTCAATTGTTTATTTCGAAAAAACCTGATACCTTTACTTGATCTTAAAATATAAGGTAGGGTATCTACGGTCCGTACCTCAAAATTACCCCTACCCCCTCACTGGGGCAAACAAGTGCTTTTTTAAATTTTTTTTATATAAGAAAATATTTTTGAACTCTATACAAAATAATAATTATAGGAGTATTCCGAATAGTTTTCGTGATTTTTTCTAAGTCATCCAAGGTCACTAAGACCTTTAAAAAGAAATAAATAAAAAATTCGATTTTACCATATAAGATTCGATGGTGCAAAACATTTTATTCTACTATTTCATTTGTTTTATCAAAAACTATTTTCATGAATTTTTTCAGATTTTTTGAAGTGCCTAGTTATCCTCATCCCCAAAATGGAAAAGCCAAGTATTGAGGTATTATTCTTATCTTAGGTTAGGTTAGAGTTTTACAGCTATTAGATAATTTCAAAGAATACCTGTGTTAATGCAAGGCGTAAAGAAAGCTTTACAAATTATATGTCTAGTGAACATTATTTTATCAATTTGAAAGTTGCAAATGGTAATCTGTCTTAAAACAGCAGAACTGACACTAACAAGCTTACTCGTAAGAAAAAATCAATTTAGAAGTACTGAGGGAAAGCAAGTAGGGTAGGAAGTGAACTAAGTTAATAGAGTATACGTATAAACTACGATAAACTATCTTCAGGTTTTGACAATTACTGAAGCAGTGAATTCAGGAAAACGCTTTGGCCACAGTTTGGACAAGAATGGCGTGATTTACTAACAGAACAACTAGAATCTACATCTTTTATATATGACGGTACTTAGAATGTTCAGACACAATAATAATGTCACAGTGTACCTCAAGATATTGTGCCGTTTTCTACTACCCAGTCGATAAAATTAGTTCGTTGTTCTTCCGTTATTAATAAATGCACATAACATAAAATCTAAAACAACCGACAACATTTGTAACAGTCAGATTGTGACGATTTAAATGGTAAATAAATAAATTAATAATAAAAATATAAAAAAAAACGAAAGTAAGTAAGTACTTTAAATCGCACGATTAAACCAAATACCCCTGAACTAACTCATAATAGTAATGAAAATTAAATTAAGAAAATCTAACTAAATAAGTAATTAAAATCTGAATGTAAAAGTTAAGAATAATACAGTTAACCCTTTAGTAAATTTATCATGCGTTGACCTGCCTATTCCGGACACAACGTGCATACAGAACCGGCAGTAAATTAAAAATATCTGTAAATCGTAATGTAAATAATTAATAATTTAAAGCCACAAGTAGTAGTTATAATAATCCCTGTAAACAAGATAAGTCTAGATAGTTTATTTTGTCTTACTATAAGAATGTATTATTAATAAAGTTTTGGAACTATATTATGGCGGAGTACTCACTCCGCGCCGTTGCAATCTACCTGTTGTAACAATGCAAGAGTAACGATGCGGCTTTCAGACTGTAAACACCTCCAAGCGAAGGCTCTTCATAAAATGTTTTGTTATTCTTTTTGATTTTTTAATTGAGTGTTAGCTTCCACTAAAAGCGTGGAGAGCTAGTTATATATTGAAGATGTAGTGAGGAATTTGTTATAAAGTGTGATAATGTAAAAAGAACTCGTATATAAGGTGATGTCTCAAGTTAATTAAAAAACGAACTCTCGAATATTGTTCGAGTAATGTATTCAGATATTAATGTAAAAAAGAAGATGCAAACTCCAGTACTACGGTGCCAGTAAATATGTGACGTGCACAACTGTAGATACGGACGACTACCACCTAAACCACACTCACCAGAACCGCCGAGGATCAGCCCGACTTCACACAGCATAACATCCATCTCCTCATTAATAACCCAGAGGACTTTCACCGGAAACACTACTCAGATGACTACCCCGACTACCAGAGTACCGAAGATTCACGCCCCAGGACACGGACAGCAAAAGCGTATCTAAGAGGTGACTCGGTAGCTCGTCTACCGAGAATTATGTACATTTAAAATATAAGTTTTCGTACATGCCAGAGACTTTTAAAAAAGACAATCTCTAAGCTTTAAGTATTAGAAAAATGTAACCAGTAATTTCTAAAATCATACGTTGTAACATTACTCTTGAGATATAAGTTTTAATCCCTTAACTAAATAATACCATTCTTCAAATGGTGTTCATGTAACAATGCAACCTTCTTGATAAGTAAAGTAAATTTCAGACGTCTTTACTAGATTTAAAGAGACTCGGATCCGAGTTAAAATACATGATCTGTTTGATCCTTTGTTTGACAGAAAACCCCTTTTAACTATTTCTGTATGAGAAAATTTTTATGTAATGGAATATATATATATATATATATATATATCATTTGTTAATAAAGAGATGTCATCTTGTTACATATTAAAGTGAGTGCATAAATCAGTTAAAATACCTTCCCTTGTTTCCTATAATTAGAGTAACTATTATTGTTCTAAGTGTTGTGTTGATTTTCAGTTTGTTACAACGTAGGCAGCCTGTATAATTGGCTAGCGTCAATTATCACGGGTTCCCTGGATTTATAACGTAGCCCGGAACGTTATAAGATAATCTTTGAAAACTTATATCTCCGAGCCGAAATCAGTATAATAGTTTAGTCATCTGTCTTATCGTCGAAAACTTTTGCAGCAGTGTTATTTTAATGTGTGTATCATTAACCATGTCTGTCAGTTATCTGACAAAGTTCCGGTAAAATATTTGTAACGTGTGTGTGTGTGTTTTACTCACATCCTTTACATATTGATGCAGAATACCTACACAGTATACGTAGTTGGGTTAAATTAACTGTGTATATGTGAGCTTTATTTCGCACGTTAATTATGTTCATTAAACACAGAGCGTCGTACGTAGTAAACCAGCTATAAGGCGGCGTTTAATATTTGAGATTGTACAGTTAATGAAGGCTGGAATGAGGGGACAATAAATTCGCTTTTACGAAAGACGTAACAATTCCTAGATACTATGTCGGCAATCTAGTGGCAGTTTGTAAAATAAAACAGGCTTTAGTAAAAGTAATCTTAATTAGGGACGACACGGCTTTCTGTATCAAAATATTTATTAAAGGAAAGGCCATAATCCAACCAAGTGACAAACCTGTTACTGTTAAATGTCATACACACTAATTTAAGTAATTAATGATTATATATCATCAAAACGTAATATAAATACACACACAATACAACTTTTTCCAGTAAAGAATAGTAGTTTAAGAAATCAAATTACAGAACTCTTATTAACTAGTCTGTTATGTCTGTGTGACTGGATTATAGCCAACAGATTTTCCTAGGGCTGTTACCGACTTCCATGTTAAGTGGTGAACCGCTCGTCGATTCTAATTACAAACGTACTATTAAACTCTTTCTTGTTCTTTTTGGCGGAAAATATTTTCCAATGTATTTCTCTATTGATACTACGCACATATTGACAAATGTATTTAGACAATATCCACAATGGAAATAAAAGATTATTATCATCAGTACGGCCTAAATCACATCTGTTTTATTTCTTCCCACGGCTCGTCCACTGCATCTTTAATTATACTATTTATGCACTTTCGTTTTGGTTGTTAGTTTTATAAAACTTCACATACACTATTTCCAACCACTTTTTCCTTGAGTTTCGTCATTTGTTTCCTGTTGAACCTTTAGATGCTTCAGTTTCCGCACAGCCAAGCTTTTATTCTAAAGTATAGGCTAGTGTACAGGAAACGGATGTTAATTCCACGACAGTAACTACATTATCGAGTGTATAGTCGTTTGTACTCGATCAGCTGTCGAGGAAATAACCTTACGTTTATAGAACACTTGTTACATTACCGTCACACAATTAAATGACGGTCAGATATTTTGTTAACTGATCAACTGGGCATACAAGTCGATAAAATCTACCATTAAACTGGTTTAAAGTTTAAAACGTAATAGGCCTACTCCATCTTCCAGTTCCAAACGTATTGTTACCTATCGGCGCAATAGATCTTTTCGCGTGTAGCAACGATTTCATTCCTGACAGTTACTCCTCGTGACAAAATGTGTTAATAAACTGACGACAACTTTAATCATTTTTACAGTAATAATGCGGTCTGGTTTGAGCAGAGAAAATTTAAGACAATGGTTTCTATTATCGTCTTTAATCACAAAATTCTTATGAAAATTAAAATTTATAAAACGCTGGAATGTTTAAGCCAAGGCAGTCAGGGGTATTTAGACGCAGAGTGGTATTTTTTGTCTGAACAGAAAATTATTTTAGAAAGGGTAACTGTTTGCAAAACAAAGTCGGTACTACGACTAGCGGGAATCTCATAACTGTCCTGGGACCTAGTGTCCGGGGAGCAATCGTCTGGGAGCAATTGCCAGGAG
This sequence comes from Magicicada septendecula, assembly GCA_034769895.1. Taxonomy (NCBI): domain Eukaryota; kingdom Metazoa; phylum Arthropoda; class Insecta; order Hemiptera; family Cicadidae; genus Magicicada; species Magicicada septendecula. The sequence continues at coordinate 390,431,917 of CM068368.1, read as the reverse complement.
GAATTAGGCTACCGCGGAACTTCCTCCTGCACATCTTTTTCCCAAATTTCTCTATCTATTCCTTCTTGCCATCGTTTATATGAAAATGTCCATACCATATCAATTATTTCGTTTAGATCAATACATCAGTAATTTAATACTCATTCTTTCTCGTTTTCTATCGTTGGCCAAATTTAGATTTTTTTAGATTTTGTCCACGGATCTTAACCGGAAAGTTTGGGTTTGTAACCGTCAGCTTATGTTTTGATCTCTCTTGCAGTTGACATACTTTGTAGCTATATACTATGATGCTTAATATTGCGTTGTTGATCTAACATTTATTTGGCTCGGATTTGTGCCAACTCCACAGTATTTCGTTAAGCACAGAAATATCTTTCCTCCCTATAGCTATATGTTTTCCCGCTGTTCACTTAATCTGATGTGCATGTATTGTTTGTAGTCCTGAAAGCACTGTGCATACACTTACTATCTACTGAATTTTTATATTACTTCTAGCTCCATATATTCTAGATAGTTTTGATTCTGGGTGAGCACTAACAGTTCATCAGCGAAGTTTAGTGTGTAAAGGTTTGCTGTGAAGACGAGTAATCATTCCTTCACACGTCCTCTTCTAGATTTTAATACCTTGTTTCCAGTACATTCTAAAGTGTTTGAAAGATATACAGTAGCCCAATTAGGTTTTTGTCACAGTGACACCTTCTGAAATATTTCTTTCTATGTTCACTTCATATAAAAATGCCTAATTACACGCTATCTTTACCGTCCGGTGAACTTGTTCCTTCACTGTGTTGTGCTCTGTTCGGATAACAGTACTTCAACTAAAAATGTTAATATAAACAATTCACGGAAGTGTTTTCTTAGTAACATTTTTTTTCTTTAATATTATACTGATCTGACTTGATATCGGTGAATAGTATATATGTTATCGGCAATGTACGAGACCCGGCGATGTGTAGAATACCTAAGTATTGAATAGAATGCCTAAAATCTGGCAGCAAAATATGAAATTGTAGAAAATGCCAAAATTAAATGCCCAGGTATAAGAGAATACAGCAGTGTGAAAAACGTAAACATTCAAGACTTAATATTAAAGGAATGAATTTAAAAAAACTTGACTTATTTACGATGATTCATATCCGCAGTTTCGATTACAACAATGGACCAACTTGTTGACGAATCATTGTTTGCTGATACGTCTCTTCCACAGATTCTTTTTGTTGAAGCAATGGGAATTGTTATAATGAAAACAACTGAATGGTGATGCACATATCAACACGTTGATCCTCCTCTACCTATTTTCAACTGCACGTGATATTTAGTCTTGCTCCAGTTGTAGTTTCTGAGCTGTGCAGTCACGATTAATTTCAATGAGAAATTGGTTTTTATAATGAAAATGCCAATGCTAATGCTAATGCTGCCAAAAACAGTGCATTTTAAAGTGAAGACAATTGCCAAAAGCTAGTGGATTAGGTAAAAAAGGCTAAGGCATTTACAGAGGCAGAAGCAAAGGCAGTTACAAAGCCAGTTACTACTGGCTGCTCAAGAGTTTCCATGTCATGATTGTTGAGAATAAAAACAATTAATGTACCCTGTTAAAGAAGGAGTGTGTGCTATTAAATTTTACGACACGAACTGTACGATGTTTGGGGAACTTCATGACGGTCACCTGGCTATTAGTCATGCAGGACGGGACAGAATGTTGAAGGGACTTACATGCAAGTGCATAAATGTTACAAGTCAGGATGTGGGACATAACACTCACTTATCTGAACCATAAGAGAAAAAGTTGAAGGTTTGCAAGAAAGATGTAATAAAGCCCATGGTCAGAATTTCAGAACTCAATTCCCGCTGTCAGCTCGATCGACTTTCAGCCTCAACCTGTTAGGGATTACAAGCTCATAATAATATACCAAGATCATCAAACCAAGTTTCTGGTTATTCAAGCCCTTAAATCTAAACCAGCAAAAGAATTAGCCCAACACCTTTTGAACCTAGGCATATTTAGGTTGTTCGGAGCTCCATCGATTTTGGAGTAACAAACTTTTAAACCGATTTATAGGTGACTTATGTCAGCTAAGCGCCCGTAAATTGATTTATATACAGGAAAAAAGTAGAGCTGGGGGGCGCTTGCAAATGTGTCTGGTAATTAGGCTTGTTAAATATTACGTTTTATAAATAGCTTTTTCGTAATAATTATAGTTAGCCTACAAGCCGTATGATGTTTGCGCACTCTAAATTAGCCTCGAGCATATGTGTTTTCTCTTTAAACTTGTGTTTTCGAGCAACTAATTTAACTTGCTGTTTCACAAATTGTGGGTTAGCATACTTTGTAGGCTACTGCAAGGGTGCCTTTAATACAACAGGATATATTGAGTGTGAAGTTATTAATGCCTCATAGGAAAAAAACATACACGTTCCTCTTAACCATGGAATTGATTGTGGGAAGGTTGTTAAGATTGTAAGGGAAATAAAATTGTATTATTATTGTTATTATATTTTAAGTAAAAAGACTGGCATACTTTCGATGGTACGCAAAAATTATCAGAACGGTTTGATCAGACTTTTACTATCGTTCAAATTTACTTACACAAATTTTAAACCACAAAAAAATTCTGTGGCCGTCTTCAGGAATCGTATGCACGGACGAAAGGTCTGGAGTTATGGAAAAGAGCATAACGAATGATAAACTGAAAAAGGAATCGCAACTTTCTCAATAACATGGAAAAGCTGTTTCTGCTTACGGCCTATTTTAAGGTCTGTATCGTGTTTTCCTCATTTACTTCCTGCATTATTGATGCTTACATATAATTTTTGCCGTATTTTCCATCCGATTTCAAAGGCTCATATGAGTTCTGTAAGTACTTAAAATTTTTACTTAAGCAGGTTACATCACAGGTCTACCTGTCGCTACCTTGGTTTATCATCCTACTGGGAAGAGAGATGTCGGTAGACCGAGGAGTAGATGGGTTCCGGAACAGGTCTAAGGCCTAGTCCTTTGAGTGGCATTGGTAATGATGACATACAATTTTTGAATGTAATTCGTTCAGTGTGGAGAATTTTATTTGATTGTATATGTGGAATTATCTCATATAATAGGCCTATTGCTAATATGTATTATTACATACATCATATTTAGTAAAATTTATGATTGTGTTAGTGATTTGTATATATTTAACTCGTGTAAAGTTATTGATTATGGCTACTAGGGTCTCTTTCTAGGTTCGTTTTTGTCAGTAGTATATTTGACAAAGTTTTTGATTATCTTTTGTGGTAAACGTTTATTGATTTATTGATGACACTTTTTTGTATTTTATGACACCTTCAGGTTTTGTGTCCGTTTCTTTGAATACCTTGACTACTATCGTTTATCACACATTCAGAAGTGCTTAATACAATAATAGTTGGAGCACTGTCTGGTTAGAAAAGTTCATCTGTGTAACTAGACTGTTACATCATGTAAATTTGAGAAAATTACAGGAAAGAAATTGAATATTGCAACATACGTTTGATCATGTGATAATGCTATATCTACATACATTAGCCTATGTAGGCAGATTACTAAAATGTGAGCTACTGTTTACTTCTTTCTGTATACCAAATATACTGATATCATAATGTGTTCATAAGTGGTCTGTGTTTTACGAAGCTAATTGTATAAGGTTCTATAGCCGTTGTTGTCTATATAATCTGTCGAATTGGTTAGCTATTATGAAATTTCTTTTATTATATTGCTTTCATTAACTTATCTCGCGAGGATATGTACGTAGTGTACGTTTTCCCTTGTTCAGGAAGTACTTTATGGGGGGTCTTGTTACCTAAACCATTATTTGTTCTGCTGATGTATCTGCTTAGAGGAAACTTAGAAGCCTCCTATTTTCTCCGTATTTATTCGTTACTAATTCTGTTAATTTTTTTAATTCATTACCTTCTCACGAATTCTAACTTCGTTGCATTAATATTGTTTCAGTCCTTTTATTTAATTTATTACGCGATTTCGTTGTCGATCATTGTATTACGAGAATTGTAGGCCTATGTATAGAATTATCTTATGCGTGTACTATGGTTAACCCCAATATGCTTTTAATTTTCTTTTTATATTTAGTTTTAATGAGGTTTTTACTATTTAATTTTACAAGCATTATTTTTCTACATTTCTTAACATCAAAATGTGTCACTCGTTGTTATCCGTAAAGCTCACTTGGTCACAAGCAGTATTCAGATATAGGCTACAGATTTTTATTTCCAGCCGCCATTGTAATACTTTCTCATTTGTAACCGATCATTTATGACAAATTTGGTGACGTGGAATACCCTTGTTATTTAAAAGTTTTTATTTTTATTTTTACAATTTTTTTTTCGTATGCTGGAAATAATATGCACTAATATGCCTCACTCTCTCATGCAATTCGACATTTATTCTTATTTATTAATAGGAGTCAGAAACACTTATAAATACATAGGAGTACTACTAATTACACAGGAACGTATCAGACAAATAAATTGTCTACTTTTTTAAACCTTTCTCTCTCTGTACTAATTTAGGTTCATCTTCTCATCATTCAGTAACAAAAGATGATTTGAAACAACCGATTCAAAAGTAGAGAGGCTCTGAGTGTATGGAACAGTCAAACGGTTCTGAAAAATTAACACAGTCGCCATTAGTGAATGAGGGCAGTCCAGTCCCTTTCAAAATGTCTTGAGTTTGAAGTTCCAGTGCTTTAGACATCAGATAACCTGTCCATTTTTTAAATATTTTCCCATAACATTTAATTTTCTCAAGTCCCGTTACTGCTTAATTTTGTAATCACACACACACACACACACACCGTTTTGATGAATAGGTAGGTAATAACTAATTCTACTTCTTAGGGGTTCCAAAACCGTCGGTCTCGTATCCCAAAACATTTTTTGGCAACTGATAAAATTTACTGGAAAAATTGTACTTACTTAAATTGTAATTTACTTAGCATAAAATTAAAAAATATGTGCATGTGTGTATGTGTATGTGTGTGTGTGTGTATGTGTAGTTTACTTACACACACACACACACAATATAATGTAAATACATGATATAACATTGAGACATAATGAAGATACATAATTATATAAACACCATGGCATTGTGATAAACTGTGAGATCAGCAAAACATTTTAAGCCATATTTGGGAATTAATGTAGGTGTAAATATTGTAAATTCAAAGAATTAAAACCGAATTCAAATCACACACGTAGGCCTATCTAAATTTAACTGTCTAGACTTGAAGATATAATTTCACTTCGTAAATGTTCAAGTTGGTGGGGACCATACGGTAATTATACCACTCGTGTCCGTTACACAGTATCTTCGTTAACATGTTACACGATATGAACTGAAATTCCGAAACTTGCGTACAGCAATAGATTACACTGTGTAATGTGAGTGCATCGTGCTCGTATGTGTCTGTAATTACATACTCAAGTAACATAATGTAACATACACGTAGAGTTAATGCTTACAGTATGTACCAGTTAGGTTGACGATAAAACTGAATTATCCAACTAGAAGTAATATTTAGTATAACGTCATGTGACCTCAGACACTCATACACACACACGTGAACGTAATATTATAGACTTACTTGCGAGCCAGTTAACGTTATGTACTTAGTTCCATACACCGATATTTTCAATATTCGCCTAGTGAAATAAATAAGTCTTCAGTCATGATAATGGAATAATATATAACTTTATTTTTAAGTACGAGTTCAATTCAATTACGGTTTTCTAAGCGTTCTATCGAAATATTACTTACATTTTAGACACATTAACCAACAAGGATATGCTGTCCCGAACAAAATGTTCTTATAACTAATGAAATAAACTTAGGCTTCAAATTTGTGATATTCATAGCCACAAAATTTATGGTAAAACAAAGTTTTTTGTTTGAAAAGAACAAATTAAGGAAAATCTATACTCAAATCTCTACATTGAATTATAATTCAGGGCTACAAGCTATGCAATGCTAGTTCAAATAGTTTTATTAACATTATCAGTTTTATTATTAAGCCAAATGTATACTATAATAAATGTTAAGTCTCCAAGAGCCTCTCCAAGTTAAAGCGGCCCACACACTCAGTTTTACTGCGCAGTTAACTGCCCTAAATAACTGGGTCGGCACATACACATCGTCTGTTGAAGCTCCCGATTTTTTCGAATCATTAACTTTTTTTAGCTCTTTTCGAAAAGTGGTTCGGACGTTATTAATATGAGGAGATTTCGATATCCCACAGCTCAGGAAGCGACCAATAGGCTTCAATGAATGCGAGGAGGGCTTCTTTCTTTATGGGGCTATGGTGATACCTAAGTATCAGCCACGTTTAACTGAGTGACCTGTGCAGTTTATCGTTGCAAACAAGGGTCCAGTAGCACAGGCCTGCAAACTGCGTAAACACCTGCCTAAACTGCACAGTTCACACAGTTTATCGCTCAGACATGACGTCACACGTGAAAAACTGCCCAGTAAAACTGACAGTGTGTGCGTGGTTTACCCTTAAGTACTAACAATGTAAAGTGGCGCGTTCTCTTGAGGTAGCAGAGACAACGGGTACTGAGGCTTGAACGGAAAAAGAATCTCCTTCAGTCAAATGGCGCCGGAAATTACGGACGACACGGATGAAACACGTTTTTATGAAACAGGTTTTACGAAAATAGGAAACAAAGAGAAACACTGAGATTTATTACTAAAACAAATGCCAAACATCAAATACAAATTTTTATTAAAAAATATTAGTCAGCTACCATACTTGAGATAGGTAACGACACAAGAGACTGGCGTGAGCTATAAATGATTACGCTGCAAGCACTAGGCCTATACGTTAATTATAACACCGTCAGTCCCCGTACAAATCACAACGTTGTGCTTCACTGCAAATAGCTTTTTATACACGTTTTACTTCCTTAATTAAATATAATAACTAGTACATTGTAGCCACCGGAAGCTAGTGTTTAATAGCTTAGCCTTAAAGTTAATAAAAGCTTGGCTTTGTCTAGTTTACGTATTGAAATGTTTGTCTGAGACTACACATGGGGTGAAGATAATTGTTCACACTGCTATTACAGTTAAAAGTTACACATGTGATCGTCAACTCTGTCAGCTTCAGAAAGTTTCCGTGATATTTGACTTCACTATGTTAGGTAGAAGAGTTTTATAAAATATTTTGTAATTTTTACAACGTATTTTCTTGGCAAACGATTAAATATTACTAAATCTATCAGCTCTACACATCCGACAAATTGCAGTGTCTGGTTTTAGCTGAATGTGAATATTCTAGATAAAATAAAGTAATTATCCCCGTCCTTTACCCTACAGCAGTGGTTCCAAAAGTGGGGTCCGCGACAATGTTTCAGAGGGTCCGCAGGTACTTTAAAAAAAATCTAGGATATACCGTAATATTCTCAGATTTTTTTATGCTCTAAATATAAATCTATATTTTAGAATCTTAAAACAATTAGTAAAAGACTCCAGTATTTGGGGGGGGGGTCAAACTAATTGTAATTGTAAAAGTAATTTCAAACTAATGGTTTTAATAGTGTCTTTAAATCATATCGTGTAGAAGATCTGTTTGTCAGCCGAACTGATTAGATCTCTCTCTTACACTACAAAAAAAGTTTCATTGGCAGAACTTTCAACTGACAGTTCATTAAAATTACAGGTTTTGCAATTACAGCTAGCTGACTTCTGGTTATATGTAATAACTGACTATCCTGAACCTTGAACTTGGAAAAAGATTTTTTAAGTGTTTAAATATGTTTTCCTCTACTTATTTATGTGAAACCGCAGTCTCCCTGCTCACGTACTTAAAGTCAATGTTAAGAAATAAACTTGATGTCGAGAGATAAGTACTTAAGTTATCAGACATTAAACTCATATTGCAGAGCTAATTGTGCAAAAGCAGCTTCATTGTTCACATTAAACTATGATTGATATCATTAATATTATAATTTTGCAAGTTAAGAGCTTTTTAATTTTAATACATTTATAATTAATATATAGGCCTAAGAGATTCTGTCACATTTAATGTTTGTTTTATTTCAGAACTCAGACGGGGTCCGTGAATTTTTAAATTTTTTGTGAGGGGGTCCTCGGACTGAAACGTTTGGGAAGCACTGCCCTACAATGTATATGATTCATATGATCTCAGCATTGCTAAAACGTATTATGATAACAGTGAAGCAAAAGTACAACCTTGGAGGATGTTTCTATATTTTATTTTGAGTCACACACTTGGACGCAGAAAGCCATTAGGACTCCAAATAGGCATAGTACTGAAATAATTTTAGACCGTGATGTTAAAAATTAATTTATATTTCCGTTAGTGATTGTTCATCGTCATTTTTAGTGAGTATATCCATCACATCAAGAATACAGTATAACTCAAATCTTTAAAAAACATACGCAGAAACAACATTATTTTCTGATAAGAGGACACAACTACAGTGTCGCTCAGACAACAAGTCTTACCTAGTTTTGTACGTAACGACAAGTTCAACTCTTAACCTGGAAATCGCTAACAGCCCTTGGGAAATCTGCTGCCACTAATCCGATCACAGGGCAAAACAGACTAGCTAAGAGGTTTATAATTTCATTTATTAGTCCTCCGTTCTACGACAAAGTACGCCACATGATACGTTTTAACTTCAAATAATCGAAGAAACTAATGTTGCGTTAGAAAGCAATAAACATATACAACATAAAAAGCACGAATTACAAAATATGGAAAAACTATGTAGACGCGCGCGCGCTTACATGTATAACATACACGTACACACGAATACATCATTTTCATCGGTTTGAGTCTCTCGTTGAATTTTATTTTTCTTTTCTGTAAGAATAAAATAACATATATTTTTCCATCGTAGACGATAAAGTAGAAGTAAGTAGCTTAATATTGGCTGAAATAAATGATTAAAAAAATTCTGGATATTTCTAGTTGCTAGACAAATAACTGCACTGTGGTAAAAGGAAGTCGATGACTTTCTAATGTAGCCCTTCTCAACGCACTGGTAAAGTTGAACATACCGATTTGCAGCAGTGGAAGAAACCGTTTCAGCGAATAGCAAAGGGAGTTTAGTTAGCAATCCATTTCTAGACAATCATTTTACAAATAAATGGACTCATTCAGTGAGAGTCAGTAACTTTATGGCATTTAAAAACATGACAGATTTTCTCTGTTGCCTTCGGCATTACTTTGAGCCCATAATTTGTTATTTTTCACTTATAAAATCTCAATAATTTTTGCTCTTGTAACAAATATCTATTGGTCTTTCCTACTGCTTTTAAAAATATAATTCTTAGCATTATTGTCTTCTTCTTATATAGTTATACATATGTTTATCAACACGAATACACACACACACACACACACACATAATACTGTAAACGTTAGGCTCTTATATATAATAATATCCTAAACATTTTGGTCATAAATCCACAAAACACACTATCCTACTCCAGCCATTAAATCACTAATGTATGAATCCGCGTATTTTCCCAGTTTCTTGTGTTCATAGTTGATGTGTAATGTACAAATTTTTGTGTAAGTATATTTTTAGTGTAGTCACACAAACAAAAACACAGGAAATTCTATTTTACTTATTGCATGATATTCACCAAACAACAAATTTTAATTAATTCAAGCTTTACACTTGAAAAGTTTAAATAACATGTACTTAATTAACGCAGAATACTCATAGTCCGTTAGATGAAGATAAATATTACTTTAAGTAGTAATTCACGTAAATCATAAAAATTTATTGTACAATATAGATAATAATACGTAATATCATTCATAGTAATACATTATACATAATTATGTATATTTTATGATATAAAAAAATAAAATCTAGTTAATTATATTACATATAATTGAATTTTATGATACGTATAATTATGTTACTTATAGGCCTACTCATTAATATAGAATCTCTATTCTTCACACAGATTGACATGATAGTTGAATTTTATTTTAATGTGTAGTTTCATTTTACAATATTAATATATTGCAAAAATACATTTATTCCTTTCCCCTGAATGGAATGGAATTTATTTTACATTTATTTTTACAACCACACACACACACACACACGCACACACACACAAATCCAAACAATTTTGCTCAACACGAGAATGTAGTTCCATCGGTTTTCAATAACAGACTCGGGTGTCAGATACTATGAGTCATTAAGTAACTGTCTACAGACAACATATTCTACATTATTAAAAGCTACCTTGCAATACAACACATGCTGTACAAAGCAATATGTTAAGTTAACAACATGCATGGGCATGTACAGAGTTAATTTAGTGCGCGCAAATGTAGCTAAGCATTTTAGACGTTATAACTAAATGACTATGAGAAAACAGTTACGACAACTCATTGTGCAGTGCACATAATTAACAAACATATCCGTGCTTGCGCTTGCTATTATGTATGCGTCAACTCTGTCAGCGAACAGCAGCGACTGATGACATTGTTTTACTATTAACGTAACGTAATCGCTAAGGCCGTGATTAACAACAGCAACTAACTAGTTTCTAGTCACAGCTTTCTAATAAACTGTCACGTTGCTGTAAGTAACATCACGCGCTCTGAGCCTGTCATCTGGTAACTTTAAAATAATGTTAAACATTAAAAAACAAATTCCCTATTCTTATCTATAATTCTGTTGTACTGAATAGCCTGTCTGAATGACGTTTGTCGTTAGCAGACTCAATAAATGCCACTGGTTCACATATTTCGAAATTACGCCATACGTTTCCTCCAAAATATTACATTGACTTGTTTGAATTTCGGCGTTATCCCTTGGTGCACTAATACAACTAAAGTTCTCAGTAAAAATAAGGACAAATACACTTTACTTAACGGTATTACAATTTTTTGCTTTATTTAACGTCTATAATTTTAGCACGAATTACACTAGTTAATCTTGCGGTGAGAGATGAGTTCTTATTTCTCGCTGCTTGACCTAGTCTGACCGTCGGCAATTTCTAACCTAAATTGCTAATCAACATAATTATAAGACTCGGACATTAACATCCCACAGTTAGTTTTAAAATTATTTATCTTTGCTCTTGAATTGCATTACTAGCTTATAATATGAAGCACATCCTTCCTGTCATTAAAAAAATAGAATTACCTTAATGACTTGGCTGGCCGCACTACCAATAGTGGTTCGTAAACCACTATCTTTTATTTCTTCATTTGTGTGGAGGTTCTTATTTCATATGTAGACCTACCTAGGAGTAATGTTTATGCTACTTAGTTGGTATTTTGGAAACCCTACGTCATCTTATTGTATAGAGTTTAATGTTGTTTTATTTGTGTGTGTATCCCAACTTAGCTTTAACGTCCATGTTTGCACAAAACAATTTTGTATCTTCTCTTATATTAATTATAACTTTTCTGTTGTCCTTACGTTTATATCAATTTTGGCGTTTTACAAACCATTCCATCAGACGTCTTCGGAAATTGAATTTCCTACTTGAGATGTTATTTACTACAGGTATATTTATATTTATCTTACTGCCTATAGATTGAATTGAAATATTATGCTACATTATTGTAATTTGAATTATGAATACTAAGACGGCGGTTCCCAACGCGTACGAAAGCAAAATTAGTTTTGGTAGTCGCTGCAAATCTCGATACAGCAGGTTGGATACTTCGCCTAATATTCTTTCCCATCATCATCGGTTCCAAGGAGATAACCTAGAGCGGGTCACTCGAACGCTTCTTCGAAACCCCCACACCTCTCTATATCTAAAGGGGGTCTAGGTACTTCATCCGGTTCCGAGACTTTCATCCTCCAGTCTATCAGTTTAAAGGAATTAAATTAACACAGTTCCCCACATCGGAATCAGTTTTAAAAACAAGTAAACCTGATTTTGTAATTATTCAGCTTATTATTGCACCAATAAACTTACTAACAAGACAAGAATAAAAGCTACCTGTAACTGCTAAAATGTAGGCTTACTTTAAAAATCTTATGAAACACTACGTACGAGGAACAGAAAAATCAGTGAACAAAACAAATTATTGTGCATAACAGTAATAGGAAATGTATCTACCAAAAGAACAGTGTAGAGCAGAGTTTTTATTTTCCTCTAAGAGAAACCTAAAACTGGAACATCCTAACATCGAGTCTATGGTAATCTGAAGTAAAGTTTTAAGAACTTCCAGATAACATCCCCAGGGAAAACTACTGACTTTAATCCGATCGCAGGAAACGAACAGATTAATTAAGTATTTTCCCAATGCAGTTGTTTGTCCTCTTGTCTTTCTTTGTGACATGTTCATTATATTTGTTTCTGTTAAATAACAACAAATTTAATGTTTACACTCATGTGTACAACACTTCGATTGAGAAATAAATTCCTGTAGTAGATTTTTCCATGATATACTGACCTTAGCTCTAACAAATTAATTCTCAAGCTCAGTAACAAGGATACATAAAAAAACAGACAGTACTAAACAAATTCTACGTAATATGACGTTAAAATTATATATTTTACTTGAATCTGTTAATTTGTCAGTATACTGTTTTTACACAGCGTTTGTAGCCCAGTGATTTAAGTCGTTCTGAGGACAAAATTGCCCAAAAATCGTACCGATCTCGATTTTTGTATACAGCTTTATAACGTGTGAAAAGTCACAATGCCAATCGTGTACGCATCTTGAGTTATTAATGGTCAAAGGTCACAAGAAATGGTTTTTTGCAAATATCTCGCTTCCTATTGGCCGAACGACAATAGAGGTGGGTATCAAAATTGTAGACCTCACTATTCTCTAAAAAAGGCAGTATACAATTTTTATGTAAAACCAACGGTTTATCGAATAACGCACATCTTAATTTTGGAGCAAACCATATACTCCACTGTTTATCTTTTATTCGCTCCGTGCCGATGCGTATCACGTGACTACATTCCTACCTTCCTTGTTTTCCTAGGATGTTTCATCATTGAAAAGCATGAAGAATAGACAGTTATTGAAAAATACACCAAATATATAAATGTAAGTAATAAAATGAATTACATATTTATGTTCATTATTAAATTTACTCACATATTATACAACTTTGGTAACTAAAATTACCACACAACAACTAAAATGACACATTTTTTTGCAAATATTTCATATAAACGCGTGCATAAGCGTCCTGAAAAAACGATACATTCTCCCAACATGAGAACATACGTCGATTCACGAATCCCTACCACGCATCGGCTCGGAGCGAATACAGTTGTATACTCCATTCTATGCATTATATATTATGTGTAGTATTATATAGTGTGTTTAAACATTGTGATTATTTTAATATGGCGTACTCTTCCGCATCAGAACATTTTCTTTATGAAACCTGGTAAAGGAAATATTGAAGCGAAAATATATTCTTCTGCAAGCATCAACAATTATTTTATTCATTGTAAAAAACACATATTATTTTTAGACCCTATCACCGGATGTGACACAACTTCTGCGATGTTTGGTAAGGGAAAAATAGAGTGATGAAATTATTTGAAAAACGTCCTGATTTGCACCAAGCGGCACAAGTATTTCAACAGGAAAATTGGCCTCCAGAAACCATATACAATAACAGCATACTTTTTCTTTTGGCATATTTGGTGCTCCAAAAACCGAAAAGTCCATTGATAATTATAGGTACTTACAATTTGCTAAGTCAACAAGTCTTAATGTACCTGCTAAATTGTCCTCTCTTCCTCCTACTGGTGGAGCCGCTAAACAACATCTTCTCCGCGTCTATTACCAGGTACAAACTTGGTTAGGGAAAAACTTACATACTCAACAATGGGGATGGATTGTCAGAAACAATTTTTTGGAACCCATTACAACTTTGTTACCACCAGCGCCAGACATATTGCTAAATACAATTTTTGCAACTGTGAGAAAGGTTGCGGTGCTAATTGCGGTTGCAGAAAAATTGGCTTAAAATGTTCCACAGTCTGTGGGCACTGTCATGGTCAGTCTTGTTTTAATACCGCATCACGTGAAACATCTGCTTTAACACGGATTGCTGCTATTTTGGATGAAACATCATACTTATGCATCTGCTTTGGACACGGACAATGATGTTAATCCAATAGATATTTTATCCGCAAATTTGTCAGAATTAGAAAAAAATGACGACGAGCTTGCGCCGAACATTGATGACCTTCAGGATATGCACGATGAAGACGAAAGCGAAAATTAATTAATTATATTATATTATTAATCCACGGCGGCTCAGTAGACCAGTGGATATGGCACCTGGTTACTAATCTAGAGGTCCCGGGTTCAATTCCCGGGCCCGAACCATAAAATCAAGGTCCGTTTTTCAGCCCCCAGGTCGACTTAGCCTGTTGAAAATGAGTGTCTGGGATAACATCCTGATGATAATAATGGGCGGCTGAAGCGTAGTGCTGGCCACACTGCCTTCCTTGTGTGCCGTACGGCTCACATAAGGCAGCCTACCCTGCCTACTCCTCCTAAGCTACTTCGGTGGTATAGATGGGAGCCATTATTATTAGTAATAATTTATTACTATATTAATCCAATAAAATTTGTTTTTAATTATTAATGGCATAACCCCGCATAACATGGATTAGGCCTACTGGGGAAACCATGTAAAAAAACTGTCTTGCAGTCTACCTCGAAGGTGGTGCGGAAATTAATGCATTGAGTGGCTGTGATATTTTCTCTCGTTATTTCGCGGAAACGGCTAGTTTTATATAAAAATGGCATTCGACCTTTTTATAGAGAATATTGAGATCTACAATTTTGATATTTATCTCTATTGTCGTCTGACCAATAGGAAGCGAGATATTTGGGAAACACTGTTTTTTTGTGACCTTTAACCTTCAATAACTCAAGACGCTGTATACAGAATAAAAGCTGAATACAAAAACCGAGATCAGTAGGATTTTTTGGGCAGTTTTTCCTTAAATTACTGGGTATTGGGCCAAAACAGTTACACTTATTTGTTTAATTAACGTCCAAGTTACAACAAGAATAGAGTAGTTGCATCAACAAAGGTATGCAAAATATGTGAAATAAAAATATCACGCATGCGCGTACGTGTGAATGTACGAATGTATAATCGAGATCTATTTTACTAGCGTGAGACACGTTTTGGTCATGAAGCAGTACGCTCATCGTAAGCCGGATACTTTCTGGTCAAATATTTGTGGGTTGGTTGACTGTCCCTGTTGGCTGGTGTTGATAGAGACTTTTTTTGTTCTATTGTGGGAAGTAACTGTCATGACACCAAAAGGCGTGACATGAAAATATTTTGAAACGTTCGTCTGATATTTGTAATATAAACGTCTAATGGAAAATAATGATGCTAATAATTAATATAAGTAGTTTGTTAATGTTATATAAATGTAATTATAATTTTAAATATAGCAAGCAAAAATTGTAATTGTAATTATAATTTTTTGTAATTTTCCATTCGTCTCGACAGACGTTTAAAGATATTTTATGCACCTTGTAACGAGACATATGAGCCCAATATTTCAGTAACCCAAAATATTAACACATGTCAACAATTGAGTGAAAGAGACACCCCAAGTGACTAATCTAAAATGCCAAGAATGGAACTACATGAGCAACTCACCAACAAGGATGAGCTCACAACAACAAGAGTTAATAAAACTAATGGTAACTAGCAAGTGAAATAACATTATAAAAAAAGAAGATGCCACAAACAATGACTGTACCACAGGAACCAACAACCCAATAGTTTTCGGTCAGTGAGGAACCAATGAAGACAAGGAAGAGACATACTACGAGAAAGACACCTAACTGGTATAATAAGGAATGAAATTGTTAAAGAAAAAACGATAAGACTATAATATTAACAAGTCAATGGAGATGAGTCAAACAAAATGATTATAACCTTAATACCAAACAACTATTGAATACACTAAAAATAATCTAACAATCATATCAACCACTGAAGAGATGCCATTCAGAACCAACACCAATGTTATGAGAAAAAATACTCAAATAATGAAGAGCAAGTAGTTGCCCAAAACTTTGAAGGCATGATAATTAAGACCAGACATGAAATCTGAAATCAAATAGTATTATTACAACTAATACAGTTACTAAGCAGAAAATAGAAAGAGGGAGATCAGTCAAAGAGAAAATAGATAAGAAACAAACAATCTACCAACAATATTGTGTCAAATAGAGCAAAGAGAATAAAATGAAAAGTAAAAAAAGAATGAAGAATATTATCAAATCTGAACAATAATTGAGTGAATAACCCTGAATATTTTTTATTAATCGCACAATGACTACTTTGAATTTTTATGTTTGTTTGTAGAGATAAGCTCCAACAACAATTTAACTGAGCAGACGGTATGTCCCTCTGGTCTCAGAAAATGTAGGGTGGACAGCAGAGCATGGAAGCCAAGAGTGCCCCTGTGATCTGTGCCATCTACCATGTTAGGGAAATGATAGGGAATTAAATACTACAGGAAAAAAAATCACCAAGAAAGAAGATAGTGGAACAGATCAAAGATAACAATGTATTAAAATATGGAATGAAAAGAAACAAGATGTGAAAGACGGAAGCTCAGAATAAATAAGAAACAATGTGATAGATAATTTCTCCAATCCCATAAAGGAATTAATCCAAATGATCTATTTTTGAGGGGGGACGATATGTAACGAGACATATGAGCCCAATATTTCAGTAACCCAAAATATTAACACATGTCAACAATTGAGTGAAAGAGACACACCAAGTGAATAATCTAAAACGCCAAGAATGGAATACATGAGGAACTCAGCAACAAGGATGAGCTCACAACAACAAGAGTTAATAAAACTAATGGTAACTAGCAAGTGAAATAACATTATAAGAAAAAGAAGATGCCACAAACAATGATTGTACCACAGGAACCAACAACCCAATAGTTTTCGGTCAGTGAGGAACCAAGAAAGACTCCTAACAACCATGGCATAAAATATAGATTCCAAGAGCCAGTCAACTATAGATCAACATCTTACCCGTATATGCAATAACTGAATAACTTACAGATTGAAGAGATGGACAAGAACTGACTAACTGAGATGACCAATGTGCAACTGATAATGTTATAAATAAGTAGGACAAGATATGTTATAAAAAGAATGAAAGTAACAATACTGTTAATTGAAAAGAAGCTGTAAATAAAAGCATAGTAACATGTTATGCACAGCACCCATGTAATATAAAGAAGTGTTAAAATTGTCTCATAATAATAACAAATATTAGTCAAATAATCAAACAATCATGTAAGATAAGAAAAGGAAGTAACTAAGGAGTTACCAGTTATCATTAATAAAACCAAACTTGAGAAAATAAGGTTAAAAGAATGTAAATTTGTATCAACCTAACACACACATTGTTGGTACAAATAATCAAGCCACATAACCTAAGATACAGGTACTGTTCACCTGAATTCACATCTATCAGTAGGAAAAACCTACCTAAACTAAAATGTTTTGTGCCTTAAACCAAGTAGAAATAATAAGCTTTCTAGTAAATAAAGTGGACCAAAACCAAAAGTGACCAAAATGGGATTCACTATGTAAAACCTGAACAAAACCACATTATAATACCAAATAGAAGTAAAAGGCCAATGTCTATACCACAAGTAAGATATAATACCACTATTGTAATAGTATAAGAGTATTATAAGCAAAGACATAATGTATTATAATAGTAATTAAGGACACCTGTCATGTGATACCAGGTGCAAGTAATGTTATTCAATGATATACACTAAGGAACAGACCAGTGTAATAAAAACACAAAACCAATTATAAATATACTACTATGATTAAGCTATTCTAACTAAATAATAGTAGAAAAAGACAAAAAAATACCAAATAAGACTGAAAATAAGTATGCACCTCATAATGCAAAATAGAGGTCACATTAATGACAGAAATAACAAGGAATACCATTACATTCCAACTAACAGAGGCTCACAGTAGTCGAAACCATTTATTGTTGTCAACTAAAGTCCTACAGAAGGTACACAAATACTTTCTATTATTAATAATATGTAAATACAAATTTAGGGACATAGGCTAAGGCAATTTTAACTTAAGTAATATATTTTGTCATTAGATTTAAGTTACCAGTAAGTAAGAAGTGTAAGAGAACTTGGAAGGCATGCCCACAAATGGGTATGAGTGCCATGAAATAGTGTTAATCAAAAAATAAATATAAATAATAGTGAATAGTGAATTGTGATAATCCCAAACATTAACTCCCTTAATAATGGACCAAAGCACACCATGAGTGAACTCAAAATAAAGAGCCGAGTGTTACCAATCCAGTGATATGCTTAGATTTCAAATCTAAGCCATAATCAAAAAGTTATTATAATTATAAGATATTTGTGTCAAATCGAGAAAATATTTATACTCTCGACACCAGCTACCCCACACCAAAACCAACAATTAAAATAATTCGCAGAGGGGGTATGTGCATCAAATTAAAGATCGTCAACCATTCAGATCCAAGAAATTAACAAAATTTTGGACGATCGCAAGACGGAACGGCAGAATGAGATGCGTGTTCCAGACACTTTGTAATCAACTTCAGAAGGAGACAGACGGCTACAATTCGGCGCAAAGAAACAGCTGTTCATATGATTTGTGCGCGTCACCGATGTAAACAGTGCAACCTAACCTCAATTTGTGATAACATAAATACTTTAGTATCGAAGGTGTCAAGTGTAACAGTGCGTAACAAGGATTGCTCAGTGTATAATCCAGAGCAATTCCGGGATTTAAATTATAAATAAAAGGTAGTACAGTTATTTTTACATTATTAGTTAAGAATTGAGAAACGATATAATCGAAACATATTCAACAATGTTCGTAAATAAAGAACTTAAGTTAAGGTGTATTCACAATAATATTTAATCAACAGTAATAATGACAATCCTCAGATTATTTTGAATATTCTAATTTCATGAATTTTCAAACATTCAATTAATTATTATGTATGAATACTTAGTGTGACATAACCACACATAATGAAAGCTGTTATTTCTTAAATATAGATCAACCAACCAGTATTCACCAATGACTGAGATTTGTTAACTGGATGATCAATTAACGAAAGTTAATAAAAATTTCAATGTTATCTATGTTTTGTAATTTATGAAGAGTCTACTATTATAATCATTTAAATGTTTATGTTTACTATGAATAATAACCAAGGTTGTCAAGCTACATAATTACTTACAACCATGCAATTACCTTTATGTAGAGTCAAACAATGAATCAGATGTTTCATTCAATAGCACTGTTTCAACATATTATATTATTGTTCACTTTTTATTTGTTTTATCAAGAATTATTTTAACGTTGACCAACGTTCTTTAAACCATTTATTGTCAATTGAGTTTAATAATTTTGTTAACCTGAAATGTCCAGAGCAGACATGGCTATTATTTTGAATGTTAATTATAAGTGACGATTGAACTGTAATCATCCTCAAACTGCCTAATAAAGGTAGAATAAGAGTTCTATTCAATAATTTGGTATTCTGTCAGCTAAAAGAACCCACACAGGAATTAAATTATTTTAACCAAAAAGTATTTAGATACACTGATTTTGTAAATCAGTTTTGCCACCCTGAGACAAATATTATAAAACCAATAACTCATGTTACTTATTTTGAATTGAAATAATAAATGACACTTCAGATCATTTAAATAGAGCATATTAAACTGAATAAAAATATTATTTTACACAAGAAAACGGAGTCAGATAGTTCATTTCAAAAGACTAAGTTTGAAAACAGGTGAACGACTTTCATTGGTTAACTCGACAAGCAGCGGCGAATTTAAACACGGTAAGTTCGTCTACAGTTTAGATTGTTACATCGACTCTGCAAGATCGACCAGACTCACCACAATTAAGTGATTGTTCATGCAAATTATTTGTACTTTCAGTGCGGAACCTACATCACCATTTCAACTAGTCGACGGAAGAACAACCATATAAAATAAATTAACCGAAGTTAAAAAACTACTTCGCTAAATAATATCCAGTGCATTAATCGGATTTATTTACGTTGGATTCAATGCTAGACTGAATTCAAATAAATAAATCAATAATAATAAAATATTAAACTAAAAGTTATTGTAATTTTAAACAAAAATAAACGGGCAGTTAGCACCCTAAAACCCCAAACAAACGGTGTTAATACAAATTGACGCCACATACGTGAGGCTTCATAAGAGGACGTAAAATGAATTACTACAACCTCAAAGATATTTTGAAGATAATAACCTCAATGCACAATATTACAAGTAACAATATCAGTATTATCGATTGTGAGTTAAATCGGTTTGGTGCAAATCCTCATATGTAACCATAAACTCAAAATACGAGAAAGAGTGATAGGAATACGTGTAGAAACATGGAAGTGAGAAAGACAATATTTACATACGGAATGAGACATTCATATGTGTACCCGAAGATTACAGACGAAAAGGAGATGGCAGAACGTAAGATATTAATTAATATAAAAATAAAAACCATCAGTTTAGTTATAGTGATAATAATGTCATTCTCTAATCACTTTCTAGCCTGTCTAATAATCTGTCTCTGCCTGTCTGTTCATTCGTTTTACATAGAAAAAGGCTATACTAAATCGCGCGCGAGCGCACACGTCCTTCTTTTCCCAAATCCTCTTGCTCTCACTCAAAAAATTGTTTACAGATGTTAAAAGGTATACATTCTACCAGCATTTAAAACTTCACAGAGTTTGAACGTCTTATTTGCGTATTTTCAATCTAAACATCGTACTTAAGTATTACGGTACTTTTACATAATTTGAAACCAAAATTGCTACCAACATAATAATTATAATTAGTATAAAAAGACAGAGCCTGAAGCAATATTAGTATTAACAAAATTACAGAGTACAACAGAGTAACAATACAACAACACAATATTAAAACATTAGTAACAATAACTTATTAATATTAACAACAACGTTTCCTCAAAACAATTTAAATAAAATTACCACGCGTGCCTGTGAATGTGTATTTGCAGATTTTGTCACGGGCACATATAGTGTCAACAGTTCAACACTTACTCCGAAACGATTAAGAAGAGAGATAGTTTGCTATTCCTTAAACAAGGATGAGGTGACCTTATGAAAGCCATATAATTTTTCATAGGAAACGTAAAACAAGATGTGTACCATCTCGACCCGAACAATACCTAGTAGGGCTACTACTGTACAGCCGCTCCCAACGATCCTTTTATCAGGATAAATATTAATTTTCTTATAATCACCTGATGTTACAGCATTTACACTGGCATTATTTTAAAAGGTTACAGACGGTTTTCTCTGTTATCCATGTAACAGCAGGATCTTAGGGCTTCTTTTCTCGCAATATTAACTTGATTTTACATTCTTGGTGTACGCTTTATCATAGATTAAAATATATTTCTCTTATCAATGTCCGCCAATACAATGTAGCGATTTCTTTAACCAGCATTGTTCTTATTATCACTACTCAACATCTTATAGTTACTTCAGCAATAAAAAGCACCTAACTTTCTCCTATGATTAGTTAAATCTCGCATATATTTTAAAGACATTCTATTTACACTTACACTGATTCTTAACTTTTACAATCTGTGTAGGCCTATTACACGCTGAAACTAAGCGGCCCTACTTGCCCTTTTAAAATTCTATCTTATATGTAGGCCTGTTTTCATTTTAGACTGTAACTTGAATTTTTGAAAATATGATTCCACATATACCGCTTATTTGATAGACTTCAAGCCGGTAAGAACGTGTGAGGAATATAGCAATTATCTACGACTATTACACTCGGTAAGAAAATGAGTAGGCTATAACAATTTCTGTAGAATACTCAGACTGTATATTAGGGTAGAACGAAAAAATCAAGTTTGGATTTTTAATTTGTAATAGCACGGAAAAGTTGCCTTTTGGTGTAGATAAGATAAAAAAAAGATATGAAAAATATTGGAGCACGTCTTGAGGTGCCGCAAGGACGATAAATTTTCATAAAATTGCAACTTTCGCTACATTTTTAAGTTTTTTTAAGAAGTTGTCAAAAAAAATTTTTTTATTTCAAATACTGTCAAAAAAGCAGTTTTTATATCAAAAAAGACATACAATTTTTTTTTAACTTTTTGGATTGTCTTGAGGTGCCGCAAGAGCGGCAAAGTTTTATAAAAACACACTTTTTGTAACTTTTTCAAAGAATTTTACGTGTCTCGATTATGCTCAGGTAACCGAAAATAGAGGATTGTTTTTTGATGGAAGAAGAGACAAAACAATTGTTCAAGAAAAGAAAGGAATTAAGTTGTACAAAAAAGTTATTTCAGAAGAGCATGTTTCACTAATAGAGGAACCAAACTCAAAGTTTTTAGGCCACGTAACACCTAAATCTGGCACTGGAAAAGACATAGCAGACAGTATACTGGAGTTTCTTGAAGATAGAGAACACAACGAACAACTTTTGAACTTTACTGCTATTGGGTGTGATGGAACCGTTGTAAACACTGGACATAATAATGGTGTGATTTCTTTGATGGAAAATGAAATAGGAAGACCTTTACAATGGTTAGTTTGTTTGTTCCATGGAAATGAGCTACCTTTGCGACATCTTTTTTGTCATTTAGATGGTAAAACGAAGGGACCCAATGAGTTTAAAGGCGAAATAGGTCAGCAGCTGGAAAACTGTGCTAATCTTCCTGTGGTTACTTTCTTGCCAATTGAAAATAACCTTCCTCTTTTGGAGAACATAAATGATTTAAGTACAGATCAGAAGTATTTATTGGATATGTGTATCGCTGTATCAAGTGCAAATTGCTCACTAGATTTATCTTTAAGGAAGCCTGGAAAACTTGCTCACTCCAGGTGGCTTACATTAGCAAACCGTATACTTAGATTGTATGTGGCAACTGAAAATCCAACTGAAAACCTTAAGACTCTGGCTGAGTACATTGTGAAAGTGTATGCACCTGTGTGGTTTAACATTAAGTTAAAACCTTCATGTACTTATGGTTCCAAACATCTGTTTAAGCTTATCTCATATTCACACTATCTCTCTGATGATTTCAAGAACGTTCTAGACCCGGTTATTCAAAGAAATGGGTACTTTGCTGCTGCAGAAAATTTCCTTTTGTCCATGCTATGTGATGAGCGCAAAAATGTAAGAGAACTTGGTTTACGACGTGTTTTAAAAGCAAGAACAGAAAGTAGAGGCGGAGTCAGGAAGTTTAAAGTTCCAAAGATAAACTTTGACGCAAAGGATTACATCGACATGATCTCATGGGCTGAAAATGACGTAACTGAACCCCCCTTGGTAAAACATGTTTCCATTGACTCTCTCAAAGACTTTATACGGAAGACATCTGAAGCTCAACCAAATAGTAAAGTGGACCCGCTTATCGAATTTCCCCGGCTTCCTTGTCACACGCAAGCAGTGGAAAGAGCTGTGAAACTGGTGACTGAATCGGCTCAAAATGTCTGTGGTTCAATCGCAAGAGAAGGATATATAAGAGCAAAAATTGACTCACGTGAGAACATGCCAAAATTTGATACAAAAAAACAGTTTAATGTGTCAATGAAGTAGAAACAAACATTTTGCAGCTGTAACATTTGTAATTATTAAGGGGTTTTTAAATCATAAAAAATGAACTTTCAATATCTTTAAAAGTGTATTATGATATTTTTTTACGTGTGCTCTAATAAAAAAATATATATAATTTATTTGACGAGCTTTTATTTCAACCTTATTTACTACTATTTGTAACAACCAAAATGTTCGCAGAAGTTTCAAAATTAGCAAAAATACAAACTTTTTGACATTAAAAAATATTTTTTTTATTATTATTATATTTTGTAATTAATAATTTTTTCCAATTCTAATGCTTATATATGTATTTACAACTATCTTTTGTAACATTATATGTACGGGAAAACCATAAAAAATAATTTATCAAAGTTTATAATTTTTCAATTTTTTTAAATTTTTTTACAAACTTTAAGCTCTTTGCGGCACCTCAAGATGTTGTAGTATAGCAACCAAATTTTTTTTTCTTCTTTTTGAAACTAAAAGGCAACTTTTCCCCACTATTACAAAACTAAAAAAAAAAAATTAAAAAAGGTCATTTTCGTTCCACCCTACTGTATATGCTTTATATTCAAAAGCGTGTATTTGAAGCTATACTAAACGAGTCTGAAAGCAGATTTATTTCTGCATCCAAAAATCGCGTAAGAGATGCAGACTGCCGTGTTAGCCGTAGGGCGTACAGTGAAATGTTGCGTTTCTAGCAGGTTACGTAAGTACTAATTTCCACAGAATGAGTCGGTCTACGGCACAGAATATACACATCGGTTTTATGGTGTTGGCTGTCAGTCGAACACAGTACCTCTAACTTAGATAACAAGAACAAAACCTACTGTTCTAATAAGCCACTGTATAATAACATAGAAGTTTTAATAGGTTTTCCTTAAAACCTAGACAATGTCACACGATGCTATGACGTACGACGATCATGTCAGAACAGCTATAAGTATAAAAGAATTACAGTGTGAAGCAGTGGGACGAAAGTGTTATAATCAGAGAGTTATGTCAGAGGTCAATTTGTGCGACAGAAAGTGTCTGAACCAAGATACTGTCTAAAATCCTAAATTCTGTTAGATCTTGATAATATTAACATATTTTAAAAATTGTATCACCTATTATAAATTTACATAACAAACAAATCACTCTCGCTGTCTTGACTCCAACTTCCTCTAACTACCAATTTAGTTCACGCTCGCGCGTATATAATTTGTCTACAAAGTGCTGAAATTATTTCGATTCAACTATAACGTACTATGGCGTTGCGCTTTTATTAACCTTGTGTATGTAATACAGTGTGAAATATTAAAAGCTACCTTGCAGCAGCTACACTGAACAATATACGAAACAGTATGTTTAATTAACGAAGTAAAACACATATGCACTGGGTGCCAATGTAGTGCACAGAAGTACGTTGGGCTGATTACGTTATAACTAGCAGTCCTTGCAATGTGTATAATAGAAACACAAGCCAGTTACATATATGCCACTTTATTACTACCTTATCTCTCTCATATTATTATTATTATTATTATTATTTTATTATTATTACTATTATTATTATTTTCATTATTATGAATGTTGTAAATATTTTAAAAATAAAACTAGGGAACATCAGATATGGATGAGATTCACTTTTATTTTCGTGGACGCGTCTAAATGTTTACATATGATCAAGTAGTGCAACAGTATTATAATCAACTAATTGTTCTCCTAATAAAGCGGGTTCTTATTTACTGAGTGGCTTACCGTTCTACTTCAAACGACCAAAACGTTCACTCACTAAGGCAATGTCATACATCAAGTCCACTTATCCCTACCCTGATACCCACAAACATAATATATTGATCTAGATTACTATAAAGAAGTCACATACCCGAGACATACACAACATTCTCTGCGTACTAGGATCTATACGCCCTAGGACATGGTTTTTACAAGATACCGGTACATGGGGTTGTTAGAGAAATAGACGATGATTTAATACTTACGGTAGGATTTTTTGTATTTTAAATGTTGTACTGAATCACTATAAAACTGACAAGCGGACATTGTATAAAAGGTTACAAATTACAACGGGAGTACAGATTTATACAGGTATACACGGTGTCCCATGAAGAATGGATCATACTTCAGGAATGTATTCTACATACTGAAATAAAGAATAAATAAAATAAAAACATAGGTCCGGTAAACGCTTCGTTTTCGATTTATGGCTTGCGAAAAATTTGGCTTTGATTTCTGCTCCATCTCTATAATTAAGCCCTACTGAAATTCTTGGAACGTAAACTGAAAGGGTAAATTTAACAGTTTCATATGGTGTTCGACCCGAGAAATTGAAAAAAGAGGGTTCCAAAACTGTACCATGAATAGTTTTATAGAAATGTTTCGTAAATCTCAAAAAAGTGATGTCAAAAATTATTTATTATTATCAGTGGGGGTCCTACAGTCTATGCCGCATTCTGCATTTCGATCGCCATTTCTCCCTATCTTTCCAGTCATCGTCTTCAATAGGTCGATCTCTCATGCTTTTCCTAATTCTTGTTCTCCATTGTGTTGTCAGTCATCCTTTTCTTCTCCACTTTCTAAAAATTTCACTTTCTTTTTAATTTTATAAAAATACACTTTTTTAGGTTTGATGCAGATTTACTTGTGCAGTTTGATGTAAAATTGTCAATAAATAAATTTAATTTTTTAATACCATTAATACATAATTTAATTTAAAGAAATTCTATGCAAGTAAAGAATATGAAAATCAAATTAACGATATAAAATATCAAACTTTATTGAAGAAAAGCCTGACACAAAATGTAAGAAATTTCTTCTTCTGGTAATATACTAGCAGAATAAATAAACATTTATTTATTTGTTAAATAATAATTCAATAATAACAATTTACCATTTAATAAAAAAAACGTTAATTTTAGTTATTTTTTATAGAATAATTAAAAAATAATAATTTCAACATTAACGAACTTTTTTTTAATAAAGTAGATACAAAAATAGAATCGGTAATACTGTACTGTTGTAATATCAAAAATTATTATTAGTTTAACAATTAACTTATTATATAGGAACTTAATTATATTTAACATAAGTAACCTGTAATCTGTGATATGTAATGTGTGTTTTCTCTTGAACCTATTTTCGAGATAGGCCTACCATTGCAATTTCCAAATAACAAGTGTGCAGATATTGTTTTCGTGTATGGTTTTACTAGAGGGAATTCGCGGGCTGCAAAACATGAATACCAACGTAGATTTGCAAAAACAAGAGAATATCTCATAACAAAAAGTTTTTCCTGGTTTTTTCATAACTTACAAACTAACAGGTCGTTTCCAACAGTTCTTTGTTCTATTGAACGTTCTACAGAATAGCCTGTATCTAATTAAGAAAATATTATTCAAATGATTGACCAGCTCTCAGCTCACCAACAGAAGGATTGTACATCGAACAGTCAGACCTCGTAAAAAACTCTGAAGAACACAAGGTAAATAGAATTTGTATCCTCGTCATTTGCATAATATTCACCATCTTCAACCAGGTAACTGTGAGATAAGATACAATTTTCGCTAATTGGTACAAGAAAATTAGAATATTTTTATTGTGTTCATTCACTATGAATCTATTTTTGCAAGAAACGGAACACAAAATTTGTAGAATGGTCACAGGTGGACATTTGAAAATCCAACTGATGTAACAGAGTCAAATTTTAAAGCTGGTTATCGTTAAATGTATAATGTAGTATAATTGGGGACCAATTTATTTTACCAGTTATTATTCAGGTTCGCCTTACTTATACTGCGTACAAAGACGTTTTACATAATCAGATGTTAATCCTATTAAAAGACATACATCTTGTAAACAAAGGCTGAAAATGTTCTTTCAACATGACGGTGCACCACCTCGTTGTTCACATGAAGGAATTGTTCAAAGCTATTAAATCTAATTTGACTTTCTTATAACGTCATTTGTTTTTTTATTGACTTTCCGTACGTAAAATTTCTCATAATTAAATTCTTCACAAAATATATTACAAATTTATATTAATTGTATGAAAATTTAAACAAATAAATATACTGTATATTAAACCTAAAAGAGTGTGTTTTTTGACACCACTTTTTGAGATTTACGAAACTATTTTATAAGATTACTCATAGTATTGTTTGCAACCCTCTTTTTTAAATGTTTCAGGTCAAACACCATTTGAAACCATCAAATATGTCCTTTAATTTAAGTTCCAAGAATTTCAGTACGGCCTAATTGTAACGTTGGAGCAGAAATCAAGGTGACTTTTTTTTAGAACGAAGCGTTTTCGGACCTATGCTGATATGAAATCTCTTCTTTATTTCAATTTGTAGAATGCATTCTTGAAGTATGTCCCATTCCTCACGAGACACTCTGTATGTTTATCGCATTTGTCATATTTTCATAAATAGGGTGTATGTATTTTTAGATTATATAAAATTGACTTTTGATTCATACTTCATTGAAAGGTCATAAACGTATGAATGTTCCATCATTGTCTACGTTTAATACAAAACATTTCAAAAACAGATTATTCCGTAGAAAATAATTACTTGTGGACGTCGCGAGTTGTCTTATTGACTAGTTGATAACCGAAGACAAAGGTGTGGATGATTTACAGATTACAGGCTGACGAAGCAAGTAATTGGAAATAATGATAGGTTTAGCTCGTGACGGCGTAACCTCCGCAACATACTGGACATCCTTGGGGAAATCAGCTGCTACCGCCAATCAGGTTGTACAAAAAGACCTAACCTGTCGTCTATTTAATCACTTTCCTTCAACTGTAACGCTTTAGTAAAGGGTTCTTTTACGGTCTTACATTTAGTTTTCCAAATCTAATGAAAAGAAGAATATTATAGTAACAAAAAGCACTTGAGGAATATTATCCATTGGACACAAATTATAACTAATTTTCCAAGTAACATTTAAAAACATTAGATACCAGAGATAATACACTTTACAAATTACAACAAAAAATATTACAAATAACATATTCCGAAGAATGAATAAAACAAGATCAGAAGAGACACTTTCTTTCGGACATAAAATTTAGCTTAAAATCAGTTGCATATGTTATCTATACTTCTGTTTATCTGTCTCTGTCTCTGTCTGTCTCTCGCAAACACAAACACACACTTACCACACATGTATATTTATTTATTTATCACGACAACACAAAAAAGTAAAGAAACCACAGAAAACAATTGTAAGGAAAAAATATTTCAGGGATCGTCCAGAACAAGGCATTTGCGATTAGTGAATAAAACGAAAGACAGAATTTGCATCATTAACACAAAGGAGAATAGTTCAAGATGTTTCTGAAAAGTCGGATGTACCGAACCGTAGTTACTGTCCACAGGATCTGATAGAACATTTAAATGTTCTTTGTCCCATAAATAATCCATAAGAAATGGAATAAATAAATGTCCATTTCAATAATCTTGTTTATCTGTCACACCGGAACAACATTTAATCCAAGGAATAAAACACAGCTATCCCCGGGGTCAGTTGTATTAAATGATAGCGGGTTTATATAAAATACATTTCATCACAATATTCATTAACTGATTACCTATCGGTGTCTATTATTAGGAGTTTTATTGATTAGTTTTATTGTTAGTAAAGATCGAGGACTGTGAATGTTGGAAAGCAATTTATGTATTGTCTTTCTGAATAACAATTTTCAATAAATGATAATAGATTAAATAAAGTTTTTGTTTATTTTGCCGCCTCCGTTCTCAATAATTGTTGTGTGCGTATAAACTATACACAATATTAAGCACTTGAAAATTTACGTTAGAATGCGTTAACATTTATATTAAAATCTTCAGAAGTCTCAGCCAGTTACATTAAGCGTATCTCAGATTGCACACAGCGAATCATAAAACAAATTTTAGTGAACTGGATGTTCAGACGTTAAGATTCGTTTCGGACTAAGATGTTAAAACGATTAGAAACTGAATACAGAATTTAATTACGAGTAACCTAATGTGGTTGAAAACAATATATGATTTCGAAGGCAGTCTGTAACCTACAACTAATGGCAAGAAGCAAATAAACTCTGGTACCGTGTGGGTAACAGAAGGAATAGTCAACGACAGAATAACTCCGACAGAAGACGAGAGGTCCACATAGAAGACGAAGGAAAGGTTGTGGGTTGTGGGGTTAAAAATGGGGTTTATGTCTTTATGTATACATATAGACGTGTGTGCATGTGTGTATAGTTCTGAGGAGGAAATGTGTGTGCGTGTGTGTGTGTGTGTGTGTGTGTGTGTGTGTGTGTGTGTGTGTGTGTGTGTGTGTGTGTGTGTAAGAGTGAGACAGACAGAGATGCAGCTAATTCCTTGAGCGGCGTAAGCTTCAAATTGACAATATTAGGTTAATTTGGAAGAATATAAGAATAAATTAAGTGAAAGATGGTCTGCTCTGTGCAAATAATAATTGCATATTCTAAAAATTTCAGGCAATCTTTTAACGTTCCTACTAATGAACTTTATGTTTACTATTAAATACCTAATGCGACAACAAATTATAAAATTGTTATCGCTATCAGGGGAACAGATGTCGACAAACGCTTGGGACATGAAAGCCTCTGTAACTCGAATAGAAGAGTGCTGTTGCGAGCTTCTGAATGATTGAATTATTTTTTTAGAAAGGCAAATAAGTAAGAGCAAACTCTAGTCTTCTGCTAATGAGAAACATTTTTACTAATGACTGGTTAACTCAAACAGCTCTGCAGTAAATGTGTAAATTATATGTGTATTAGTAAATTTGTTCTGCCTCACTGTGTTTACCGTAATAATAGACCTAATATAGATAATAATAATTTCATTATAATCAATATTATAATAACGTATAATAATATAATAACATAATATAGTTAGGACGGTCTAACTGGTCGTCGTATGGCACAGTGAAAAACAAAATACAAGACACCAATGAATTATCACAAGGTTTAATTACAAGACACAAATATCAAGCTTTAATTATCCCGCACAATAACACTTTTCACAAATAGCCATTTGGAATGCATTGAATAATCGCCCGAAATAAACTGACTGTCCGTCATTATTTATATTTATACCCCGCTGAAATTCCAGAATAATCGGTAAACCTTACAAACTATCTGACCTTCAATAGTCACGTTTGTTGACGCATGATAAGTGTCACGTAATTGTCTTTCATCTCAAAGTACCAGCAATATGTACGAACACACACATTACAGCTGGGCTCTGCTGGGATAGCCGAGATACTTGTAGAACGTTCCGTATTATGTGACAATATAATTTATATAATAATATAATAATAACTATTATTATTATTTTACTATTGTTATTTTCATCGTCTTTGTCGCTTGTGCTGGAAGCTTACAAAACAAAATAACATCCTCGTCCGGTAAGCAGAAAGGAATGTAAATTTGTAGATTTGTATTGGAATTATTACCTTCACGGTTCTTTCTAACCACTGCATGTCGACCATTACTTCAGAAGTTTCTGAGCTTAATTTCTATAATCGGGTGTGTAACCCGGAAGTCTTCCTACTGAGAGTGATCAGTGAACATATAAATTATTTATAACTGTAACGTATACACTGTATAAATTTGTAATTATTCATTCTGCATGAAAATATACACTTTATATAATGACTTTTCTAGTATTCAACATATGCCTTTATACTTATTAACTTTGTAGGACGTGATCTCTATTGTGTTCATATCTGATATCACAACCAAGAAAATCAAGCTGAGAAACTTGTTTCAGGGGCTTTATTTGTAGAACTCTTTATGTTCGAACTGCCTATTTCTCCCAGTCAGCCATTGTCTCTGTTTTCTCTGTTGACACCTTTCCTCCATAATCTGTTACACCTTAATCTAAATAGAAAAGGTAATCAGCATTAAGAAAACTTATGCCCCTCTAGTTACTGCAGTTATCTTTACACCCCTACTTGTAAATAGGTTGAACTGTACTGAATTTTCAGGCTGTTGGTCTTTTACATATTTCCAACAAGAGTTAAACAAACAAAGTAAACGCTGCTTAGAGAGAACACCTCCATATGTGTACAGTTCTATAGTGAATCCATCAGAGCCTGTAGCTATCGTGTTGGTACAGCACTTTAAAGCCACAACCAGCTCGTTCATTGTTAAGTAGTTATACTCTCCTTCATATTCTTCTGCATACACTTCCCCTTCTTTATTTATCGCATATGTCCACAATTCGTTAGACCCTCTAAGAATATCGAAATCCTCTAGTTTATTAATGCTGTGTATTTTCAACCAAATTATACATTCTCTTCTGAATTTTAATCTCTTATTGCCTTAAGCACCTTCCTTTGAATAAATCGTGTTCACATTCTTAATAAATCTATCCCTACTCTCTCGAATCGAATTTTTAAAACTCTTATCGCTATATTTCATGTACTCTTCTTGTCCTTCTTCTCTGTCTCTATTTATAATCCGATTTAGATATGAGTCATTCTTCTGCTTAATCACTGTTTTCAGTTCGTCGTTCCATAGCCTATCTTTAGTACGCTTTTCATGTTAGTTTCTGTCTCCTATCAAAAGATTCACCCCCTTGGTCTTTGGCGAGTTTTTAGTTTATTATGATGTAGTTTATAATTGACCTTCGCTCTCCTTCACAATATGTGACCTTCCTTTTCATTCAGTTTTAGTCCACTGTATTTAAACACTACATTATATGTTGGTAGACTACCACTCTGGTTCTCAAGTTACCCGAAATAATTATTCCATCATATTCATTCATTCGGTTAATCAATGCCTGATCCGTTTTTAATGAAGCTGTTCATTTTGTAAATTGAATGTGTAGGTCCTATTTTCTATTTACTCTATATTCTTTACTCTCTACTTTTTCGTTTACATTATTCATACTTTACTATGAGAAAATATTTAATTGTTTAAGCCATTTCAAAACATTAATTTTTTAGCATTTACGAAAATACTTGTTAAACTTCACGTTCTTATAAGTCGACAGCTGTGTTTATTATTTTCAAAAAAAGTATTGTGTAGATAATGTTATGGTTTTATGCATGAATTATTGCTATATTATGTTTTTATTAAACCTTCTCCTTTGTGCTTTGGGAAGGACGTAAATCAGAATGTTATATTTTAAAATAAACATTTACGTTATAAAAAAACCGCAGTCGTATGGTTTACCCGCCACACATCGTTTGCGTCAATTTATAACGACCTCTCGAGTCGTACTTTATTAATTCGACTCTGCCTGCGTTATTTTCTAATGTCCAAAATTTCGTATATTTTCCCGCTAACCTTCGCTCACGTGATCTTACCAGTACCCGCCTCAACACCGTCTTCTTCCTTCTTACCTGATATAAATTAAGCTTTGTTTTCCCGATTTAGGTGCCAAATTGTTTACACTAAAAACAATTAAAAGTTTCTCTTCACAATTTCTTTCTTCTTTAAGGAAACAGTATAACTTACCGCGATGTCTTAGTTGAATTCGAAATTCGCTCTTGAGAGGCAGTGTTACCAACCTTTATTTTTGGTAAAAAATTTCCACCTGTGCTATATTAAAGATATTAATACATCAATATTATCAAATGAAACAATAAACAGGTATTAATTCTCAGTACTGGTTTATTGGATAGCGGTTCTGCCTTTTTATCTTTTAATACAAGAAATTATTATAAAATATAAATTTGTGCTCCAGCTCTGATAGATTTCTAACTCAGCGGTTGGCTATGTTGGGTCGTCTGACAAAACAACATTCAACGTTTGCCGAAATTAATTTTACAATAGTTATTCAGTCAAAGTTCTTTGGATTACAGCAAAAGTTAACAAAATGATTCGAGAAAGTACAAACCTTCACATAAAACTCAATTAAATGTTAGATATTTTCTTTATAATTATACTCTTAGTATCTAAAGTAAGCGTTAGTTCAACTCGTGAATAGAGGTTATGTTTTTATCTTTCGAAATAATGTTTTCTATTTCCAAATAGTGTTATTATCCTAATTGAACAGTTTAAAAAAAATATAACTTAATTATTAAATGTTGTTCAGTGGATGAGTGTCAGAACCAAGTATAATATTTAGTGCAACAGCGTCACAGTGTAGTGAAATAAGTTTATTCGCCTTTTTTTGTTAATTAACTCAGTTGTACTTTACGTTTTCCTGTTCATCTGATATTTTATTTTCATGTAGGGTTTATGGTTGTGGCTTCTTTCTTTTCTTTCTTTTTTCTTAAATTTATTAGTTTATTTATTTTTTCTTCTGCATTTCATAAATTTTGTTTAATTTGATCTGGTTAATGTGTTCGGCCAATCTTGGTGTTCGTTTTAATCCTTTATAATGTTGTTAGTCCATTTAAGTTATACTTTTATTGAATTAATTGAAGTTGCAATTATTTTTCATCTGCTCTCTTCTGAAGCTAATAATGTACTGTTAAAATATTTGTAACGGGTTGTTTGGTTCTAGGTTTCAAGCCTACCCTTCTCATTGGTTGAGAAATTTTGTGCCCATTGTTAGACATAGCTTATAATTTTTACACAAAATGATCAAATGTTTTCTAATTCAGATAATTTGCTTATAGTACTATTAATACTCATGTTATTATCACTATTGAACAGCATTTCTGTTATAGATTATTTTGAAATCAAACATGACTAGGTTCTATTCAGTATTTGTTGATTTACTATTTTGACAATTTTGTTTTTTTTCTCTTTTTATACTTATTTAGCTTACAATTGTGTTTTTCAACTTTCTTTGTGTTTTGAAAGTTCCCTATTTAAATATATTATGTTTGCCTAACCTTTCTCCTCACTTAATGTTGTTATCTTATTACAATTTACAATTATTTCATATTATTTCTAGGCATACGCTGGCCTACAATGGTTGATAGCTATTATAATTTGGTTTTGTCCTTTTTCCAATGTTCTTATTGAATTTGTTTAGTTTATATACAATTAGAATGAATTTGTGCATATTGTTTTATGACTAGTGGTCCTTTTCAAACAGATTATTACCTCTTAAACCTAGGTCTGATAAATTAACATTCAACATTTTAGGATTTTACCATCCTTCCAATACATATTACTATTGCCTTGAGTATTATTTTTATAATTCAACTTAACATATCTTATAGCTAAAATTCTTGTAAAACGTATAAAGTTTTCAGTGTTTTATGACACTCCTACTTCATTCTACTATTCTTTTATAACATAACTTTAATAACTTATCATACATCTTTTGATGTCTAATACTCTTTTAGAACATATAACCCTTTAGGTTTTGATTATACCTTTAATCCTATCCGTTATCCTTTCAGGACTATAAGTTTTATAACTTAACATCTTATAATTAACATTTCTTTATAACATATAATTATTATTTATATTTAAACATGACATCTTATTTTGATTCTGCAAGATGCATTAATTATTATTCACTATATTGGTTACTATGATCATCTTATAACTAACATTTTTTATAACATATAATTATTATTTTATATTTAAACATGACATCTTATTTTGGTTCAGCAAGATGCATTAATTATTATTCACTGTATTGGTTACTATGACCATCACTAATTGTCATTTACCGTTGATCACTTATTGTTTTTCACTCACTCCCTACCTACTTCATGCACTCTTGGCTCTGTTTTGTCTTATGTTGTGATTATTATACTATCACTATCAGTGTTCACTCTTTATACACTTGTGTATTAATGTTTGTGTTTACTGTTCATTCTATTCACCATATGACTCATTAATATTCACTCTACCTTTATATCTTACTTATTCTTACATTAAATTACATCATATCTTACTTGTGTTTGTGTACCTTCAAGTTTAATCATTTATTTCTTAGTTACTATTAATTGTATGACAGTTTATCACAACTTTATCTATATTTATTTGGTCACTCGGCCAATCACTTGAGTGGGGCATTGTCATCGTCTTGTCTAAGTTAATGGCCATTACAGTGCTATATACTACAAATTGTCATTATGCTCATTTTATCCCTTCTTATCTGTATTCTTTCATTTGTGTAATAAGGTACTCACTTCTTTTAATGTGACTGCTTTTTGTAATGTAATAACGTCCACTTATAAAGTACTTATAAAATCCGCTTATAAATTAATTGCACTGTTTTGGACACCCTACATCGTTAATAACAATAACTAACAATGGCAAAACAATGTTAATTATTATTTTATGGTACTGTGTTTCAACTTTACTTAACATAGACACGTTGACAAAATACCAAATTTTGCTTTATAATAATTAACCATTTCATATAGTTAAATGTAAGTAAATGTAAGCAAATGAGGACAATGATAGAGAGAATTATAAAGCAAATAATAGTGACATACACATGAAACCGTCGCTCAACAAGCCTATTTACTATTTCTCTTGAATTACGTCTTCAATATTTTATTCCCTTTGAGCATTATTAAATATTAAAAGCTACGTTGAGGAAGTTGTAGTCTACAATATGTACTTCATTAACCAAGCACAGCACATGTGTACGCAAGTTAATTTAGAACGCAAGTGCTTTATACATTTGGCTGACGACGTCATAACTAAATTACTGGCAAGCAGTGTCTGCAACGTAGTATACGAGTAACGGGTATAATTAACACGCGAGCCTGTCAGTTTTTAATATTATTACCTTAACTGTGTCACGTAATATGCTGACATCGCTGTTGCAAATAATAACGTATTATCCATGCGTCTTCTGAAATCCCCTCTGCCCCAAAGTCAGTATAGTGTTACGACGGTCACACGGATCGACGTGGGTACTATGGAAACTGATGCCCCACTAATTACCACCTTTAATTAGTCACAGTCAACAATTAATAATCAACAAAGGCACTCTCATACATTAATGCAAGTTAAATTTGTTCACCACATAATAATAAAAGTGACTTCTTTCAGCTTCACTTTTTTAACACAATGATAGCTTCCCACTAACCGCCACAATAGCCCGTTATATTTATACCGCGTGGAGACTCTAGAATAACCTTCCATTTTCTCGGCCGTGCGCTGAGAATAATTTGCGTTGATACAGGCGCTAGAACAATCTGGAGATTAAGTCAAAGTCTGGCCTTGAACACAATGTGCCGACTGCACGCGATAGGCCAGTCGAGAAACGTGTGCATAGACAATGTCGAATTATCTAGAGCGTTATGTAATTGTCTTTTATCTCATCTAACGTAACACTGCCCCTCCTTACGCCCTTTCTCTCGAAATGGCTAACCGTTTCTGCAGTAATACTTGGCCTGGGGTCTAGGTGGACGATCTTGAATTTCCGCTGGCCTTCTTTTTGTGTATGATAAACAACGACGTTGATTCTTTTTTTTACAGTATAAGGTCCATTCTCAATTAGTCTGAACTTTCGGGGAACGACAACGATGGTGCTTTGGGTTGTACAACCAAACCTGGTCTCCTTCTTCGAAACCCACACTACTGCAGCGAATGTCGTACCGTGTTTTCATTTTGTCATTACGTGTTCTTATCGACCTATTCATTTCTCACAGTTAATTTTCTAATTGGGAAGAATTCTTCTGCGGTTCTTGGAACTGAGTCTCGTATGATCCGAAAATCAAGTCCCCAGGAAGACAATCTCCCACCCAAACAGCAGTTTTCCAGGTCTCATGGCGGTTGTGTCGTGTACTGATGACGCCATTAGGAATAGTGACGACCACCAGACGCTCTATCATGCATCTCCTTCAAAACAGAGTGCACTTACTTCGAGAAAATATCAGCTGCATGACAACGTCTCTTCCATGTGCACTTTTTCACGATCATTTAAGAAATCCGTTCTCCAAAATTACAGATTCCCATTATAATCAGTAGCTCTTCAGCACTTCGAAATCATGGCAAATATCTTGACAATCAAGACGACTATCCTCCTCGTTTCCCATTAAGACCGGTCCTATATGTTCATCACCTATTTGCTGTTAACAGAAATCTTGTGTCGTCCAAACGTCAGCGAATAAATCTATAGTGATAGCTTGAACTCATTCATTTCCGTTCGGTTCTTCCTTTCTGCAGCAATGTCGGCAATCTTCCCAGCACGGTCTTCGGGATAACCCATCTACATTACCATGTAGATGACCCGCTGATGTTGTACCTTTAAGTTGTACTTATGCAAACGTTCATGCCACATCCGGAATTTTAAATCTCAAGAGCCACCCAAGCGCAGTATGGTCGGTACTTAGTGAAAACTCTTTCCCATACAGGTATATATTAACCACTTCAAAGCTCGGCTGATAGCCAGCAACTATCTCCTAATAACGCAGTAATTTCCTTCTGGTTTGGTTTGGTAATTTCCCCTTACTGTAATACGCTATGTTCGTTTCATCGTTTTGCACTTGAGACATAACTGCTACTAGTCCAGTATTGTTTCCATTCGTGTCTACGATGTACTTCGTTTCGGGAGATGGAGAAGCAAGAATTGGCTGCGAGGGTAACGCTATTTTTGAAGTCCTGAATATCACACTCTCTTGAGCACTGAAATATTCGTTTATTTTCCGTCAGTTTATGTAGTTGTTTAGCAACAGTAGAGCAACAGTTTACGAAATGTCCGTAATATGAGCATAACCCCAGGTAACTCCGAACATGTTGTTTACTTGAAACTATAACGTCTCCTCCTTTTAAGACATTATAACACAGGGAACCAGTTTAATTGGCCTCTGTCAATTAAACCGACTGCCATTGTTAGTACTAATTACTTACCAACAAATTGGGAACCTGCAAAGATCAGGAGTTTGACTAAGGTTACGTAAATTTACTCACTCTCTTCTGTTTAGCAAAAACATCTCTTTATTACAGCTTCCAAAATAAAGATTCCCAAAATAATACCTTTAATGATTCTTATTGTTATTAAATGAAAGATTCTGATAGATTCTGCATTTTATGCTCTTATTCTCTCTAAACTGTTACTATGATGAGCTCAAAACAATACAACTGTATATTACATAGAATACCACGGATCCGGGTTCTAATTCTTTTTATATTTTAAAAGTATTTTGACAGTATGCAAACTATTTGAAGAATAGTTTGATTCAATTCTGAATTGATTGTATCTGTATCCATCTTCAGATTACTCTTATCTCGTTACAGAAAGTATACATATTATTAAGTTATTATTTACATGATTTGTATGAGTCTTTACAAAATAAACTGTTTTTTACTCTGGGTTCTTAGAAAACAATATAACCACGGAAGTTATGCTTCCATGTCACCTGGGTATGATGTTGGTCCACGGCTGGTCCTCTTCATGGTCCTCTTCCGTAGGTTTTCCTGGATGATCTTAGTTGTAGTTTGTGTTTCTCCATTTCAGTTGTTGACTCTAAGTAGTTAGAGCAGTCTTGAGGGTCGGATTCTGGCTACCTGGAGCTCATAGTGTTGTAGTTGATGATTCACTCCGGTCGGTCGTGTTCACTTTTATATTTTGGTTTAAAATGCACTGATGTTACTTTATGATATGGTATGGAAAATACCTTAACGATTAAACCATTTCATAAAGAGATGTGTCGGCTATGCCTTTATTTCTTATTTTATTTACATTTAAACTATGTAACTTTTGTTTTTACATTTCACTTCGTTTAACTACATGTGGGAGTTGTGTAACCACGAAACACTTATTCACGGATACCTAGTTTTGCAATATAGAAGTATTCGTCTTCACAACACATGACAAGGCTGTTGGCTTGGCCGTGATTCAGAGGAGACTGTGGGTAAGGTTTTGTGGCCGGGTAGGGAGATGGGCGCAGTTCCCGCCGCGAGAAGAAATATTTCGTACTTTTATTATTATTGTTTACCTCTACTTAGCTACTATTAATCCTACTATAGCTTCTTTATTTAGTCAATATTTTATTTATTATTATCACGTCCTTTTTTATATAATTAGGATGGTTATTTTAATTAGCTCAACAACATTATGATTTGCTTGTCCGTACTCGCGGTTGACAAAAAGGTACAGGTATTTTGTACAACGGGGAGGGTGGATTACTTTCTCACTTGTCATTTCAAACAAAAATATTTTTTTTTGTGCTATTTAAATTGGCTTTAAACCGTCACAAAACTGCTTTCTCATCTTCGTCCAATGATTTACGTAGGCAGCGGCTTCAAACTGTGGAAGATACGTCGTGCAGTGAGTGCTTCCATCAAATGGCCTTTACGTAAACTGGCCCAACAGCAGGCAAAGCCACTTTCTCAGATACCTCATTTTCGATGTTCTCTTCTGTCTTTATCATTGTCACTGTCTTCTGACGTGTGTTTCTAAACGCATGGCTGTATTTTCATTAACTGCTCGACTTCACTTCTAATATTTTCTCTAATATTGGCAATTGCCTCCCCTACTTATATATTCTGTAGAAGCTTCATTACTGAATGCAAAAATTTGATATTAAATCTTAAACTTTAGGGCTTTTTGACTATGATTAAAACTTAAGTCCTCAAAGTGAAAGATTGTAACGTAAGAAAACAAAGATATATACCTACACACACTCGTAGTGCACACTCATTGCCCCACACACACACACACACACACACACACACACACACACACACACACACACACACACACACACACACACACACACACACACACACACACACACACATGCACTTCCGCGGAGACATTTTATTCGTAAATTGAGCTACGTGTTTGCATTAGAAATAATGATGCGCTCTGTGACAATGTGCAATTTTAATTTCATCTTTAACGACTACACATTATGATAGTAAACAATAAATATTTAATCCCTATAATTTATGCATGAACATGATGTCATTCATATGTACATGGATTTGCATAATTGAATACAAGTATGTGACAATTGGGAACAAACAACTAAAATGCCAATTGTTCTGCTTCTGAAATGACGGGAAACGACATACAGTTCAGTGAAAATTGTTTATTGGAAACAGCGTGTGGTTGTATTTGCTTTGTTGTATGTGCTACACTCAAATATTTTGTTAACAAATATGTATATAAATACTTAGTTGCCTATAGTATTTCAATTTTTTTCCTGAGAAATATTGTAAATCTGAAATCTTGAAACTAACAAGTTAACCTACACACTTATTGATATAAAAATTAATTGCAAATAAATAACTTTGTCTGAAGTTTAGAAATGTATTTAATTCTATGATGTAAACGAACGGACGAACAAGGTATGAAAGGAAACAGGAACGAAGACATGAAGACTCGAAAGAACAAAGATCATATATCTAAGGAAGAATCCATTTAAATTATGAAATTTAGGGCTCGAAGGAATGAAAGCGATGATCGATGATTGTTACATGTTGACTTAGATGAGGAAAAACGAGTCCTAATCTTGGACTTAAAAGGCACAAAGATTTTAATGAATCTTTGAATTTTTAATGAATCTTTAAGCTTACTTATGTACACTGCAGTGACAGCACGCAGACCGTTAGTAAACAAGGAATTAAACTGTGGCTGGAGCGTCAGTGGATTGTGAGTGGACAGTGGATCTCAGATCAAGGTAACGCATACGTTGCTGCTCAAGAGTACTGATATAAAGTGGTAACCGTCACCATTTTTAATAAAAAGCGTGTAATGTGAATTTGATAACTTTTTCTAGCATCGAAGTTAGTAAAGAAATAATCTAATGTGAAGATTATTTCAACTCTCTCCTTCTGCTTGCAACTAGTCTTTCAAACTCCTTATGTATTAGGCTCATAGTTCCCTCATTGCATTATATTTCTCAGGACATTCCTATCACTCTAAATAAAAAGACCGTCCGTTACAAAGAATGTGAGATGTTGTTCAAGGCACTAAGGTTGTTCTTTACAATCTTAAATCGTTACGTATTGGTAAGCAGCGCCCGCTTCTTTCCTTGCTACTAAATGTTTATTGGAAAGTAGAAATAAAAGTTGTAAGATACCTAAACTGAGTAGTGTCAGTTAATCAAAAGATACTGTCATGTTGATGATCTGCTCACAGGTCATGACATGTTCAAAGTAAAAACTCTGTATGAAATAATTTTTACCACCTCCGGTGACACGGGATTCCTCTACACAAATACAGGTTTTGATTTGTGATTAAAACATTAGAAGTATATTTTAATAAGAAATATGGAATGGGAAATATGGGATTTGTTATTGAAATATGACAGTTATATGTTTTATCCCCAGTTACACAAGAAAAATGTAAACACGTCAAGAAATTAGTCTTCCTTGAAACCCTCGAAATTATTTTATTAAGTAACTGTAGTTAGGACATTATATATAAGAGCCAGAATAACGTTAAGTTCTTTAAAAAAGCCCGTCATCTTTATTCCTCTAGCTTTAATTGTTTCAATTATCATTGTTTATCTGAGGTTTTTAATTAAGAACTTTGGCGTTAAATCTGTGGAATAAACCCTCGTTCAATTCGCTTTCAGATGAGTGGAATTATTTATATTCTCAAGTAACGTTAATAAATAATATTTAAGTACCCGTTTTCTTTAGTATAAATGGAGTACTCTTTTTGGGAAGTACATGATTTCTGGGATGAAAACAGCATGTCTCGATGTTTTCTTTGTCTTAGGTCTGTAAGTATGTATTTTAGTAGGAACTTCGAAACTGATCTATTGTATTTTAGATTAATACTATAATTCCACGTCCATTTTGCTCTTTTGTTGTCGCGGTTGATCAAGAAATTTAGTTCTCTTCTAGGCTTATAATCAGTAATGTTATATACCTGACAGACTTTTAGGAAGTTCTATTCTGTCTACTAAACGTGGTCAGGCTGGTTTTGGCTCTTCCAAATCGTTGGTAAATGATTGATGCTACTCGTTATTTTAAAATTTAGGAATTAAATCAAGTAGTAATTCAGGAATTAAATATATGGCAGTATGTTCCATCTAAGGATATTCTAGCATATATTCTGTCATGTGAATGAAGTCTGTTAGATTGCCAAATTTGAACCACATGGCTCATCTTTTTTAATGAATAGCCATACAGAGTGAATGTTGATAAATGTAGAAGCAAGTAATGAGGGAAGCATGAAGAAAACAGAAGTAGTAGGATCATCCAAATCAAAATAAACAACTTTAACAAAACGTATTGTCTTTTGACTAAACATATATCAGCTTGATGACATGTTGAAAATATTTATTTCAAGTGTAGCTTATATGGGTTCGAAGCGTGGATGATAAGGAAGAGGCGATTAAATTTATTTTAACTTAACTTAAAAGGTTAATCATTAAAAAAACTTTGAAATTAAATGGTATTACAGAAGAATGTTACGTAAGCAAATTAACGAAAGATGATGTTTATCAAAGATGTGTAAAGCTAACACTGTCTGCCTTAGTATTAAAAAATGTTAATAATTCATTAGTGCAGAGAGCTTGGCTAAGACACTATTAAAAGAATTGCAAAGATGAAAGAAAGAGAGGGTAAAAAAGCCTGTTAAAAAAAAACAAATAGATAAGACATAAATTGTGGAAGTTATACTGAATTGAAGACACGGGCTGAAAGTATAACTGACTCGAGAACTACCGTAATCCAATCCATGGATTGAGCATTCAGGAAGAAGATTTAATTATACCTACGAAGGAAATGTAACAAACATAGACAATTATCAAGCAGAAAAACATCTAATTTATAGTTTTATTGAAGCTAAATTTTTAGCAAGTGTCAAAAGTATATTTTAATTAAATTAACAAACTTCTCTTGTATCGCCAACAGCTGACATTTAATTTTCCATCTCGCATTCGTAACTTTTTATTACTCTTAGTTTTTCATAATCATTTTAATTAATCATTCGCCGTTGATGTTATTATTAATTTCATTCGCTTCATTACTTTCATCTTATATAGAGATTATGATATCGGACTATGGCACAGTAGAAACCTGAGAGCCTATATTCTTGACGAGAATATATTATAAACAAGGATTTTTACCTATGATCAAATTTTGTTGGTGAATTTGTAAGCCGACTAGCATCGGAGGCCATTAACACAACCTGAAGTGACTTAGACTTGCCACTGTAATTATTGATGTCTATTACATAGTTTTTTCAAGTAGATATATATCTACTGTGTTAGGAAAGCACATGAATATTGTTTTTGTAACAAGCGTAGGCACTACCTAATACAGAAAAAAGATAAAAGAGAAATGTTTAAAACTTTTTTTTCATTTTGAAACTGAGTAAACCCAATACTTATAAAAGAGTAAAATATTGTACAACAAAAAGAAAATGTTAGTTAAAAGTTAATTAAATTATAAAATACAGTAGTCTACAGATAACGACATAGTGTGAAAGTGATTAAATTTCAAAATCTGCCCGTACCGTGAATCGAGAGTGCTAGTTTATGAAGAAAAATTATCGAAATTATATGAGATAGTTAATTTTAAAGCAGGCAAAGTAGGCGTTAAAAGTGTAATAATTGGATATTAACAACATGTCACATTGTAAGAATAAAAAGCACAGAAACGAAATTCTTCAGAGAAAAAATGTGTTGCAGCAACTAATGGCAAGAAAAATTGAAGACAAACGAAACGATAGCGTCATCGTTTCTAGGCGTAATTTGTTTTCCTGCGTTTAGATTACGTAGCACGAGTTTCAGACATTATTCTGGTAAACACTTTAGATTTTACATCTTGCTAATATTACTGTAATAGCTGCTATT
The DNA here is from genome assembly GCA_034769895.1 of Magicicada septendecula. Classification (NCBI taxonomy): domain Eukaryota; kingdom Metazoa; phylum Arthropoda; class Insecta; order Hemiptera; family Cicadidae; genus Magicicada; species Magicicada septendecula. The sequence goes on along the minus strand of CM068368.1, from coordinate 390,387,594 downwards.
ATTGTCATTTTCTTTTGAATTTTTCTGATAATGTTAAGAATTAAGCCATCCGACATCTCTAAAGTCCCTCCGATTCGTCTTCATAAATTCGATCTTCTCGTTGTGCATACTGCTTTACTTCCTTCCTTAACTAGGTACGTAAAGTTCTTGGTAAATGTCCATTCCTGCTGCGTTACTGAACACACCAATTATCTAACCAATGCCGCTTACCTTAAATTCTTTGTGTATAATTTCTATTCTAAATCCCAACGCATAAAGTTAAACCCAAGGATTCCGGCATCCCAAGGAGGTAACATATTTATAGTTAGGCGGTTGACTTGGTCTGATGAAGGTGTCCGACTGGCCATGGTGTAAGACTAAAGCATCGGTTTCTAGACTGGTTGAAGCAGTTCGTTTGTTGAAAGTTGTCGATCTTTTCTGCTCTCAATGATTTCCCTTATGCTGCGTTTCTGCAAGTTTGTGGCGGCCAGTAATTTGATTATAAATGATCAATGGAGGTGTATGAATTAGTGACAGCGTTTCAGGTCTTTGACAACTACAAGCTGTGTTTTCTCTCAGTGAACGCGTGAACACACACGCGCGTGTGCGCACCCCCACACACATTATAATGAAGTTACACCTATCTTTAGGATTACTTCTAAACCTGCCGATACCGGAGCCATTGTATTAATATTAATCTAGGCCTATGACCTTTAACAGAAATTTCCAATTATATTCACTTAAACAAACTAATCCTGCTCCACAATAAATACATAATATTTCTGTGTATGTCTAAGTTCTTCTCAGTATCGAAGAATGTTGAACAAACGTCTTGACTGAGATCTCTGTTAAGAGTTGTGAAAAATATTATCTCGATATTGTGCAAATCCGCTACATTCTACCACCACAGGAGCCTCGTTTGCAGATTGCTGTCTGCTAATGAGTATTTTTGAACAAATTGTTTAAGCGCCTCAGCAATCTAGGCTTATGTCTCTATAATTACCACAGCTAATTAACAATAAATTGCTTAATGAAAAAATAGATTAAATCTTGAATTACAACAGACACTGTGTCGTAGAGGGGAACAAACACCATAATGTATATACAACGGGATAATACAAGATTTTTCACTTCGTACGACGAGACAAAATAAATCTACACGAATATAAAGCACATACTATTTATTATCTTGTTGATTCATCCTCTTCGTTCCCTTATTAATTTAATAATGTATATAAAACTTTCACATATGAACTTACTATTCGTTGTCACTTCCCCAAACGTTTCAAGGTGACGTTTCAAGGCAATCCCTTCCCACCATCAACCCCCACCACACACACCTAATTCCGTAACGGTTATTCTGTAATCGACATTCAGTATACTCCCACTGAAGAAGAGGTACATCACCTTGAAACGTTTGGGAAAGTGACAACGAATAGTAAGTTCATATGTGAAAGTTTTATATATATTATTACTATTTATTATATCAAAGCAATGCACTGATATAATAAAATACAATAAATTTTGAGAAAAATATTTACAAACTACAAAAACATGTTTAGTTTTTATGTTTGTTGCCAAGTACATACTTCCTGAAATGTGGTAAGTTGATTACTTTCACAGAAACATTGAAACATTTGGAATTCATTAAACCAGCTTACTTTTGATTTATGTATATAAAAAGTGCTTTTGGTCAGTCACAGCAAACCATATTCTAATAATCTACAGACAAATAAAGTGCCCAAACCAATCATTATCATCATAAACTTCAACAAGGATTAAACCAAAAATGGATTTTTCTTCTGGTCCCAAACAGATAGACTAGAGCTCCAGCGGTTACTCCAGCGGTTCTTCGGGCTTCCCACACCTCTCCGTTCTTTCGGCTTACAATTCAATGCTTGTTTGGAGAAGAGGCAGCCATCCATTCGGTTAAGATATTCCAAAAATTTTAGCTGAAGCTGGCAAATCCTATCGAATATACTCATAATATACTCATATTACTTATATTTACCCATAATACTTTAACTCTTTAAACTCTATTGGTAGTTGGGAAAATTAATAGTATGAAACTCAAGTATTAACTGTTTAATCAGAAGTGGTGAAGACTAATTCTTATAATTGATTTGATGGTGTTAAGGAAACTATTTCAAGTAATATTGTTGTATAATATCCATAAGGTTGATCTTTAATAAATGAAAAAAGACACATTTATCCGTCTAACCAACAAATTTATTATATTTAAAATTACTGTCATTAATACCAGCTTTCTATGCTTTTTGACATATGGTTATCATGAATTAATTTAAACATGATTTCTACCAATTCCACAATTATAAGCTAATATCTCTATATCTCAGGGTTCCATTGAATTTCTGTATATAAGCATGAAATAATAATTGCATCTAGTTACTTATTATATTACGAAATATATATATTCAAATGGATTCATTTGAAAATATGAATGAATATAATTAATTGAAGTTATGTTTTCAGAGAATGTACGTATTCCGCTTTTATATTCTAATCATATGAATTTAAGTTTAAATCTGCAATTCATATGTGAGTTCTTTTAGAAGGACAGACAAGTGTATCGTAAAATAGTATTAGTACATACAAGTTTTTACTGTTGGTATGCATAATCCAGTCTACGATAGGCAGATGTACTGTGATCTCATCTCCGGCTCCTTCGGTGCGTCTAGTAGTTTTTGATTCTCTTCCGACTTCTTTGACAGGATCATTTGGATGAATCATGGTGTGGTTCGCTCTCGTAGTGATTGATTCTTAAACACTTTAATAACTTCACTCTACCTAAGTATATCCGGTTTCTTGCGATATTTACTTTAGTGTAAATACTGTTCACTAGTTACAACGGATAGCCTACTCTCATTACGTTAATTTACATTTCGCAAAGTAATTATTCCGTTTCAATAGTTTTGATATCGTTAGTAACACATGATATAATCCGATTCTCACGAGTCACGGAACTAACACATGCTAGACTATCTCGATTTTACTTCATACTAACAAAACTCTCAGTTCTCACTTCTTCAATATTTTAATACGTTACACAAACTGTTCACTTATGTCGACTCTAAGAAAATTAAAGTAGACTCCTCTGATCGCGTCTAAGTTAAGTGTATATATTCAACACACATAATTCCTCTACTAGTTTCCTAATTTTCACTTTGCTCAGTTTTAATTGGTCCTTCTCTCTCTTCTTCCAGCAAATTTCGCTCCTGGAAACACACCTACTTCCAAAGCTGTTTTCTTATAGGTGACCTCTGTTCCCCTTTTCGGGAAATCGTAAATCTCCCTGGCGCTTTTATATACCTTTTAGCCAGAACAACACCTTAGTTTTTCCTAGCGTCCAGTTACCCTGTTGATTTACTATACGTCCATATACATGGACGTCGACGTTGAAGAATTTCACACTCTTTTGTACTAACTTCCTCTCCTAGTTTCTCTCCATACATCAATGTCATTGCAAGCGCCGACACATAGTTTTTTTTTTTTTTTAAAGCGTTATAATACTCATATTATATACTCGCATTATATACTCATTCATATTACTATAATATACTCATTCTCAGTTTCTGCATTTCAACTACGATGTTGAAGAGTATACCCTCCCACACGATTGAGAAATATCATTTTGGACGCTTGAATACGACTGGCGTGGGATTTTGTTAAAGTAAAATTCTCAGACCCATAGAGAAGTGTGTAGGGGGCCATCGCCTTATAGAACGTCAGGCATGTATACAATTTTATTCGTCGATTTTAGAGTTTTCCTAATAGTCCCACACGTATGGCTGAAGATTATTCACCACGCCATTGTTTGTAATACAAGACATACGAGGTGTATATGATAGCACCTCGTATTATAGCACAAATTCTCAAAATTACTGACTTGTTCAGAACAATTTCATGTACATCAATTTTTGCTCGTATGGGATCAGCTACATTAAAAGCCATCACCTTGGTCTTTAATATGGAGATCTGAAATCCAAAATGCTTGCAGAGTCGATCCAGTGGGTGTACCGCTACCTGCCCGCTTTTCGAGTTACAACGTCTAGTAGGCTATCTACTACAGTTAACTGCAGTTACCAATCACAAAAAGCACCGGGAGGTTCATTTGCGAATTGTGTATGATATCGTCAATATTTAAATTAAAAGAGGTAACAAAAGGGCAGCCTTATCGTAGTCAACAATTGATCAAGCCCACACTAGGAGTTGTGTTCAGTCTTACTGTCTTAATTAAGATTTTGTTTCTACATAAAGACTTTGTATAAGTGTTCCGGGATACATTTCCTTGCCATTATTGACCACTACCTGCCCCCATTCAATCTATCAAATTCCTTTCCAATGTCAATGAAAGCTAAGCATGTGAGCAAGTAACATTCTCTATGCTTTTCAATGATCTTGGTTATTGTTAAGATACAATCTAAATATGATCTGCCTTTCCTGAAGCCATCTTGGGACTTGTTATCTCCGTTATTGCATTCAGTTATTTTTCCAGGATAGATGCATGAAATTTGTAACATGTATTGGGCAGGCTGACTCCTCTATAGTCATTAAAGTCATTGAGATCTCCTTTCTTAGAAATGAGGACTACCTTTACCATCCGCCATTATCCGGGAATACGACTAGTGGTCCAGGACAGATTATTTTTTAAACTTCAATAAACGATCATGCAGCAAGACTGACGCACACTTCACAAGTTCAAAATTCATCCCATCAGTGCCCGGAGATTGTCTATTATTACAGCATTTTAGAGCAGCTAAAAATTCGTCCACGTTATCGGACGCACACATTATTAATATCTGAAAATTTTATTTCTTCAAGTTGCTCCTGGGTTCACAGCTGCTCATAATAACTGGGTCATTCCTTCTCTGTGATGTTACTGGTCTTTAGGTTATTTCTTTCTATTTGGCTTAAATACCATAACATTTTGTAGTCTGACCATAACATCTTGTAACACTGTATATTTGTCCCAAGTATTTTGTTCCATTTTACCTACTTTTTTCTAGCTATAGCAGACTGACGCTTATATTCAGACCTTCTCTGCTTAGCCTTTAAAGCTAGATGTTTCAAATATGCCTGCTGTTTAGCCATCCATTTGTGCAGTTTCGTCATCCCTTACACGTAGGCCTCGGATTACGTATCTTTTACGTCTCGTTCCCAATGGAGTCAAGTTATTGGAGGAATAAGGAAAGGGAATTCTCTCTTTTCCTTATTATTTACTGCGAATGTAAAGGAAATAATAAGAATGTTGGTGAATACGAGTAAAAAGCTTACAAGACGGATACGAGTAAAGTAAGGATAGATTATATTTATCCAGTTAATGATAGGAGACTTTATTTAAGTTCATCCTTATTTAATATTTTTGATAGCAGATAATGAGGATGACCTTCGAAGATTGGTCTTTGAGTTCTACCGTAAGGCTTGTAAGCGAAATACGAACGTCCAAATTCCAAATTGCTGATATTAACAGTAAGCAAGGAATGGTCTCCCTTTTATTTTGGGATTGTAATATGAAGGTAACATGAAGCCACTATTTATGTGATTATGAAATAAACTTACCTGCGTATCTAAATGATACTATATGGCAAAATGAATCCTTAAGGGTCGAATCAAAGTTAAAAATTTAAAAAGGAGTCATACAGCCGATATTAATATATACAGCAGAAACAAGACTAGACACTGCTACGGCCAAACAAATACTAGAATCGTGCAGAGCCATGCAGACCAAAAGAAATCGTATGTGTATTGTAGCGTGACAGAAAATCCACTACTTATTAAGTCATATAAAATCATAAAGTTTAATTACATCACATATGTTAAAATAATATTGAATGAGATTTAAGGAAATCAAAGGAATGAACCACGATAAAATAAAAATCCTCATTACATTATATAAAAACCACTGTTTAAATATCAAAGAAAGTATTGAAAGCAACTCATATAATAAGATCAGTAATTTACCCAGGAAGCTAGGAGCAGTAAACAAAATAAATAACACCAGATCAAGAAGAAAGAGACTCAGTTTAAGAGTGGTGAATACCAAAATACCCCAAAAAACAAGAAGAAGGAAGAATAAAGTTTGTGATCAGGAAGAAAACAATACCCTGAAACCTTTAGAGAAGAACAAGGTCCGTATCAGTAAATAAATTAGATGCTCCAAACTAAACATCAGTCGAGATAACACCAAGTACCTTGGTTTACCCAAGAATAAAGAAGGAAGACAAGAAGACCAGAAGAATGAAGACCAGAAGAAGGACAAGAATGAAGACAAGAAAGAAGATAAGAAGAAGGACAAACAAGAAGACAGGAGGAGAGGAAGAAATAGTATGAAAGAAACACCGTTGTAAAACCTATTATTATTATTAACTACCATCAACCCCAAACCCACAAAAACGATTAAAAAGAAAGTATAACATACCAAAATCCTATAAGAATGTAATTATTTAGAAAACTAAAGTGCTGTATAGTATTATAAGAAGTGAACCGACTAAAGCTATTGTGTGATAAGAAAATAAACAAGTCTTAACAGTCCATGATTACTAAAGGTCTGGTCTGAGATAATAAGACTCAAAATATCAGAACCAACAGTGAAAGTGAATTTGTGTAAGTGTTTTTTGGAAATGCAATAAACTTAAAGTTAGTGATACTATGACTTATCAATATGCTATATAACAACTTTAATATCCAATAATAAACAGCATAATAAAATAATAAAATGGAAGATTTCCAGTATTTTATTATTTTAATGTAACTCTTTATTTACAAGACATTTGTAAAAAATGCTAATAAATAGAGTATGGGAGGTCATGTTTACTGATGAAGGGTATCATAAATAGTAATGGTTTAGACCAGAAAGGACTGGCATTAATTTAGTATAAAATGTTTAAATAGACTGTTTGTTCACAGCCATAAAATCAATGTATTTGTAAGAGTTGTTAGAAAATAAGATTTTTATTATGAGTTTAAAATGAATAATGTTTGCTAAATAATAGCATACATACCATTAATAATGTTTCAATAGGTATGCTATGTTAACTCAAAAATAGTTAAAAATATATGTTCAAACCATATCAGCAATATGTTCAATTGTGCAGATTGCTAAATAATGTTCATAATTATTTATTTTAATAACAGTAGTGTTAATTATATACTACACCTCACAATAAGTTATAAACCATTTTATTTTCATGTAATAGTAACTATGTAAAGTCAGAGGAGGAAGTAGGATTAAATTTATTTGAGAAAGACAGAAATATAAAATTCTAAAATCTAGGCCATTTGGTGAATTCACAGAAACAATATAAACCAGTATAATTCACTTATAAATCCTGTAAACTAGCAAGATTTAGATAAGGTAACTCAATTAACCACTACTGGGAATGATCCTATGAGTTAAAATGATAATAAGGAAATATACCTTAAAACATTGTAAATTTTCAAAATATATAAATTAATTAATTTTAAAGAGCAATGTCAAATTTACAGATTAACACAAAAAACCAGTTTAAAGGTTTAATTTATATGTATTTAAGGAAAGGAAGAGGAATAAGACTAATTAAAATTTATTATAATAATATTAATGATATTTAAAATGGAGGAAATTTGTATAAAGGCGGAAATCCAATTTTGAGCCTATATTTCAAGAAAGTAAAGAAATTTGTTAATTTCCACAAAATGTCTACAGATATGGACTATAATATATCAATTTGAAAGGAATGAGATGATTAAACCAATGATAAGGTTCATAATTCATAAAAGTGATGAATAAAATATTTAAATTCCATATATAATGTAATATTTTATCATGTGTATGGGTAATCGAAATATGTTAACAATACTTTTTCAAAGATTAACTGGGCCAAATTTTGACCAAGTTAATTAGTCTTTTGTTGAATATCAAGCTGAATAGTTGTGTGAAAAACGTTCCTTTAAAACCGAGTCGAAAATGGTACTAACAGTTAGCCATTAATATATAAGTGAATCGAGAGTTAGACGAATTAGACACTTTTTTAACTAAATCTACCAAAACGTTCACGACAATAGTGAAAACAAACACCTAACTTCATGATACGAGTGATATAAAACAGTAAAACAATATATTTAATCTAATTCACTCTACAAATCCTAACCATATCTTGAGAAACTTAACCCACAGGAGTGAACACATACAAAATAAACTAATTAACACAAGTTTACACGGAACACTTCTTCAGAACACACCAAATAACTTAACAGACATATTACACCAGTGCGGGAATATTTCAAACATTCATGAAGGTATATTTGCTGTGATTTTTTGACACGATGACATCGCAGTGAACTCGCCATATCTAGTAGCGGCCATTTTGAAATTCAAGCCTGCCTTCCTCATCATCCAGCAGTGACGTCAGTCGGCATATGGTTTGACGACAACTTTCATAAATATTACATATCACAATTATTTCAATACTATTGAATAATAATTATTGTATTTATTTTAATTGTTAATGTTATACTTTCTCGTCACCCTTCTCTGACTATTAATTTTAATCGCTCAAAGAACCTGTATTTTATATAATGCATATCATAAATTTTGTTCTGTATGCACAATCGATAGTTCCCTGAGACGGAGTCGATAATTGTTCTCCATCGATAAAAAATCGATTATTATTTAAATTGTTCAATAAATCTTTATATTTCCATTACTTTTATCTGTTATTATTTCACAGGCTAATTTAAGATTATTTATCAAGGCTGAGGGACTTCGAGAAGAAGAAAATATTTTATTTGAGTGAGATTTTGGACCAGCAAGAAAAATCACCAATCGATTGCTGAGTGGAGTTAATCTATTTAACTCCAGACTTGGTTCAAATCTTCCAGAAGTGCTCGATAGTCAATAAATACCTGCCTGATTATCAAAATTTTTACTAGAACCTTTTGAAACAGATTTATTTCTTATATACACACATTAATAAACATAAACAAAATTATTCTTTTATTGAAAATTTTATTTTTCTAAAATTTTCCATCTAACTTTTTATCTTTTGTAACGACCGGCATACAGCGGTCTGGTTACAAAGTGGCGTCCAACTTAGAGGGCTTGATAAGATAAGCTTGGCAGCGATTAATTAATAGATACCAGAAAAATGCAAAGACGAGCTACTTCGAAAAAGGGGGCGGCAGAGGCCGAAAAAGAGGTTGACATGGGGGATAAGGAGGCAACACCCGTGGAGGATCTGGAGGTGTTACTAACCCAGGGGGAACCGAAACAACCCGCACCACCAGAGGAACAACCTGAAGTAACAACGCAGACGGGGGAAGTCAGTGTCCCAGAGAAGGAGAAATCTAAAACAATGGAAGAGAACATAATGGAAATGTTCAGGCAAATGAGAGAAGATAATAAATCAATGAGTAAGAACCTAGAATCCAAAATAGAAGGAGTAACGAAGAAAATGTATTCCACAAAAGAAGATAACAAGAAGATGGAGGAGAATTTAAGCAAGAAAATGGATGACGATAACCATTCATTAAATGAAAAACTAGAGGATCTGAAGGAAGATAACCGATCCACAAAGGAAGAATTGGGCCGTAAGATAGAAAATACTAATAAAAGGATTGAGGAAACCAGTGAGAATTTGAGTAAGAAGATGGAAGAGAAAATGGAGGAAACAAGTAGGAAAATGGAAAGCGACAATCAGCAACTGAGGGAAAAGTTGGAGGAAAATAATCTGAAAATGGAGGAGAAGATGGCAGAGAATAATCAAAAGTTGAGAGAAGAACTAAGGGAAGTTAACCAAGAGAACATGAATAAGTTAGACGAGAGGATTGAGCAAGCTAAAGAGGAATTGAATAAAAAGATAACTGAGACGAAGAAATCCATCGTAAAGAAGTTAGAACAGGAAGTCGTGGTTGTTAACCAGCAGATCAGAGAAGTAGACGAAAGATGTCGTCAGACCGAAAACGAAGTGCTGGAAGTCCGAGAAGTAATAACTAAGGAGATTACTCAGGTCCAAGAACAACAGAAAACTAAAATGGAGGAGACCAAGAAATTTGCCTTGGAGGAAGTGAATAAAGTGCGGACACAGGTAACCGAAAGATGCGACGGCGTGGAAGACGCTATGTCGAACATAACCGGACAGGTGCGTCAGAGCCAGGAGGAGATAGAGTTGATAAGGAACAAACCATCTGGATATCATAATTTCCCCATGTCAGAGAACAGAGAATGGCTCAATTTCCGACAATATAAACGGAAGCTTATGGAGTTCTTGGCACGCATAGAGGAGTACCTCGAAAAACACAGAGGGAACCGATGGGTCCAGAGCAGGAAGATCCTTGACGAGTCGTTTCGGGAGGTGAATGACCATTGTTGGATGGCCAACCGGAGCGACATCGACAATTATGAGCAATTCAAGAGCCTATTCAAGGCCAAATACTGGTCAGAGACCACGCAAAATTTAATAAGAGACAATATATGCCACGGCCGCTACAAACCACAAGTCGGTAGTTCAATGACAGCTTATTTCCTCGGCAAGGTATGTATGGCCAAGCACTTAGAACCGGCCATCCCTGAGGAGTGCCTAATAAATAAGTTGTCCCATCATTATGATGAAGAGGTAATTCGTGCGAGGAAGGGCAGCCAAATAAAAACCATCCAGGCAATGACAGAACTCCTCGAAAATTATGAAAATGAGGACTACTACCGACAGAGTCGTAGAAGAAGTGATGGGCCCGAACCAAGGACGTATCAGAACAATAACCAGGGTACGAACAACATAAACACTGGGTACCAAGGAGGCCGGGCATACCCGCGAAATAACGGTTCTAATAATAGTAATAATGTGAACAATCCTAGTTACAATGATAATAATAATACGGGTCCAAACCATCAAAACCCGAATCGACCCTCTAATGGTTATCAGGGTAACCGCAATCCCTACCCTAATAACGCAAATAGTCAGAGAAGCCCCAATTATGGTAATAGTCATTACCCTAATAATACTAATCGTGCGGGTCCCAATAATGGTAATTTCATTAATAATAGGTTTCCTCGCCCTAGAGTGAACTTCATACGAGCCACAGATGGACGACAGCGGAGATTCGATCACAATCGAAGAAACAGCTACCGCGGATATGAAGAAAGGCGGAGGAGCCTAGAACGGGACCAACCAAGGTACTATCCGGCAAGGAGGAGCAATAGTTTAGACGACGCTGAACGGAGGTCGAACCACGAACGACCGGAAGACCATAGGACAGATCGACAGGTAACCACTCTAAGCATCCCAAATGAGGCATCGACTAGTATGGCTCAAAGGAACAATGATGCCGAGCCTTTAAACGGGCACAGGCAGTAATAAATCGCCAGAACCCGTTACTGCTCCTAAATACTGGGTATAATAATAATAATGAGTGCAATCATGAGAAGAATAACAATCGTATCACAATCATAGGGTGCAACTACCTAAAGGACATCAGACAGGAGTTATTGGAAGAGGATAACAGAAATCCCACCAATAACTTCAATAATGAAATAATACATGTCGACGCCAAGGTAGAAGGCATCCCAGCCAAGTTAATGATCGATACTGGTTCGAACGTGTCAATCATAAGTACGACGGAACTGGAGAGGATACAGCAAGAGTGCGGGAGAACTTTACCAACGTTGCCGTTGAATAATATTGTTTTGTTGGGTGCAACCGGCCGACAAAACAAAACTATACGTAGGCAAGTCTCCGCCAGTGTGATGAGCTGTGGTATAGCCATTGATATGGAATTCTTGGAATTCTTGGTGGCGAGCGGTCTGCCATTTAATATACTGGTCGGGTGTGATGTGCTTAGGAGGAATTCCGTCATCATTGATCTGAGAACTGAAACATTGTCGCTGTTTTCTAACGGACATACTTGGACGGCGAACTTGGTGGGTAGTGACCAAGTTGTTCCCGATAGTATCCACCAGCAAATCCGCAAAATTAATTACATCCATCCAACATCTATAATCGATCAAAGGATAGACGACACCTTTAATGAAGATTTATGGTCACAAAAAATCCAGGAGATCAGGGATTTCCGGAGCGGTATAACTGGCGAAGGTTTAACAACAAACCAAGCGAACAAATTAATCAACATATACAACAAATATAAATCAGTCTTTTCTGATGAGCCCGGTAAAGTGAAAAACTTCCAGTGTACTCTACAGTTCCGAGACACAGTGGACTTTAACCGGAAGTCTTACCCCATTGCGCAATCACGAAAGCAAGCAGTAAGAGCTGAAATAGAGCAAATGATTAACCGTGACATTATAGAGAGTAGCCATTCCCCATATACAAGTCCTATCGTGGCTATTCCTAAGAAAAACGGACAAGTCCGTTTGTGTTTAGATGCGCGCGAAATAAATAAGATGATCATTAATGACAGGACTTCGCCCGGTGAGATTGAGGAGATTTTAAAACGGTTCCACGGTACCAAATACTTCAGTACCTGGGATACGGTGTGCGGGTACTGGCAGGTGGAATTACATCCACAGAGTCGCCAGTATCTGGCCTTTATATTCGAAGGGCGGAACTACCAGTTTAAGAGGTTGCCCTTCGGCCTGGTAAACTCAGTCGCAGTCTTTGTGCACTGCATGGATCAGATACTTGGCCAAGAAACACTACAATTCACCACCGTATATGTCGATGACTTGCTAGTGTCCTCAGAAACTTGGGAGGAACACTGCTACCGTGTGGAACACGTCTTACAGAAGCTAGCAGCAAACAATATTACGCTGAAATTAGCAAAATCTCATTTCATTGCTAAAGAAACACAGTTCTTAGGCTTCATATTAAATGATCAGGGAATCTCACCGTCGGCTGAAAAGGTCGAAGCGATTCAGAACTTTCCTACACCTAACAATCGAAGGCAGTTACAGTCATTCCTGGGACTCTGTAATTATTACCGCAAGTTCCAGGAAAAGTACTCAGAACTGACTGCCAAATTTCAGCCGCAACTGTCATCCAAAAATAAATGGATCTGGGGTAACGAACAACAAAATATCTTATCTCTTATAAAACAAAAATTCCTTGAACCCATTATACTCCGCCATCCAGATTTTAACAAGCCTTTCTTTCTTAATTGTGATCCCAGTGACATCAGCCTCGGCACTACCTTATATCAAGAGGATGAGAAGGGCGAACATCTTGTGATCTGCTTTGCCAGCAGAGCATTGAATCAATGTGAGAAAAACTACCACGTTACAGAAAAGGAATTATTGAGTGTTGTGTTCGCGTGCGGAAAGTTACGCACTTATATCCTTGGTTATTCCGTTACCGTCCGGACAGACCATAAATCTATCTCGTTCCTTAAGAGATGTAAGTTAAGCCATGGAAGGTTAACGCGGTGGATACTATTGCTGCAAGAATACGACCTTAAGTGGGAGTATATCCCCGGAAGGAAGAATGTCGTCGCGGACGTATTGTCTAGAGTAGACATTGACAAACAGACGTTCGAGGGGGAGAAGGAGAGTATTCTGAAGGTATACCATATTTTAAGCAGCAGCGCCGGTCTACAATCAATTTTGGAACACCTAAGCACACACCAACAAAATGACCCGAAGTTAATTTCTATTATCTCAAGATTGGAAGCAGGGGATGAGACAATCTCCCAATATTATACCATACATAATGGAATCCTGTTTTCAAGACCATCATTATATAAGGAGGAATGGAAGGTAATAATTCCGACCCATATCGAGAAGGAAATAGTGTTCAATTATCATGTTCGATATGGGCATATGGGCGCCTTAAAGGTGGTAAAGGCCCTGGAAGAGAGCTGCCATATCAAAGACATAAATCGGAAGGTACGGAGGTACATTAGAAACTGTCGCATTTGCCAACTCGTAAAGACAAACAACGAGAAAAGAAAGGGGCAGATGATTCCGATAACCTCCCAGTCGAAACTTGAGAAGGTATTCCTGGATATCTGTGGGCCATTTCCCCGCAGTGGAGGCCGCCACCGATACAAATATCTCGTCATCATAATGGACCATTATACCAAGTTCGTGAAGCTATACCCAGCGAATCGGGCGACTACGAATAAAGTTCTTGAAATCCTGATCAACCAGTACTTCCCAACCGTCGGAAAACCGGTATCGATCATAACCGACCACGGAACACAATTCAAGGGGAAGAAATGGCGGGATACACTGCTGTCCATGGGGGTTCATACATACAAGACATCCGTATACCACCCGAGCAGTAACCCGGCCGAAAGAGTCTTGCGAGAGGTGGGGCGCCTATTAAGAACGTACTGCCACGATCAGCAGAGGAGCTGGCAAGAATACTTGGAGGCCACTGAAGAATTCCTCAACCTGGCATACCATCCAGCCATAGGAATAACCCCATACTCCGCAATGTACGAGAGACAACCCCCTAGAGAGATCGAAGATATCTTGGAGTTCCCCAGAGAGCATAAATACATATTTAATAGAATTCAGTTTCACAATAAGGTGGCCGAAGACCAGGAGAAACGGCGGAATAAATACGATAAAGGCATGGGTAAGGTTATTAAATATACTGTTGGAGAGAAGGTGTTGTTGAAGAATAGGGAATTACCCAGTTCCTTAGAGGGGATAACAAAAAAATTATTGCTTCTGTACACTGGTCCCTATATTGTCTCTAGGGACAATAACAACAACACGTACGAACTAAAGGAAATGAATTCAAATAAAGTTAAGGGTGTCTTTAACCAGGCATCTATGAAGAAATTTTATGAATAAAAACCATCAAAATTCCAAACAAGGGTAAGATCACCTTACTAACAAAAAATTTGAAAAACTTTACGACAAGAATATAAAACAGAAGTTAGAATTAAAACCCCTAAATTCTAAAAAGAAAAGTAAGCCCATCTTACATAAACAATTATTTGAAGAAAATTTTATGGCAATTATATAAAGAGAATTTAGAATAAAAACATCAAAATTCTAAGCAATGGTAAGATCACCTTACTAACAAAAAATTTGAAAAACTTTATGGCAAGAATATAAAAAAGGAATTTAGAATGAGAAATCATCTAAATTTAAAAAGATTGTAAGTTCACTTTACTAACCAAGAATTTGAGAAAAAACATTTTGAAGAGATAAATATAAAACAGAATTTAGATTGAAATAATATAAGTTCTAAAAAGAAAAGTAAGCACATATTACATACAATTATTTGAAAACTTTATGGAATAATATAAGAAGAGTGAATTTTGAATTGTGTATAAATCAAGTTTCCAAACCAAGAGTAAGTACAACTTACCAACCAATTATTAATAAAACACTTTGTTGAGATAAACAGAAGAGATTTAATACCATATTTATGGTAAGCATAAAATATAATTACCATGTTAATAAAGGATCATAATGGGATGAATAAAGGAAACAGACTTCAGAATTAAAACAAATAATTCTGGACAGTATGATCATGTCTAAGTTCAATATAAAGAGTAAAAACCTTTCCATAAAATGATGCCAAAGGAAATAAAAAAAAAAAAGTTTTTTTTATACGATTTGAGTTGATACGATTTGAGTGATTGAATATAATAAAGTACAAAAACTTGTTTGGAATTATGAAATAATAAAACTTTGAAGTGATATGAGGAGAAATTAATACCTCATTATGAAATTAATAAAAAACATTCATTCGAAAGTATAATAACCATGACAGGAATAATGTGAGAATAATATCAAAGATATATGTAATTAAACGAATTAATATAAAATGATTTATGAATTAAATGTCAATTATGATAATGACAGTTATAAAAAGTTCTAGAAAATAGAACAAGTGGAAATAATAAGAACAAAGATACAGTCTAAAAATGTCATAAATATATGATACTATAAACAATGCAGATTATAATAAGAAAACCAGAAGGTAATAAAGAATTTATAACCAAAAGATTTATATGATAAGAAAAGTTGAAAAATGTAATAATAGAAGAGCCTCCTACCATAATATCAAATGAATGAAAC
This sequence comes from Magicicada septendecula, assembly GCA_034769895.1. Taxonomy (NCBI): domain Eukaryota; kingdom Metazoa; phylum Arthropoda; class Insecta; order Hemiptera; family Cicadidae; genus Magicicada; species Magicicada septendecula. Next base: position 390,371,627 of record CM068368.1, on the reverse strand, counting down.
GTCCAGTTAACGAGTCAGAAGAACAACTGAGATAGGAATATTAAAATCTCTGAGAAATATAATAAGTAATAAGTGAAGTATCCCAAAGGTATTTTTTTCTAATAGTAACAAATGTGTACTATTCTGAATAATTTTTTAATCTGTCTGTAGATAATTCCAGCAGTATTGCTATTCCAGCAGTGTATGCTAGGAGCAGTAAACAAAATAAATAACACCAGATCAAGAAGAAAGAGACTCAGTTTAAGAGTGGTGAATACCAAAATACCCCAAAAAACAAGAAGAAGGAAGAATAAAGTTTGTGATCAGGAAGAAAACAATACCCTGAAACCTTTAGAGAAGAACAAGGTCCGTATCAGTAAATAAATTAGATGCTCCAAACTAAACATCAGTCGAGATAACACCAAGTACCTTGGTTTACCCAAGAATAAAGAAGGAAGACAAGAAGACCAGAAGAATGAAGACCAGAAGAAGGACAAGAATGAAGACAAGAAAGAAGATAAGAAGAAGGACAAGCAAGAAGACAGGAGGAGAGGAAGAAATAGTATGAAAGAAACACCGTTGTAAAACCTATTATTATTATTAACTACCATCAACCCCAAACCCACAAAAACGATTAAAAAGAAAGTATAACATACCAAAATCCTATAAGAATGTAATTATTTAGAAAACTAAAGTGCTGTATAGTATTATAAGAAGTGAACCGACTAAAGCTATTGTGTGATAAGAAAATAAACAAGTCTTAACAGTCCATGATTACTAAAGGTCTGGTCTGAGATAATAAGACTCAAAATATCAGAACCAACAGTGAAAGTGAATTTGTGTAAGTGTTTTTTGGAAATGCAATAAACTTAAAGTTAGTGATACTATGACTTATCAATATGCTATATAACAACTTTAATATCCAATAATAAACAGCATAATAAAATAATAAAATGGAAGATTTCCAGTATTTTATTATTTTAATGTAACTCTTTATTTACAAGACATTTGTAAAAAATGCTAATAAATAGAGTATGGGAGGTCATGTTTACTGATGAAGGGTATCATAAATAGTAATGGTTTAGACCAGAAAGGACTTGCATTAATTTAGTATAAAATGTTTAAATAGACTGTTTGTTCACAGCCATAAAATCAATGTATTTGTAAGAGTTGTTAGAAAATAAGATTTTTATTATGAGTTTAAAATGAATAATGTTTGCTAAATAATAGCATACATACCATTAATAATGTTTCAATAGGTATGCTATGTTAACTCAAAAATAGTTAAAAATATATGTTCAAACCATATCAGCAATATGTTCAATTGTGCAGATTGCTAAATAATGTTCATAATTATTTATTTTAATAACAGTAGTGTTAATTATATACTACACCTCACAATAAGTTATAAACCATTTTATTTTCATGTAATAGTAACTATGTAAAGTCAGAGGAGGAAGTAGGATTAAATTTATTTGAGAAAGACAGAAATATAAAATTCTAAAATCTAGGCCATTTGGTGAATTCACAGAAACAATATAAACCAGTATAATTCACTTATAAATCCTGTAAACTAGCAAGATTTAGATAAGGTAACTCAATTAACCACTACTGGGAATGATCCTATGAGTTAAAATGATAATAAGGAAATATACCTTAAAACATTGTAAATTTTCAAAATATATAAATTAATTAATTTTAAAGAGCAATGTCAAATTTACAGATTAACACAAAAAACCAGTTTAAAGGTTTAATTTATATGTATTTAAGGAAAGGAAGAGGAATAAGACTAATTAAAATTTATTATAATAATATTAATGATATTTAAAATGGAGGAAATTTGTATAAAGGCGGAAATCCAATTTTGAGCCTATATTTCAAGAAAGTAAAGAAATTTGTTAATTTCCACAAAATGTCTACAGATATGGACTATAATATATCAATTTGAAAGGAATGAGATGATTAAACCAATGATAAGGTTCATAATTCATAAAAGTGATGAATAAAATAAATAAATTCCATATATAATGTAATATTTTATCATGTGTATGGGTAATCGAAATATGTTAACAATACTTTTTCAAAGATTAACTGGGCCAAATTTTGACCAAGTTAATTAGTCTTTTGTTGAATATCAAGCTGAATAGTTGTGTGAAAAACGTTCCTTTAAAACCGAGTCGAAAATGGTACTAACAGTTAGCCATTAATATATAAGTGAATCGAGAGTTAGACGAATTAGACACTTTTTTAACTAAATCTACCAAAACGTTCACGACAATAGTGAAAACAAACACCTAACTTCATGATACGAGTGATATAAAACAGTAAAACAATATATTTAATCTAATTCACTCTACAAATCCTAACCATATCTTGAGAAACTTAACCCACAGGAGTGAACACATACAAAATAAACTAATTAACACAAGTTTACACGGAACACTTCTTCAGAACACACCAAATAACTTAACAGACATATTACACCAGTGCGAGAATATTTCAAACATTCATGAAGGTATATTTGCTGTGATTTTTTGACACGATGACATCGCAGTGAACTCGCCATATCTAGTAGCGGCCATTTTGAAATTCAAGCCTGCCTTCCTCATCATCCAGCAGTGACGTCAGTCGGCATATGGTTTGACGACAACTTTCATAAATATTACATATCACAATTATTTCAATACTATTGAATAATAATTATTGTATTTATTTTAATTGTTAATGTTATACTTTCTCGTCACCCTTCTCTGACTATTAATTTTAATCGCTCAAAGAACCTGTATTTTATATAATGCATATCATAAATTTTGTTCTGTATGCACAATCGATAGTTCCCTGAGACGGAGTCGATAATTGTTCTCCATCGATAAAAAATCGATTATTATTTAAATTGTTCAATAAATCTTTATATTTCCATTACTTTTATCTGTTATTATTTCACAGGCTAATTTAAGATTATTTATCAAGGCTGAGGGACTTCGAGAAGAAGAAAATATTTTATTTGAGTGAGATTTTGGACCAGCAAGAAAAATCACCAATCGATTGCTGAGTGGAGTTAATCTATTTAACTCCAGACTTGGTTCAAATCTTCCAGAAGTGCTCGATAGTCAATAAATACCTGCCTGATTATCAAAATTTTTACTAGAACCTATTGAAACAGATTTATTTCTTATATACACACATTAATAAACATAAACAAAATTATTCTTTTATTGAAAATTTTATTTTTCTAAAATTTTCCATCTAACTTTTTATCTTTTGTAACGACCGGCATACAGCGGTCTGGTTACAGTATCCAAGAAATTCGAAGGATATACAATACAGAAAATACTGAAGACTGGGTGGTGCGAAAATGTAAGATAAAGGACGAGTTCATAAGTAGAATCTAGGATGATCGTTTGGCGACTGCAAATCATACAAAGTGTACGACCAGCAGGTAAGAGGAATCCAGGGAGTACTTGTATGGAATCAGTTGAATTAAAACAGATTGTGCCTAATGTAGAAGAAGGAGGAGACTGTAATTCAGATATTATAGCTGAAATTACCTAAACATATACGTTAAATTTAATATCATTTTCATTTCAAATCGTTTTGTAACTTCCCTAATTTTCACGTCACTTTAGGTCACTTTGAAAAGAAGAAGTAAACATAGCGTACGGTAAACATAGATTCGGATTTCCACAAAGTCTTCCGATAAGTTTAGTATTTGTTTAGAATCGGTAAGACTGGCAAGCTTGTCACTATTTCATAGCAGTATTCCTTGCAATTTCTGATATATTAAGTCAGACTTATTTTATCCGAACATGTTCGTAGCAGATTCATGATTTAAAGAATTGTTGTTTACTTACTGTCAAGAGTTGTATCTGCCAATTTCGGCTCGAGTTGTTGTATTCGAAAATATTTTAACGAATTACGTACCTGAAAAAAGAAGAAGATAATAAAACATGGTTTGTAACAGTTACAGTACAATATAACAATAACTAAATTTACCGCGCTAAACCAAGGTTTACTTGTTTTTTCAGGATTTATACATATAACGATCTTGTTAATGATGATGTTAAAGATAATGATATGTTTTCATATGCTTAAGTCGTGCCGTGTACTGTGTTATAGCCTTCTGTAAACTTGATTTTGCCTTGAAATAATAAATGTAGTTTTTTAACCAACCAGTTTTATCAAAGTGAAAAGAAATATCTTATTTGAATTCATGCCTGTCTGGGTCAATACGAGTCCCTGACTACTCACGTTCGAACTAAGTTGCAGTGGTTACATTGTTACAACAAGTTCAGTCACATGCCTGGGAAATCGTTACAAGGAACAGTTTCACACACAAATAGTAGTATTAATAGACAATACATGTCTAAAGGCCTACCTTAGAGAGGAGTACAAATTTATACAGAATATCTCTAACACGTCTACGATATACTGTATATAACTTACTAGCTTACATCATATCCACATAAGGAAGACTGTGATGACACAGGCGTGTATCCCTCGACTGCAGAATACTGTCTGCGTAAAGGTACTTCAAAGGATCACACACACACACACACACACACACACACACACACACACACACACACACACACACACACACACACACACAGATTCTATGTATTTATTACTGCATTAATTATTTTATAATATATTGCGAGGTAAATTATGGGAGATAAAACAGCACAGGTATCGTTTTGTTAAGATACATCGTACTGATCTTAATGTCAGTATCGTCATCGTACTGAGATGATGATTTCCCGTGGTGTACAATGTGTGAGCTTAGTGTACCTCAGATAAACTGTACACTAATTCGAAGTATGTACATTGAGAAGTCGAAAGTTTTTAAGCAATTAAATTCATGGAATGATTTGCTTCGTGGGAAAGAAGTGACAATTTTCTCTTACAATATACATAATTCACTTAAAAATATCATAAAGACGTATATAAATTCTGTATTAAAATAGCATAGAGATAAAGAGTATTAATACTGGATGTTAGTTATATATGTGAATTGAATATTAAATATATATACTTAAATATTTCACAACAATTCTGAAATTAACAATTGAAGGGAGCTAGTTTGTTTTAATTTGTTGAATATAGTAACATTTTAAGAAAAATATTGTTAATACATACTGTTTAGAATATCATATTGATTTACATAGCATATTTTCCGTAAATTTTTAATTATTTTCGTATAATAGGGTCCACGTAGTTAATCCGTATGGATTACGGACATACAGGGACATTGTCGCAGTGCGTTTATGTGTACACTTGTGCGTGCATTTACAGCTGAAACAGGTGTTTATTAATCATAACGCTATAGCTACTGAATCCATGAATCCATTAGTGGGATTTATTAAAAGTTTCTTTAACATGTCCCTGTTCGTGTCTCTACCCATATTCTAAAAATCTATTCCACTAATTCCCCGAATCATACAGTCGATGTAAAACAAATATTCGTATTTTAGAGGAAACGAAATTTCCATAACCGACACTCTGATAAAATATCATTCACATAATTTTTAGGGGAATTAAATTTTTATAATTTTAATTCATTTTTCAAGATAAAATTTTTATTTTTATTTTGAAAAACATGTTTATATGTAATAAAACACTCAACTGAGTAGAATGTAATTAAAACAATAATTTAATTTGTGTGAATAAAGAATCACTGTATTAGATGTAAGTGTGAGAAGTGCAAGTGCTATTTACATGTCTACCTCTTTGACACAGTTGCTGTTCACAAATAATATAGGCCTAAATTACATGGAATTTCTTTAGCTAAAATAATAATGATAATAAAAAACCTAAAAGCTTGTATGAAATCTTTGTAAAAAAGTAAATTATATTAACTGTATTACGGCTATGACTAAATTAATATTATTCCAAACCTGTAAAATTACACGTTAAATATGTAACAAGATATATTTAAATAAATGAAATCAGTACGCTCCGTTTCAAAATGTTAGATAATGGACAAGTGTTCCAATTTATTGTCGAGCGAACTGAAAGGTATGATGGTGATGATGATGATGATGATGGTGATATTACACCAATAACAATAATATTATTTCAATAAGGTTATACAAATTACTAGATGGTGAAAATTTTATTATGAGTTCCATTGATATTAAAACATTAGAATAAACAGGATTGTATTACCAGACAGTTACGTTTGGAAATAAAATGCCTAATTAGTTTTAAAAAAAATGTTTAAAATAATAATATGCCTATTAATTAAAATTATTTTAAAATAAAATTGTGTCACACGTATACGGACTAAACAACAAACAGAAAGCATATAACGAATTTGATGGTATGCTCTTTTAACTAACTGTTTAAATTATTTTCTGACAGCAGACAAAAGTTATTCATGTAGTTTTTAATGTTAGTTTTGTTATTATTACTTATTGGCTAAAATATAAGGTAATCATGCTTACTCGTTTGCCATTCTCACACAAACCTATTTAGAATATTACTTTAACATTATCCCTTAGCCAATTTTTTTAATGGACAGTTATCAGAACGGTAACTAACCCCGATGTTGTAGATGTAGATCATGCAGTACAGTTTGTTCCGCTTATACTACCTCTCGTACTGTCAAGCACGTTTTCATCGGTCATTTAAATTTTTATGTTAGTAGGCGTTAAAGTAACTGTTATAAATTTTTTAAACAATTATTAATAGCAGAATATATGGTAAAATTATGAGTAAACTATACACATTTTAATGATAGGTGTGTAAATTTGTAGTGTATTTTATTTAATTTTTGATTATTGCAATTCTAGATTAAAAACAAAGTATTTCAGTTTAATAAAATATGCCACAGAGATTAATTTTTATCTTCTTGGAGATTAAATTACTTTGTTATTTTCTTTTAATAGCAACTATCATACCTATCTGGCAATCGCCCCTTTCCCCTCCGACTCGCTTACCGCTTTCTCATGCGCTAACTTACTCGTTTATTTTCTATAAATATTAAGTTAATTAATGTTTACCCCCTAACCTAACACTTTACTCCACTTTGAAGACAGGTCAATTAATGTAAGTTGGACTATGTTATTATACCGTAAAATTCTCAAGTAGAGAAATGGGGCTCACACTTTTCCTACCACTTTACATAACCACTGTTAATACTGATGATATCAAGTGCCGATCAGAGCTGGGCAGGCTGAGAGTCAGATTGGACTGGCTCTCTGAGATAAATCAAACCTCTACGCCACGCTAAGGAAGCCAGTGTATTGACCGCATAGTGTAAGGAGTCCTATTACGCATCACGACATTGTCTTTCAATAAATTTCCGCTTCCCATTATAGGACGGATGGGAATTGAATTATTTTCTTTTATATTCTAAACTATTTATCCTAGGCACAATTAGTTATTTTGAGTTAGGAATTATTTTTTAATATGAGTACTTTTTTATTAGTTTTTCCTTTAATGTTATTTGACTAAGTGTATTCAACATAACGTTTCTGATATTATTAATGCCTTGTTTGGGTTGCAAATGCTCTGATGTATAAACATGTATTTCCGTGATTTATTCGCTACATTTTTATAGATAAATGAGATAATTTTTAGATGAAATGAAAAAAATATTTTACAAATTGGACCAAATAATTAAAACACAGTTCATCATTATTATCATTGTCGTCGTCGTTGTCATTGTCTTCGTCTTAGTCGCCGTCGTCTCTCTAATGAATAAACCAAAATTAAGAGTAAACATTGAATACGGACTGACAAGTCATACATATTTTTCACGGTTTCCCAATGTCACTGCCTCCCGGATAATAGGCCAATTCGTTTTGTTGGTTTGGAAATCTCATTCTTGTTTATATCGCCTATACATGGAAATGTCAATTTATTGTGTAGGCCTACTTAATGATGTCAGTTTCATAAAAGATATAAGGTCTGTCTGTATTTCCAGAAAATAATAACATTATGAATTCATTAACTTCCTTCATTGGGAGTGTATAATTATTGTTTATAGTAATGAATGAAGTACAATAAATATTCATATATAATCACCTCTAAGTGATATTTTGTGCTACATACAAGTGAATATTAAATACTGAATCTAATATTAAACATTATTATATGTCAAGATCCGCGTATGCTAGTTGCGTTTTGTGTTGTTTGCTCTTCTGCCCACTATGAAGAGTTATAATACACAGGCATTTGTTTAACAATGAACTCGTGTGGATTATTTCAAGCGCTAGAAAAGAAAATAATTCAACAAACCATCATTATTTAGTAAGAATATTATTAAATTCAGGTGAGTACAGATTTCACATGCATACAGTGAATATCAGATCAACAAATTACATAGTTCATAAAAACAAACTAAACTTCTGCTGAAGAAACTTGGTTCTTCTTTCAAGTAAAGTCTTGATCATATAATGCTATATATAGACCTAACACCATATCAATTAACAAAACGAGCATGAAACAAACAACAATCAAAAAAAGCGTGACAAAGAAATATGTAATTTTTACGGAATCTTTTGATACTAAATTTCCTATAATTCAAATATCTTAAATGTCTGATAAAATGGCCAGTGCGATAGTTAATTATCAACTTATTCAGCACTTGGTATTAATTTGCTCTTCACCAAGATATGAGTTAAATTATTGATAATAAAACGGTTGTCACTAGCTTATCACAGTCACAAGTAATAACATTCAAATGTTGTTTGTGCGTCTTTGTGAACGTGTTTGTCTAATGGATTTCAGTTATTCGTATTAAGTAACTAGATGGATGTAGTTAGATCGATTCTCAAAGCAAATGTTAGTGCAGTAAATTGGCTCTGTGCATTACTTCGTGCTGCACGCCGAGTCACGGACTACATTTTCTGTACTGTAGCATTTAATATTTCATAAAGTTAAGTTAATAAATGTCGAAAGCAGTAGTATAGGAGTAGGGTCGAGAAAATTGTAGTCCCAGTTGTGTTTGTTACCAACTCGGCATGGGTGTATTAAAAAGTATAGAAATGAAGGTAGTAGACGACTCAATTGGACGAAGCCGATTACTTAGTAGCAGGTCTATGTACCGAGCGAGCACTCAGTATGCAAACAAGATATCTAACTTTTATAATGCAACTTTTAATACAATTTTATCTAAATCGCAAGATTAAAACTGCAGAATATTTTGTAAAATTATCTTTATACCATTTTACGCAGTACCAATAGAAACTTAGGGTTTGCCAGTCTAAATAGACATACATCTATGTCATGTTAATGAGATTCGTGGCTTCTTCATCGTGATCTAGATATCAGTCCACAGGACGGTGAGTATACACATCCCTATCTCAAAGTTTAACAGTCATACTATCGGAGTCTTACAGAAACAACGTAATACGTTTCATATAGCCTACTACACAGCCTACATGATGTTAGATTTAACAATCTGAACTTTGATTCGGTATGAAGAATCTACTCAGTCGCAAAACACAGGCAAAGTCTGTGACTCTGAAGTAAAACGCTTGTACGTAGAAACATAAAGTGTTTACGTTTACCATGAAATGATGTAATAAGTTACGACTATCATGTATTGCATTGTATTATATTGTATATTTTTACTCCAACGTGTCTGGGTTTTGTTTTACTGAAACTAATAAAATGTGAGATGTGACAAGAACTTCTCTCGGCAACAATACACCATAATTTTATTAACGCTTCCCGGAATTAAAATCAAACTCGTTCAACAACTCAAAGAGACAATACTGGCTGCGACTTCTTGAGTTACAAACAAAGGCTTTCTTCTCTCTTTGTTCTCTCAAGCGTCGCCGGTGTCGTCTGCTCCCCCAGCAACCGTTCTACTTAACTTACTGGTTTGAAGCAATTTAATGTAACACGGCAAAGGCGCTGAAGCTGCGTAGTGTCTCATTGCGTTGTGTGATCAAAATATTTAATATGTAAGATGCTCTGTGTCCGTCGCATCTTTTTAAATTAAAGTACAAACTTACAAACAAATCTTAAAAATTATTTCATTTTATCTCGTAACCATAGCTCCATCCATACCTTTCTACTTTCATAAATAGATATAGATACCCTATTCACCACACGCGCGCGCGTGTGTTAGTAGCATATAGAATACATGCACCACTTTCTAGCGCATACATTTTAATTGCATTTTTATTTACTTTTTCACAAAAATTATAAAAGTCAGCTGTGCCGATATTTAAAAGAAATTATCTGACAAAATATACATATTAAGAAGCAAATAAAATAAATACTTACTTTAAAAAAATATCTAAACAAAAACATAAAACGCGCGCGCGTCTGTGAGTGAGTGCACATAGAAATGGAGGAGGTGTCTACATTCGGCCTAGGGGCGCGGGTGAGCGTGTATATGTCTGGATATGAGTGTGAGTGAGTGGATGAATTGAGATCTATGTTCACCTTTCTTCAATTTTTAAAAATACATTTCTAAAATAGGAATGATTTTCAATCTACTTTTCTATAATTTAAATAATTCTCGAATATAAGCTTCCACTACAATGTTACTACATGTAATAACAATATCCAAGTACACATTTCCGGTGACTTGTGTGCAACAGTACTGAAGATTCTAAAAAAAAAAAATCATTTATAAATTTCGTTAATAAAACAGTGGTTTTAACTAATTTATTAATAAAACTAATTCGTTAGTAAAACTAATAATAAGTTTTTCACTTAGCCTTTCTGCAGCCTCATGCGAGATTGGTGGGTTGACGTATTCTGAAGTAGGTAAATCTGTAAATTCCCGTATCCCTCAACCCAACTCAGCAGCAGTCATCCGCATCGTTATTGCTCTTGTCTCAGCATTTCTTCCACCAACCAATTCCTATAACTACATTCTTTTGCGTATTTGGCTAAGGAATTCTTCTTCACTACATGGTTTGGGCTATAGCCCGTTCCGACTTCACAGAGTCCGACCATTTTGCTGACGAATTGTTCCAATTACATTGACCATGTATACTCTTAAAACGTTTATTATTGTTTAATAGTAATAATACATTAAACATAATGTTTATTAGTTAATTTAAAAATAATATTAGCATGCTACTGTCTGCTTTCCCGCCTTTACTTTATGGCTGGTCATTCCAGATTCTCTGTTTATTTTATATAATATTGAAACTTTCTCTTGTGAAAACTTACTTGTCTTTTTCGTCGAACTCGTTTCTGCGTCGTATTCGCCTTCGTCAGCTTAGAAACAGACTGCCAGTACTTAGTAACGGTTGTTGCTTAGAAGGTATAGTGGGGGTGGTGTGTAGAGGAAGGGGATTGGCGCGGGGATACAAATTATTGTTTGTTTTTTGTATAATTGTGTCGAAAAATGTATGTGATTTATATTGTAATTGGTCGTTTAGTATGTTGTTTGGTTGTGTTGTGTGGTGTTTGTATATTTCATACTGTTCAGCTGTGTTCAGTTTTCGACCTTTGGGTAAGAGGTGTAATATTTCAAGATTAGTATATATGTTAGTATAGCTATGGTTATGTGTGTGTATGTGTGTGGCAAACGAAGAATGTATATTGTTGTTGGAGAGGGCCTTTAAGTGTTAAGAGTAACGGGATGAAAAAGATCTTCCCGTCTGGCCTATGTAGAAACTATTGCAGTTATTACAATTTAATTTGTATACACCTGTTCTATTGTATTTGTCTATGTCCGTGTTTGTATCGTTGATGTGTTTTTTATGGTATTGTTAGTTCTGAATGCTATTTTGTATTTATGTTTTTCTGAATGTGTTGGCAAGTTTGTGTGTGTTGGAGTTATGGTATGTGAGTGTGATGTATTTATTGTGTTGTGTGTTGTTGGTATTTTGTGTTTTGTTATTTTTGTTTTTGATGCGTTTGTGTAGTTTGTTTATTAAATTGTGGTTGTAACCGTTTTTCATTGCTATGTATTTGATTGTGTTGAGTTCGTCAATATAATCTTGTTTACTTAAGGGTATTTTAGTTAGTCTATGGAGCATATGGTTGAAGGCCGCATGTTTATGTTGTGTTGGGTGGTTTGATGTGTTGTGTATAACCATGTCAGTTGTGGTAGGATTTCTGTATATTTTGTAAGTGTGTGTATTGTTAGTTTTGTTAATTGTTAGGTCTAGAAAATGTATACTATTGTTTTGTTCAATTTCCAGTGTACATTTTAATTTGTGGTGTATTGTGTTTATGTATTTGTGGAAGTTTTCAACTTGTCTTGTGTTGCCTTTGAATAAAAGTAATATGTCATCTACATACCTGTGCCAGTAAATGATTTTGTTGGTGTATTTGTTGTTGTTTATTATGTGGTTCTGTTCTATGTTGTGTATATATATTTCTGCCAGTATTCCTGATATGGGGGATCCCATCGGGAGACCGTCTGTTTGTGTGTATATCTTGTTATTGTATGTAAAGTAATTTTGCTCAGTTATTATTTTGGTAAGTGTGATGATCTCTTGTATGTGTGTTTCAGGTGTGTTGTTTTGTCTGAGTAATTGTTCTAGTGTTTGTATGGTTTCTTGAATTGGGACATTGGTGTATAAATTGGTGATACCAAAAGATGATAGCGTTGAGTTGTGTGGGATGTGGATGTGTTCAGTTTTCTTGACTAGGTCGATGTTGTTTTTGATAGACGTGTTGTTACTGAGATTAATGTTTTCTCTGATTATTTTGTCTAAGTGTTTGGCGATCTCTGTTTATACTAGATCATTCCAATTATTTCTCTGTTTATATTCCTATGCATAACTTAAGAGTGTCCAGTTCTTGTCTAATGTCTTCACTTCATTTCCTGTCAGATAGTGCATATCTTTCTTGCACGTTCCATTATCTTCCACAAGAATTTAAGTCCCACTGTTTAATCTCATACGGTGTTATGTTACTGAAGATATTTTCATCTGCAAAATAAGATAAGAGTGCTTATGTGCCATTATGGATCGATATGGGTATGAACATGTCGATGCTCACACACTACTCCAGTTTAAGACTGATGAAGATTACACTAAACAATATCACTTCTTAAAACACACTCGACAGTTCGAAAGTGATCGAAAACATCATACTTATAGTTAATTGATAGTAAACATGATTTACATAATTTAGTTATTTGAAGGATACAAGAAAAGCGAACACATTTACGACAAAGTACAGAATATTTTACGGCAAATTTGAATTCATACGCTTTCAGATCGAGTTACTGATTGGCAGTATGTAAACCGGTCGGAGCAATAGAACTTAACTTTATACGATGAAAGCACTCAGAATATCGTTTTGTGTAAGTTTCCTTTTATAGCCCAAACACTGCGTGGTGAGGTGCTGAAAGTCAAACAGAAAGTATTCCAGTAATCGCTGGATAGGCCTACTAGGTGGTAGGAAAATTTACCTTTCTGTATTTGTCTTCCATTCGATGGTTCCTTCAATGACGGCATACAGATCACGACTATATGTCATTTCATAATTCGATTGGAGAGTCAATCATAAAGCACTGTAATTTAATTTGTAGTATTATGTTAATTCTTTTAAAGAAATACAAATTAATTCTGCTAAAAATTAAACAGCAATAGTACCCAGTGGCAAAGTCGACAGCGACTCAACATATGGAGTTATACTGCCCGAATAATCCGATGGATACACGCAAAAGCCATATAAGCTGGCCTACGCAAAAGATAGAATTTTCTTTCTCTACCCTTCAAAATAGCAAAATATTATATAATCTATAATTGATCTAGTACCTCTCGCCGACCAGGTATACTTATGAATATCCTTTTTCCTACAAAATCCATTATTTGCCTTTAGATCATTGTATGTCACAAATTCCCCCCCTCTTTCACCATTACTGTTTAATGTTGGCTCTCCATGCGGCCCTCTAGGTTTTGGAATGGGATTACTGCTAACTGTAGCATTTAGGTCGCCAACAGGTATTACACTATAGTTCTTATTATACTTGTCAATTATTTTTGTAGCGTTTGATAGAACAAAGTGTTTCCTCCTCTTTCCCTTCTTCTGGAACATACACACCTATTATGATAATGTATCCTGTTTCATACTTAAGCTTCAGGGTAATTATTCTTTCACTCACAAAATCATAGTCTTTAACCCTTTTCCCACTTTTTATCAACATACATAGCCACGCCTTTACTTGCTCTGAATCTTTCGTCCACTGTAAAACATTGCATAATTTCCTGCTTATCCAGAACCTCTTAACTTCTTTTTTGTTTCAGTTAATACTGTTATATTAATATATTTTTCTTCAAATACTTCGGCTATTTCAAATTCTTTGCCACTGATCCCTCTAACATTCCAAGTAACTAACTTTAACTTTTCCACAATCCATTTACTCAAATCCCTATTCTTTAATAGGGTCCTACTTCCACAGTTTCCAGACCTTACTCCAAGGCTGCGACGCTGCTTTCGATACTACAATTATTTCAAAGTTTTACATGAACAGGTTACTGACCTGTTGCACAACCCTCTACCAGTAGGACGAGAGATTTTTCTGTCGGGATTATTATACCTTAGCCGAAAGGCCTCTGTTTTGGGGGCGTAGGATATTTGCCCTAACCCTTCTTTTCCTGAAATAGGATTTGTTGGCTTTTTATCAGTTATTCTGTTACTGAAAGTTTCTTAGTATTTCCAGTGCTCACATATCGGCATCACTGAACAGTCTAAGATCCTAAGCCACCCAAAATTAAGAAATTAGAATTAAAAAAGGAAGACACCCTAGTCCTCGATTACTCTAATAGCGTCGTGATCAGAAAAGAACAGGAGGCAGTCAAGAGAGACTAAACAGAACAGACTAAAGGAAAGGATCTTACACAAGACAAGTAGAAGCAAATTGAGAATCCAGCTAGATCACATCGGGATTGCCAAACCCGTATCCACAAGATGTGGACCCCTGGTGTAATGACAACAATGATTATTACCATTATTATCCTAATGTTTATCATATAAGATCCATTGGAACAAAGGATGTAGAAAGACCGATAGCAAGGCAGAACTGTGAAGGCAGAACAAGCAATGTGCCTACTCCGTGAAGGAAAGACGACGAAGAAGAAGAAGAAGGAGATGATGATGATTATTATTATAAACATTGTTATTATTATTATTATTATTATTATTATTATTATTATTATTATTACTATATCTTAAATAATAATTTTAATACCTGAAATTCTAACTTTAATGAAACGAGAAGCAGACCCTTATAATTTTCTTTGTTTGCTGCTTTTTTGTTTACACTTAATCGTAGTATTATTTGTGTATCAATTACTACTTATTTTCTTCTTAAATGTTTACAAAGAAAGTTATATTACTCTTCAGCAGCCTGTTAGAACTGGCTTACCGACACGGCCTTACCGAAGTCAGTTCTTCTCACAAGCCGTTTTTTCTAGAAATAAATAACCTCTTTTCACGGTCTCAAACTCGATTATTTCGATCATTCAAATCTAAAACTTAAATCTACACACACACACACACACACAGTCAGGGTACAGGGTATATAGTGCATAAGTAATTATACCCTTTTATTGCATTAAGAATTCATATTTAATCTGTTTTGTAGTAAGTTATGTTTAATAACCTGAGTTGCCTATATTTTTTATAAATTTATTGCATTATATCCGGAGTCCCTTTTCCGGAACTCGATTGGAATGTAATATTTCTACAGAAGATAGTATAATCTTTTTTCTTTAATACAATGTTAAAAAAGTAAACACACCCGACTTGCAGAAGTAGTTAGAATTCGATTATATATATTATACAGAAGAGAAAAACCATACGTAAGTTTTAAAGGCATACAACTGTGCTTTGGATGGAGTTTATGTTTCTAAAATTATTACTTTGGTGTATTCCTGATTCACATACTTGAATAGTATTGTTTGGTGGGCGAACATGTGAGAGACATTTTCCCGTTATCCCCAATAATTCCTAAATTTTATTCAACTTTTCTTCCAGTTTGATCAAAGTTGCCAATCCTAAAGCCTCTCTCACATTTCTCTTTAAGTTTTCTTACCTCAACTTTTCTTTCTGACTTCAGTTTCATTTCTAATATTACAGTGAAATTTAATTTCGGATGTTATCTCCAAAGTAAATCGAGACTAACACACACCTTCATTAGAACTTCACAGAAGTCGGTCATTGTAGTTACGTTTCATTCAGGGTTGAGTTCTCTAGATGTCAGATGTTTTGTCGCAAAGCCGAAATATCATGAAATGGATTTAAGAAGTATGCTGTTTGCAAGTGGAATTGACTTTCGAATTATCAGTAATTTCTTAAGTACCCTCATCATTCAACTTTATGTATCAATTATAAGCAATATTCAAATATTCGTGGCAATATATTCACGTGTCTCACATACCTTAATGAGAAAGCAGAATTCTCGCTACTGAAAAAAATCGATCACGGCGAATTAAATGTACATATTTTTCTTAAAACAATTTTCTCATACTTATAATGCAACTATTCCATTGAAACCATACGTTTCTAGACGTAGTATATACATTACAGTGAATACGAAGAAAGTAGGTAAGCTGATATGACAGCTAGGTGTAACAAAATATCTTCGACAATAAGAGCGTACCAAAATGAGTCACAGAAATTTGGGGCTACCAAGAAAGCAATGGGAATTGGTAATATCCATCTGATATGTGAAATGAAGTTGAAGAGTAAACCGAAGGAAAATAAGAGCAAGGAGATAAATAAATCTTTACTTAAGCTAACTTTCTACACATGTCACAAATGCATCAAAATGATTCTGCCATCGGCTAAACAATATGTGTTAATAAAGGGCGCCAACAGAATGAAGATGTCTGCTTTACCCGGCAGTAATAGACCAAACAACGTCAGTCTCATCACACACACTCGCCGCTTTCTTCTCACTCTCTCTCTCTCTTTTCCCTTCTCTTCTCTCTGTCTTTGTGTTCCTACCTGCCAACTGTTGTTTGTTTATCCCGAACCAAATAAGTCTTTTGTGTTTACACAGTGAAACAACAGGTGAGTGATGAGAGAGAAGGAGAAGGAGAGAGAGAGAGAGAGAGAGAGAGAGAGAGAGAGAGAGATTTGTGTGTGTGTGTGTGTGTGTGTGTGTGTGTGTGTGTGTGTGTGTGTGTGTGTGTGTGTGTGTGTGTGTGTGTGTGTGTGTGTGTGTGTGTGTGTGTGTGTGTTTTATGATTCGCAGAACTCGTCTTTATCGAATCGAACCAACAAAGATTTATATTTTATAAAAGTCGTCCCCAGAAAGCAGTTGGATTTCAAAGTAATTACGGAACTTTCTTGAACGAAACGTTAAAACGAAATGTTTTTTAAACGTTTTATTAAAGAGTGTGTATTTAGTTATCAGGTTTTATTCTTTCCTTTTCAATCAAGTCTTTTTATATGTCAGGCTTAGTAAATAGTTACATACCGTAAGTTGGGAAAAGACAACCCGACACTCGTGGTGGAACAAGGTAGTACCCGCCGCCAGTATCGACCTTCTTTATTATAATATTGAGGAAAACAATTTTTTCTCTTTTCCATACTCTGGCGTCACAAGAAGAAAGTCACAAAGGGAGAGAACGTAAGAAATATAGTTTAACATAATTATAATTTAAGGGCAGTTGCACACTTTCTTATGTGTGCCAGAAGCCTGACATTTTGGAAACGGGATCTAAGTGAGTTCAAATATCTTAATAAATTTCTTGAAGCCATATGGTGAGGAACATATTAAAAATGAGAACACGTTACGATGAGAACAGGTAATCTCTGACAGTAATAAAATCAGTGAGTATAAATGCTCGGAAGTTCGTGAAGTATAAGAACAGCAAATTATTGGAATACGTATGTCCCAGTACCAAATTATGTTATTTAAATATCAAACATGAAATATCTCACAAGTGAGAAATGTATTACATTAAGTTAGCGAAATTATAAGCAGAGATTGTATGTAATCAATCCAAAGCTACCAGTAAAAAAACATATAACTTCTTTTAAATGAAAATATATATATGCGTGACACAAACGAGGAATTACTTTTACTAAATTAATTTATGGAAC
Source organism: Magicicada septendecula (assembly GCA_034769895.1). Classification (NCBI taxonomy): domain Eukaryota; kingdom Metazoa; phylum Arthropoda; class Insecta; order Hemiptera; family Cicadidae; genus Magicicada; species Magicicada septendecula. The sequence goes on along the minus strand of CM068368.1, from coordinate 390,353,663 downwards.
GCTAAGTATAGGTGACTAACTTCGGCGAGTTTAGAATCAGTAGCATAATCACCAGAAGTTGGTTCTATTTAAGTATAGGTTTTTGATTTTATGGTAAAAGAAATTTACCAATAAAATAATAAAACCCAAATTTCATAATTTAACACATAGACGTATTGTACTTGGCAATTCACAAAGACGGGAAAAATATTAGAGATTTTGTTAATTCAAAGTTGGACTGCAATCGAATTCAATAAACTACTACTATTTATTATGTAGTTTTAATTAGTGTGTAGAAAGGATGAATGCTTACTGTCACCTTTTCCGGCAAAGTTGTCCTGTTGAAGACTAGGACATGGGACGCGGATGGAACCGTCTGTCCATCCCTTCACACCGTTAGTCTCCGACATGCGATAACGCCTTGAGGGGCGAACTCAGTTGCGATTTCTTCGTCTCTGCATTTCAGCATGTTCCTGCACACTGCAACCCCCTTTGTGGTGTTCAGGGTGGTATGAGGAACGACTTTTACCTCTGTGTCCCCTGTCTTCTGCAATTTAAGTAACCCTGCTGATCGTTTAGGGTCTCGATAAGCAGTCCAACAACGGCTTTTCTGAAGTCTTACACGGCTGATCCAGCACTACCGGTGACAGCTTTTTCAGTAATGAAGGGACTCACTTTTGCGAAGTTACTTTCCTTCCCTTTCAAATCTTCGGCACCGCCGGCACAATAGCAGAAGATGTCACGAATCTTTCGGCATCAACCGAGGAGGATCGTCTCCTTCTCTTCAACTCCCGAGAAGGGCTTCTTTCTGAACGAGAGTTTTTAAGGGACCTCTCACCCCGAGAATTATGTAGAGAAACTAAAATTTTGTTTCCACGTATACCGGGGAAGTGACAGACCACCGCGACAGAGCCCTGAAGTACCACTGTTAGGACTAGTCCCCATGAGGTCATCGTTTTTGACTCACTAACGTAGAGCCGTCCACCCTCTGGAACGATAGGTTCCTCCGTTAGTGACGGTGTGTTTTCAAGTGGGGACACTTAACCTTGTAAAACTTACTTTTCAAACCCCCCCCCCTCGAACACAAGTTGTTGACGGGCATAGTGTTGGATTTCTGGGGGGCTCTTATGATGATGATGATGATTACTTTTATTATTATTGTTGTTATTGTTATTGTTATTATATTTCTACTACTACTACTACTACGACTACCTGTATAATAATTATTATTTTTTACACTGCACTATTGACAATATAGGCATCATTGTGGTAACAGAAGAAGATATATGAAGAGCTACTGCGGTGCTCACGGCTTGTTCCGCGGCTAGTATTGAGAGTATTCTTCCGGTATTTTCAAAGGAATTGCTGAACTTATTGTCACGATGGTAGTCCGACCGTAAAATTCCAAACTAAATGTTTTTTCCTGTGTGTTGGAAGGTTGCTTTGATCACCTTTTTCTAAGAAAGCTAACTTATACGATATAAAGAATTAGAGACTGACTGAAGGTAAAAAGGTTTTGAAGGTACTGGGTGTGTAAAAATAGTGAGACTTTGTCTAGGTTACCTATCTATTATTTTATAAAAATGTGTGTGTGTGTGTGCGCGCGCGTGTGCGTGCCACTATAGATAAATAAATAGAGAGACAGAGTCTGAGTACAAGAAGACAGACAGACAAGAGACAGAGGGAGAGAGAGTGGGAGAGAATGACTAATTCATTTAAAAGGTCTAGAAAACCAGACACAATTCTTCGTCAGTTGTACACAGCGTCGCCTGGACGCACTCACAACACAAAAGTTTACTTTTTTATTAGTATGTGACTCTACGGTTGACAGGAAGCGAAAGGGAACTTTATGACACGTTTGTTGTTCCCCACATCGTCATCGGTGTACGGTAAACCTAAAATAAGCAAGTTATATTTACCAGCAGTTAGCTAGTTTACGGTGGCAATCGATAGCGTGAGGGGGGGACGTAACGTCACCCTTGTGTCCGTGGTAAATCGTTGGGTTAACTGAAACGCACGTGCGCCAGCGGGCTACAGGCAGGTACGGGCCCAACCGTCGCAGACAATTGGAAAATGGGTGACTTTATTGTTTAATATTTAGGATTTTTTTTAGTCATAAAACACACAACAAAATAAATATAGCTTCCAGCGGCATGTACGTAGTCAGTCAACAACAGGCGGTAAAGAGATTGAAACTGCCCAAAAAAACACCACGATACTCTAGGTATGCCAAGGTACTCAAGGTACGCCACGGTACTCAAAGTAATGACAACTCACTGAGGACAAAATGGAGCTCAACCACGCTTGTGCTGAAATTCCGTGTTATTTAGTTAGTCCCAACGGGGGTAGTGAACCGGTTCTCTACTTCTGATTAGCGCTCCATGAGGCATGTGTTATTTGTAAGCAGAAAGGCTTGACACGGATGGTTTCCCGTACCATATTCGTTGTACCATATCGATTTCAACCAATTCCGTTACTGGCCGAGGTGTTTATTATAAAGTCACCACTAGGGTCACGGAATGACATTATGCAATGATCTGTCATTGGCAAATGTTTGCATATGCCAAGCAGAGATCTGTCGTTGGCTTAACGCAAGAATATGAGACTTTCTTTTCTCTACAAAAAAAAAGTAACAAATATGTGTTCTGATCCTTAAAACTCTTCAATACCGTTAGCGATAAGTGGCATATTTTACCTTTTTACTAAGATTATGTTATCAATAACATTACAATGATAACAACAATGAATCCATAAATCGTAATTGTTCATATGTATTTAAAACTTCTTTTAAATATATTTCTTAGAAAAAAAATGTATAAATTATAAACTATAATTAATTATAAACAGAATTATCACTGTTGCACACCACTATATAAAAATTAATCCGATTAGCGCTTTCAAGCTTCACAGCTCATCGTCAGATCGGAAATGAAACAAATAACCTGAAAACAAACCCTTCACCCCCACCCGACCCCACCTTGCTCACACACAACAAGCTATAATTCAATGTCCCTTCCCCACCCTCAGCCCTGTCCCTCCATCTGGACAGTTACATATTTTTCTAGCAAATTACATATTTTTCTTCGTTAAACTTCTATAATTAATTATTATTTTTAGTAACTATGTAATGACACAAATTCCAAATGACTAAGTATGACGCTAATTATGAAACTAAAAGCTAGAATAACTACTACTACTTACTATTACTATTACTTACTTACTATTACTATAAATTTTCTAATAGAATATGGGACAAAAATAATTTCTGCCGCGAGTCACGATAAAAAAAAATGATTTCGTCACTATAAAGCGTACAGAATATATGAGAAAAAGCAGATATTACTTTTGATTTAGATATACCGGTATATTTTTTGTTTTAGTTGTAGTGTTAAGGGAAGGAAAAGTAGTGAGGAGGAGAAATATAGTGCCCTGTGGACGCAGCTCCAGTACAGTGGATAAAATATCTAACAGAAGCCGTACAACAGCATAACGATACGCTGACCGCTAATACCCCACATATCTTGTTATCGTAATTCTCGTGGGAACATTCATTTTAACTATAAATATCAGACCACTGAGGGATCGCTTCTTCCCTACTATCATAACGCTGTTATCGCTTCCAGGTTTCTGGAACAGAGTCAGATTAATACCTGATATAATTATATCATTAATTATAATTATAATTATATATGAGTGTTACCCATATTAACGCGGATTTAACACGTATAATTTTATACCTTAAGGATTAAATTATCAGTAACGGTTAATCTGACTAGATTGAGAGCTATACTTTTTTAAGTAAGCTATTCATAAATTTTACAATATATGATTATTCCGATTTACAAATAAATCTATTTAGGAATTAGCGAGGTTCAAGAGCTCGTTAATCTATTAGCTTCTTATTTATGACATTTACTGTTTTGTATTTTAAGACAAGTTAACTTAAATCGGATCAAGCTAGCAAAAAAAAAGCTCTCGGATCGTTTTCACAAGAAAATGGAACTAATTCCGTACATGAACGCGAAAATGAAGAATACATAAAAAAGATAATAACGTGATGGAGGGTATCAGACTATCAGACAGAAAACAATGCATGCAGTAGGTCGATTTTAAATATCAGCTTATCTAGACGGACAGCTGAGAAGAGAAGAGTCGCAGGTATAGACAGATATTTATAGGCATAAGAAAACGACCTACGGAATTATCGATTCACGGAATTGTAGGTTGTAACGAAAGGAATCTGTAATCTGAATGACTGAAATAACAAATCGTTGTAAAACAGATGTAAGCACATACAGCAGACAGCCCAGTCAAACATTAACTGTCATAAAAGCACAAACTCACAAGAGAGAATATACAAATTTATTTATTATAAGAAAAGGAACAGAAAGTCTTAGAAGCGTCCGAAAATTCATAGGTATCTTAGAAGACATAAATTAGAACAGAGCGAGGGGAAACAGAAACACATAGTCTCAGTCGTGAATAATATACAATTCATACATATAAAGACAAAGGATATGATCAGTCCTCTCCATGGATGTGCTCAGGACGCGTTACTTAATTATGAGAGGAAGAAGCGAAAACGGCTATCCGCTCGGAAGATCATGAAAGGGCAAATAAGAGGAAGGAGAAGAATTAACTTTACGGTGATGACAAGAATTTATTACAACATCAGCTTTAATCTAAATGTGTTAAAACGACAAAATTCTGAAAACTGTAGTGTACACAAAACGAATGCACGCACCCCCTCGTACGGTATCAAAAATCTACGTTGTAGAAAATACGTTTACTTTCATATATTACAACATACATATTTACTACATGTAGAAAATACAGATTTTTGGAGATTATAGCTCTTCCTCCTCCTCCTTGTCTTTGGTGCCTAAAAAAAAAAAAAATCTTATCTAAACTTACGTGCAAGACATAAGGTTTCTTTGGAGAAAGTTTCGATATTCATCTCAAATATGACAATTTCTTTTCGCCTTAAAAATAAAATGTATAACTAATTTTTAAAAATCAGTCATAGTATGTTTTTGAATATTTTATGGGAATTTCGTAGTAAAAACCACAATTCCCAGTCTCGTTTAGAAAAATATTTTACTGAGCCCAAAGCAATGTGTAATTCAGCATTACCTAAGTCTTTCAAAGGTAACGAGTACAAAAAATTCATTGCAGGATCAACCCATATTTTCCTATCTATTCCTGGGATCCTCACGATATATGAAATAACTTATTGTTTAATACTTAAGGCTGGAAACGAGTTATCAGTCTACTTTATAGCTTAAACGCAGGAAAACTCTACTAATGTTTTTTTAATGGTACTATAATCAAAATTTTACTGTCAAGAGCTTGTAGTTCAGTCTAATGGAAAATATTGTTTAGAATGTGTGGTGTGCTATCGTTAGGCAGAACGGTAATAGGCATGTAAGTGGTAGAAGTAATTTAGCGCTGGCAGTGCTGACATAAAGGAGCTAAGGATAGAAATGCATTTGGCTTTAATTAACGCTTAGAAAGAAACTGTATCTCAGAATATTTAATTAAATTATGTTCCTCGTTTTATCATAAAACACTAATTTATTTATATTTTGCTAGAGTGACGTTCTAACAGATACATAAATAATTTATTATTATTTGTAGCAACAATGACGTCAGCTTGTTATCTGATATTTTCAGATAACAACATTAAAAACTCGCGAGCTCAAGGCTGTTAATTGTAACCGTTATTCGTATATTACGCTACAGAATCTGCTTGCCAGCAGTTCTGTTGTCGTCAGCCAAATGAATAAACCACTCGTGATCTAAATTAACTTCGGTACACATGTGCTGTTGTACTTGGTTAACGAAGCATGTATCGAATAAAGCTTCTTCCATAAGTCAGCTTTTGATATTTTTTAAATGTAAAATTAACAAAATCACAGAGCAGAAATGCAATAGATACATCAAGTAGGCCTATATACAAGTAGAGAGCTTTGTGGTAGCATATTGTAGCTGTTTACTGTGTTCTCCACCTCACTCTTTCTTCGATATCGACATCGAATCAGAGAATATTCTAGATGTATGTATAAAGCAACCTATAAACAATGGTAAATTGTGGTATGACGCTATGAGTCCAGTTAGGAAAGATTCCAACGCAGTCCCATGTGGGATAGATTCAACTACCTACGACGAACTTAGTGTAGCATTGTCAAGAGTAAAAATGAGAAGCTCCAGGAAATAAGAAAATGAACGTAGAACTTCTAAAGCATGGCAGGGAAATTTCTCTACCACATAGCCTAGATTTTATCTCCGAAATCTGTTTTGGGTTGAAGAGATAATTTCTGAAACCTGAAACATATCAGCAATAATTTCCTCTTCAAGAAACGAGATAGTACGAAGTAGCCATTCAGTCCTATGGGGAAAATGCTTTTTTTATGCTCCTCGTATAGAGTTTATTAAAGTAAGCTGAATATTATTCGGGTCGACTAGTAAAGCAAAAATAGAATGGGAACAGCATAGTATCTTTTATTGATAAGTGTGAAAGTCATCTTTTAATGATAAATATAGACTGCGTTTTCATTATGTACCAATCAAGGAGGAAAAAACAAAAAATATATGCATAAGTGTAAAGAACTGAACCTAGCAATCCATACCCACTAAGAAGACTTTGGATAAAACAAAACTATTAATGGAACGCCCTATTCCTATACGGATATTTAAGACATGTCCTTGAGCGTAACACAAGCCGCTATAATCATACGCTAGTAATAAAAATTAACCAGTCTGCTATTACCGTTGGATATATAATCATAAGCCAAGGTGTTCGGTAGGGTTGCACCTTTTAGTTTGGGTTGTACGTTGGTGTTGCAATACAACAGTCAAAATAAGTAGGCTATTCAGTACCGAAAGAATACATACCAGCAACAGTATCAGTCTAGAACTAATGTAGGCTCGTCATAGGTTAAAAATTTCCACCAGAAAAACTAAACAAAGGCCTATCATGAAAAAACCAGTGATCTCTAATATCATACTTATATGTATGATTATTTATACTTAAATGAATATTTTTTCATTTGGTGCCAGTTACAACAACGAAAATTTCGTTGAAATAAATAAAGAAATTTTCAAATTATGAGTGGTACTATTAGGCGAACTTTTGAGGAAAAAATTCGGAAACAAACCAGTTGAAGTTTTACATAAGTGTGGATATACCAGTGCCTCTTTATTGGAGTAAAGCATTTGTGGTGAAAAAGTAAGACAGAGCTGCTCAGGTGCTGAAAAGATATTTTTGAGATGAATTAGGGGATGCGCAAGATTGGACAGGCTTCTGAATGTAGACATTGTAGAAGACATTAAAATTGTTGTAGTAATTGAAAATATTGACATTTTGACAGAATTCAAAACACTAGAATGGCAAAGGCATCATTTCTTTATGTTCACTAGGGTAAAAAACGTCTAGGAAGAGCCAGAAATTCATAGAAAATTTTAGGAGTCCTGAGTCTCCTGAATCTAGACAGGGACTAAGATAATGACAATTTAGTGTGTGTTATTCAATTTCAGTTTGCTTTTCCGCCAAAGCTTGAGTCGCAAATTCTCATTTATTTTTTATACACAAACAAAACAGGGATTAATAATAATACTATTAATGATGATTATGTCTTAATCAAAAATGACAACAACGACAACGACAACGACGATAATGGTAACGGTGATAAATTAAGGGTAAATTAGGGTAAACGTTTAGGGTAAATTTTTACCTTACTGCACAAAAGTTGTGTGTTATCCGATTTAATCAAACATGAGTAAAGAACACAATCCCGGTCGTCAAGTTCGTAAATAAGACTTTTATCTCTCAGACGCATCTGTCATCGTCTATTCCTTTGAAGACGATAACTATTTGAACATTTGTTACGTTTTTGGTATTCCACACGAAATACCCACTCCTTAGTGTTTAAAGAAATTTTCTGGCATTCTTTGAAGTTTTTAAGTATTTGTACAAACAATGCACTTAAGGGATGTAATTTCAGAGATCATCTACGAAACGACGACATAAGGAAAGACCTGAAGAAACAGTCCGTTCTGGAGAAAATAAAGGAATACAGGCATAATCGGAAGTCCCATACGGCACGCATGGTAGAGACACGCGTATTCTAAACAGCCGTTTTGAATATAGGCCAGTGGCGACGAGAGATCGTGGAAGACCCAGGAAAAATGGTCAGAGACTCTGTGAAGTCGGAACGGGTTACAGAGTAATCCTTGTAGTGAATAATAATAATAATAATAATAAGATAGAAAAAATGATTCATTTATCTGGAATTGTTTTTTTTTTAATTACATGTGCGCTGAATTAACGATGATGTTTGTGCGCTGAATTGCTGATTCCCATTCGATGTTTGTGAAATATTGTTTTTCCCCTGTAATTTTCTTTCTTCTACTACTTTATCTTTCTCGCATTACTTTAATCTGTGGACAGTTTGACAAAACATTAAAGTAGTTTAACAATCGCTTCGGAGTTACATTTTATGTTGTAATTGTCAACTGTACTTAATGTAATTATATCATAATTGTTAATTAGAAGTGAGAGTGTAGAAATTTTAGTCATTTGGCAAAAGACACAGGTGTCAGACTGTAATCGAGACAAGCAGATATATTGAACATAAAAATTGTTTTTAGAACTTTCCCATGGGTTTTACCCTCTTTTTCAATAAGCGTGACTGTCAAGAAAGTAATAATCGTAGGAACTCTGGCAAGACACATCAAATAAGAATTAATGGTGACGACAAGGTCCAGACAGAACACATAAATGTCGCCATAAAGTTGATGTCCTTTTGGGGTAAGTCAAGTAATGGTCACGAAGGGTTTGGTGGATGAAGGGGTTATGTAACATTTTTTGAAAATATGAGATAATTCAGTGGATGAAGTTGTTATGTGCCTAAGTGTTATGTGGTAAGGTCACAACAACGTAAACAAATCCAGAAACAGTGATATGAAAAAGATGAAGAAGCTATGTAACATATCTACTGTATGGCCATAGAGGATGAAGGAGTCATGTGCCCATAACTCCTTCTTCCAGTAGGGACTGTGCTTACAGCTGTTACATAACTCTTTTCATTCACCCAAGAGCTTATTGTTTTTTGAAGTTGCTTGATTTCATTACCTGTCATTTTTCAGTTTTATTTGAGTTTTAGCATAAATAATTATCTTTTGTAATGCAATTGTGAGTTCTAGAGGAAAAGTGTTAGTTAATTTAGCTTTGCAAGGGCTAAATAATGGTAAAATTTTAGATATGTTGACAACTAAATCAACAGAAGAAACTAACCTACAAGAAACACAGACTTCACCTAAAACTTCAGTTACTGAAGAAGAAAAAAATAATTATGGTAAGTAATCGTTTTAAAATATATATAATTCATTTTAAGGCAGGTAAACTGGATCAAATTATACCTTGGAAATATATTAACCTAAAATTTAGGTTAATATGTATCATGTTAATTATGTATGCTAACCTAAAATTTAGGTTATTCGAAAATCAATTTTATGCATTTAATGATATTGAAAATTAAATAATAATTAAATAAAATTAAATAGTATTTTGAAAATTATACTTTTTATGTATTACGAATTATTTGACTATTTTATAAAGTACATTATTAAGAAAAAAATGGGTTACGAAATATAAGAACTAAGATAAGATATATTACAAAAACTAAAAATGAACTTGATATAAACTAATAGTTTCTTTATATGAGTTGTACTTCAGTTTCATATTTCTAGAATAAATTGAAAAAGTTATATTGAGGTTATTAAAGTGCTGCAGTTAGATTTGTTTGCTTGAATGTAAACATTTTTATTGTTCGCCCAACAAACAAAGGACCGTGCTATACATTTCCTTACCATCATTAAAACCTCCTTATGATATAATAGACTTCCTAAATTTTAAGAAAAAGTTTATACTAGACCGAGATTAATCTTATAAGTTTAGGCCTACATTTTATGTTTTATAATCAAAGATTACTTTCCATAAAATGGTTCTATTTTACTTAATTTTTTTTCAGATTGTGAATCGGAAAGCAGTTCTCTCAATAGCGCCAATATTTTTGGAGACGACTCAAGCGATCTGTATGAGCCAGATTATGGTGAACTCAGTGAAAGTGACTTAGGCCTAAGCCACAATGATGGATCTAAAGAGGCGTTATTAAATGAGTCTGCTCTTGAAAGAAGAACTTCCCTCAAGTCTAAATAAAAAAAAAACATTTTTTATGAAAACCTCCCGAAAAAAAAGAAATCCTAATGAATGGAAGAAGAAGAAAGCAGCAATTAGAAGAGAAGCGGGGGAAAGCTATGTTTCGTATAAAGGAAAAGTTGTTCCAGGAAAAACTATAAAACTTGGAATCTTATGTCACAATAATTGCCGTTTGAAGTGTACAGATAATTTTGACGAAGAAAAGCGGAAATCTATTTTGAAATCTTTTTATAAAATAAATGTTGATGCTAAAAATGCATTGTTGTTTAATAATGTTGAAAAAGTCCCCATAAATAGAACCAGAAAAGGTGCTGTAAAACATAAGTCGGCGTCATATAAGTATGCGGTCATATCAGAAGGTAAAAGAATACCTGTGTGCAAAACAGCTTTGGTTAACTTATACCAAACAAGCAGGAAAAAGATAGAAATTATACAAAATAAGATCAATTCTGGTGCAGCGGCTCCTACTCCTGATAAGAGGGGCAAGCACAATGTAAGACCACACAAAATTAGTGAAGACGTTAAGGAGTCTGTCATTGAACATATATCTATATTTCCAGCAGAGGAGTCACATTATTCCCGAAACTGCAACATACACAAAAAATGTCTCTCCCCACTTCTGTCTATATCGAAAATGCACAAATTGTACATAGAAGAATGTACGTTAAATAAGCTCCCCGAGAAGTTTTGTAACTTGAGAGCAAGTTATTACCGTCATGTTTTTGTTACACACGTTTTTCAATTTGTCTTTTGGCGAACCTAGATCTGATACATGTAGTACATGTGATGCAGGAAATGGGGATGAGGAGCATACAGAAAACTACCATGCTGCTTTTGAAGCAATGTTATTTGATAGAAATCTGGCTGAGTCGGATAGCAAAGTTGCTTATTTAACGGTTGACTTGCAGAAAACTATGCCTCTGCCACGCCTAAGCACGTCAAAGGCATTTTATCTTCGTCAAGCTTGGTTTTATAACTTAGGTATACATATTGCGACTAAAAAGGGTTCTATGGCCATATTTTGTACATGGACCGAGGACCAGGCAAACCGAGGTAGTTCTGAGATCCTAAGCTCATTGCTTACAACCTTTGAATTTGATGAGCAGCTGAAAGGTAAAGAGCATATTATTATTTGTTCCGACTCTTGCTCTGGCCAAAACAAAAATTTCCTAATGTGTGTCTTTACCAGTACTTGAAAAGCAAAGGAAGATTTAAGGTGATTGATCATAAATTCCCTGAGGTGGGACATACTTACCTCGACAGTGACAGGCACTTTGGACGTATTGAAAAACAGATAAGGAAGCATCAGTGCATATATATTCCTGAACAGTATCGTGAAATAATAAGCAAATCAAGTAAGAAGAATCTAGTTATAGATATGGCTAATCATTTCCGTAAAACTGATGATCTTATAACAAAGATGAAACTTTTGAACAGGAAAAAAGATCTTTTAGGGGAAAGTGTACATTTTAGAGATGGTGTGAAGTGGATACATGTGGAAGAATATGGTTTTTACTGTTTCAAGGAGTCATATGATCCTAACACTCCATTTAAAAAAGTTAATATTAAGCGTTATGTGAACCAGGAAGCAGGTATAGGGAATATTTTCATTTCTCGATTGTCTCAAAAGACTGGTAAGCTGTCTAAAGAAAAAAAGGAGAACCTTAAAGACCAGCTACCATTCATTCCAGAAGAGTACAGGTGGTTCTACGACGTGCTTATCAATGAGTGACAACAAAAGTTATATTTAATCACAAATTGTAGACTTTTAATTTCATAATTTCAGTTTTACTTTCATTTAATTCAAATACTCATGTCATTTACTTTAATACTCATGTCAAATATAGAATATTGCAATGATTCATATATTTTTTTACATCATACATTTTCATCCAGTTTACAAAATTCCTAAAAAATATAAACACTAGTGGATGAAGGGGTTATGTACACAATATATTTCAAAATATATATACTATTACAAGAAATGTATTCTAGACTCTATACATTAAAAAGTATATATAATAGGACTAATTTCATATACTTAATTCATTAAAAAAACTGACAAGAATAAAACTGCAACAAAAAAAACGTTAAACGTTAATTACTCATAATTAATATTTTGTTACATGACCCCTTCATCCACCAAACCCTTCATAGTATGAAGGCAGGTGTACTCCGTGAGAACTGTAATCTAAAATAGTAAAACCCCACGAAATCGTGACGTACAGTCTTTGACGAATAATAGGAAGTCTTATAAAAATTGTAAGAAACTACCCTCACTTCAACTAGTTTTAGCCAAACATAGTTAAGGTTTTATAAATAAGAGAAGGGATCAGTCTCACCACTGAAAATAACGGTTACAAACACGATTTGTGTGTATACAAAGCCAAGTAGATGCTGGAGAAGGCAGATTTGATTGTAAAAGTTCTTAGAGAACTTACGTAGAGATCCACTTTGACTTTGATCTGAGTTAGAAGGTGTTCTATGAGAGCCTCTCTAGCCAGTGATAATCAGTTATACTTTTTGTTCTTTGCCAATTTTTAAAGAGTAGTTACATTATTTTGTTGAAACTAAGTACCAGTAATTGATGATACTTAGAGTTGAGTAAAAATAATCGAATTCATTGAATTACGTTAATTTAAAGAATTATTATTATAAAGGAAATTGTAAAAGTTTTGTATTTGCGAATCATCAATAAATTGTATTCAGAGAATAGCGGTTCATATCAATGATTTAAATTCACCTCCGAAGCCACAACAACTAATAGTTGTAGCCTAGCAGCCACTCGATAGATTACAACATTTACATCTTCGAGGTTGGAGAGTCTAACCTTTATCAAAAAATCAAAGAGTGGTTATGAGCCTTCTGCAGGCTTTGTTACTGAAAGACAATTAATATAAGTCGCCTGTTCTTTTGTGATTTTGTTTTCAGTTATACTATAAAGTTTTTCAGTCCCATATTCTATTTCTTTCCACTTCTTTTTTTGCCTGTTTCTTATAAAGGTTGCTGGGGTATACTAAAAACTTGTGAAAGAAACGCTTGAAGGTCTACTCAATAGAACCGAGATAGTTTGTTACACTTGTTAATAATAAAAAAAAAACAGTCCAAGGTGTACAAAACTATGATGTACTGAAATGTTTTTAAATTGATTACAGGAATCGTGGAAGCAACAACAAACAATAATATTATTATTAAAATTCACATTGGTGATAGGCTGTGATCCAAATTCACAGCCCTGTGAAACTTAATAGTTCTAATACCGAAAACTCCACCCTACTTTATGACTTATTTTATTCTTCAAACAACAATGATAAAATCTATGTGTGATGTACGCGTATAGTCGACACTTATAACTTCTGGATTTCTTCTTCTTCTTTCTTCCAGTGGTCTTCTAGACAAAACCTCTGGTCATCATAATTCCTCCAGATCTCTCAGTTTAACCATTGACGTTATCTACTTTCAAAACACCACTGATTTTTCTCAATCCACTTCTACTTTTAAAACGTTCTCTGTTCCTTTCAAAACAATTGTGTCAGACACACTTTGGAGTCACATATTGAACAATTTTGTGATGTCATGATTTTTTACTCAGGCGTAACTCGAGAAAAATGAGCAGACGTTGGTAGGAATATGGTTCTTACAATAGAGTGTTACTGGAGTTGTAACAGAATCATGAACCTTCCATAGACAGTAACTTTCAGCCACAGCGGATTAATTTTTGCTTCATTTGCTTCATTTATAGTTCGTTAGGCGTAGTGAAGGCAGTCTAACTAAAAGAAGGATACTCTCAATTTAAATGATAATACTACCAGACAACTATACCACTGACAAAATACTGACACGGTACTGACATAATACTACCTGGCAACTCATCAATACTTGTTAAACAAGTATAGTTAACCCTATATAGTTAACCCGTTGGAGAAACCCTACGATCATGAAAGCACAAACTCACAGCAGAGAGTACACAAAATTTCTTTTTGACACGAAAAGAAGTAGAAATTTTAGAAGTAATAAGCGTAAGGAAACGATCATGATTATGAGAACAGGGAATGTGTAGAGATTTATTGTAAATGGACTGATGTATTACATGAATGAAACAATTAAAAGCATAAACATCAATCCCTACTGAAAAGTAAACAAATACAAGGATCAAAAAGCTTAGCAGAACCTTACTATTGTTAAGGTGGATTGCAGAGAGATAAATGAGCGCAACAAGGGGGTATCTGTTAACATTTTAAAGAGTTTGGGCAAATATATAGCAACTTGAGAGGTAGAAATTGAATTCTTTATAATAATGGCCTTGAATGTTTATGAGCAGAAAATAATGTATTAAACGTTTTAACCGTATTATGTAGCGTTAATTTATACAGCATACTTTAGTATAGCATCCGCGATAGCTCGTAGGACCTTTGATTGGCTTCACTGTATGACTGATGTGTTAGATTTAGTGGCGCAGCCCAAAGCTCGATTTCGTAAGTCTATATGGGTTTAAGGACAGTTTTATAGAGAAGTTTGGTGTCAAAAGATAGATTAGATTTTCTGCCTAACAGCCAGTTAATTACCTTAAATTCAAAATTGTTGTTTTCTTTTCTGTCTCACGTGGTGTTTCCAAGCCACTTTAGTATCTAAATGAAGGCCTAGGTATTAGACTACCGTTTTCTTGCTGTATTTCGACGTGGTTGAGATGAACTGTTGGCTTTGTCCTTGTCGCTTTTGGGCCATGGACAAGGCCCTTGGTTCTATGGACCCCTACCTAGTTGCCGAAGATCTGGGTTTCTTGCTGTGTTTTATGGGCTTCCGGATAGAGTTGTCCCATCTAGTCAGTTTATCAATACATTGTTGGAAATAACTGTCCCTAATTACTCGGAGTTTTAGTTTTAATTTGTTGTTAAGTTGATTGTAGTTTGTTCTGCTGGCGTGTTAAATTCCAATTTGTTCGCTGCCATGTGATCTTAACCCTTTATTTCTGCTATTAGCTTCTTGATTTTGCATGGGATGTTGTTGGTAGGCTGATGAGAGACCAGGTATATACGGGTGGCTAGTTTGGCTGTATTCTGTAATAGGTTAACTAGATTGTTATTTTCCGTTTCTACGTCTTCAGGTTTCTGTAATCGTATAGATACAATTTCTATTGTCCTGTATTCTCTGGCGGTAAGTGTCCCAATTTGTTCTGTAGCTGTGTAGTCTTGGAGTAGTTATCCTGGTTATAACAGTTGTGGTTATTTTTGCTATTACCGGACTATGATCTGATTACAAATTGTATCTTGAAGAAGTGTGTTTTGCCTCGTTGTATCGGCATAACGTTGTGTTGAGGACAATCATTGGGTTATTTCGTTAGTTCCTTGGATGAGATTTCTGTAACACTCGAGGCCCTTATGACTGGCAAAATACGTATTTGGCAGGGGTTTCTCTTACGTTTTTGCAGTCTAATGTGTGTTCGGCCCTGCGCATTTGACACAAACGAATGGTCAAGTACAGAAAGCGCGTGGGTTCAACTTGTATCACTTTGTTTTGTAAACCTGTAAGTTTGTACACGTCTCTGTTATTGTCTGCTGGCTCAATGTCTACAAAGAACATGTTTAATGCCTCCTTAGTGATTCTATGACGTGCGTTAATTATATTTCTGACTTTGTGTCCGAGGTTGAATAAGTCCTGTAATGTCTGCTATATTTGTTGAATGATGAGGGTATTTGATTACTATTCTGAAGGATCGTTCTTCTCTTAATTGGAATGCGTGGTGGAATATACCATTTTCTTTGAGGTCTCTGACTAGTTTAAGGGAGGATTCGGGTGAATGTCAGCTTACATTGACAACATTAATAGCAACAGATTTCGTGTGGTAATGTTCGTCTTCTAGAATGTTCCTAATTTGTTGCACCATGGCGCTACCACGGTGTTTTTGTCATTGCCACTGGAGATTTGTCAAGCGAAACTACCTCAGTTACGTTTGTTAACGGAACGAACCGATTGTTTGTTTCTGTTTTGTACTCATGAGTCGTTTGTTTCATGTGTCGGACTTTTCTTATTTTAGTATTCCTTACTTTTATGACTTGCCAGTCATTAATTTGATTTGGGTGAGTTACATCGCCTTCGTCGCCGGTAGATGACATTGATTGGAATTGAAATCCGGTGGGTTCGCCAGTTGAATGGTTGACATTCGGTCGGTGGTTGACTTTGTTGGCACACTGGTAAACAATAGTTTATGGGAGCCTGTTGTGCCGGTGCAAAATGATGAGATGGATGCAGGAAGGCTTGGTTGTGTGTTATCGGTTGAAACTGTATATGGGTAGTTGAAACTGCTGATCGTTAAATTGTTGACTATGGATTGTATTATTTTGTCCAGGGCATGTTCCGAATGGAAGCGTTATTTTCTTAATGAGTTTAGTGAGAGTCTGTGTATGCTGTACATACATATACAGACACACGTCGTCACACGCATGAACGCACGTACTTGCAAGGGGACAAAATATGTTTGATATCTCAGAGGTAGATGACAGATTGTTTATGACTTAAACAGACGGATTGAATTCTTAAGTTATTATTTACAATAATAATAAACGCTGAACATAACGACTTTTTTATCACTATTTACAATGCGAACCAATACACGTCTCATGTCTGTGACAACGTCTCATAACGAATTGAATGTTTTCTTACTTTAAAAACATTTCCTATTAGGTAGTTTCTACTATGGATATCTAAGTTAAGTGTGCGTAGATCTGAGGAGTGAAGCCTTAACAAGAACACTTATACCAAATACAATGACACTTAATATTATGTTGAACGGAAGTAAAAGTGAAGTATTGGCAATCTGAAATTACCGTCGTCTTCCTAGAAGAATATTAATGTGAAAGGTTTGAAATTGAGACCCTGGTTCAGTGAATACACTGAACCAGCCTTTCATTTGATTCAAAATCTGCTAAAGTCGTTATATCCAGGATAGAACAGACAAAATAGCTCTTACGGAAAAGAACGGATTGTTTATCTCCAAGTATAAAGTTCTCCAAAGAAGGAAACATTTTATTAAGTCTTTGTGAGTAATGTAGCTCTGAAAAGGTCTTAATTGTGGACTACTAAGATAAGAGATGCGGAATAATTAGAGACTTGTAGATGATGTACTAGAGGGGGATGAATAGGATTTTATTAAGAATTTCGGAGACAAAGTGATAAAGCAAAGAACATGTTAGGATGGACGTTACTTACACGTTATGAAAAGCCTCATCAGGAAAAAAGTAACTGGCTAAGGGAATAAGTTCGGCGTAATATGTTATATGGCACATGATTATTTCCATAATCAAAAGTGTTAGGCCTATATTGTTATGACTGATTGTTTACGGAAAAACATTATGGATGACAAATATATGAGGCTATCAGCGTACGGTTGAAGGGAGAAATGTCGGAGGAAGCGCGTTCTTCAATCAATTGAGTTCACAGAGATCAACACGTATACGAATACTTGTCGGCTTTGATCACATAACAATCGGCAGAGTGACATATAGTATACGAGAGAGTATCTCTAAGTGCCTCTAAGAGTGCCTATAAGTGTCTCTCTCTTTTATAGTAAAAGAGAGAGACACTTATATTCATGCTGTGTAATGACCAAAAATTTTAATTTTATAAATTTTGATCAAGAAGTGCGTTACACAAGTCGAGTCACCCACCCCAAGCCAGAAGTAATAAATAAAGGGACAACTTAACAACATGTCAACTGGACGCTTGCTAGGAAACAATGTGAGAACGCCTGACACAACACTACAATAGAAAGTAGAATCGACTGTGACAGACTCGGTTCAACTCAGATTTACAGCCCCACAACAACCTAAACAAAGGATACAGTACGGTGGCACAGCTACGGAGAAATTGTAGCGAACACACGCTGTAAGGTTAATTTGGAGCGTGCCAGCAATAAGAAAAGGATACTCACACAAAGGGTTTAGGAGAGTCTTACCCCGTATGAAGACAAAGCAGTGTACACCAAGTAAATGCAGCCAGAAAGTGTGCACAACAAGAAAACCTCGTAAGGATGACAACTAGTATTTATGACGGGAGACCGGAGTGGCATCTTAGGGATGTCGACACGCAAGGAGCTGCTAATTGACAAAAAAGGGTCGTGGGAAGTCAAACAATAACGAATGCTACGTATTGTTCGCATGAGAATAACAGCAGGCCTTCGGAGCATACTTGAACAAAAGCTTGATGGACAGGCGCGGGATTGCTCTACATTCTAAGAAATGGTACGGAGCCCTTTCGTGGTGTACTTGAGGGGATGTCCGATAACCAACCAGAGTCTAGCATCTTCCCAGGACGCAAGTGGAGAGGACTGTCGTCATGAGGGCAACGAGAACAGCGAATCAGGGGTCGAGAACCATAGTTCTTCGTAGTGGTAGGAATTATCTGACCTATCGTGATTGACCAAAGGCGTATTTGCCAGGACATTGCATTATGGTAAATGAAGCTTAATAAAAACTGTTTACAGGGCACGCGGAGCCTCAGTCTTAATATATTTATCAGTCTTACTATAACTGTCAGTCTTAATATATTTCTCAGTCTTTTCTAAAACTCAGTTTTAGAAAAACCTTTTCTTATTTGGATCATCAATGGAAAGGACTTTCGCCGATGGAGTTTTTGGATAATCCACTACCTCAAGTAAACCTTCATGTTATTACTGTTATAATAACTCTACTGTCCTGACTCCTTTCAAAGAAACCACACTTTGAGAAATTATATCAATGTAATGATAACATTAATATATAAAGCTACTCATCTGAGGCAAAATGAACGCATTAGTGTAAGATTAATATACTGATTGTATGTGTTTATGTATATTCATTGTGTTATATATATATGTGTGTGTTTTTCAGCGAACGACGTAATGAATTCATATTGTAATTTGTATTCTTATATATATGTTTTTCTTTTATGAGTGTACTTACAGAGCATAATTTATATCCATATATCGGAAGTTTTCTTTATTTGAATAATGTTAAATAAATAAGTATTTATTTGCTAAGTATTTATGCGTTCATTATTGTCATTTTACCTTGTAACAAACACTAACGTCAATTGAATTATTTGTAGTAAATTTTCCAATATCGTTTTTATACAACTTTAGGAGTCTCAGTGCAGTAATTATGCTAATCGTTAATGAACACAGTCAATCACACCAAAGTAATTAATATATTACGTAATTTAAATTAATGTGACATAAATTAAAGTAATTGGATAATTACATAATAAAATTCCATAAATTAGCATAATTGCACGTTGTATGAATTGGCTCCCAAAGAAATTGTAGTAAATTCATACATTATAAAAATTGGCGCCCAACGTGGGCAAAAAGAGCAGGCAGTAGATAGAATAAGTATATATATACATGTTAGTTGTTAGAACAAATTTTATAAGTGTAATGCTAGTTAGACTGGATGTTAACGCGAAGTAAGGCCGCAAAAATGACTAGTAGTTACGATTCTATGAACTTCGAAATCAACAACCCACAGGAAGTGCCTGATAACGAAAGTGAGGAATCGCCAATTGAGTCACAAATGACTGAGGAGACGTCAGACGTCAGAGCGCGGGGACAGGAGTCCCAACAACCACAAGAAGAGGTGACACTGCGTTCACTAATGGACTTCATGAAAGAAACCAGAAGAGAACAGAATGAGAAATTTGACCAGCAGAAGGAAGAAACTAATAAAAGCCTTAGAGTAATTAATGAAAGTTTCAATGAAAAATTGAAGGAATTCAGAAGAGAACAGAATGAGAAATTTGAGAAGCAACCCGACGAACTAGAAGGAAGCTACAAGTTACTCTTCGAGAAGATGGATAATTACACAACGGAAGTTACGCAACATATGAACGAGCAGTTCACACTGTTGATCACAGAAATACGTGAATATACGAGTACCTGGAACGACAACAGAAGCGAAGTCCAGAAGAAACAGGAAGAACATGGGAATAAGAATTACGAAGATGTACGGAAAGTACAAGATACTGATAACGCTGATGATTTCACAGACGTGTCAGCTACTAAAAAATTATCAACTGTGGGATCTAATGTAAGTGTCAGTAGCAACCCAAAAAACAAACGGATCAAGAAGAGAAGTGACTTTGTTTCTTTGTATCTGACGATGTCAGAAGATGATTATCCTGACACGGATAGAGATAATAAAAGTGTAATACCATCAAGTGGAATACGCAAAAAGCACAAACTAAGCAACACAAGGATAGATGGTACATCAGTGAAATCAACGATGAAGTATCCAGCTTGTGGAACAGACATACATCGACTAAGTAGTCGAGCTGCATCAGTGAAAAGCATGAAAAGGAAGTTCAATATTAAAATGAACACTGCATGTTATGAAACGGAACGCAAATTGAAGCGAGCCATGGATGATGCGAAGCGGAAAGACCTACCAGATCCGTATGCGTACTCGTCCTGGACAAGGAACGTTATTAGAAATAGAAAAGTGATGAAATTTACTGGACGACTCAAGAATATCGTAAAAAGTGGTACCAGTACGGAAAGAAGAGTCCAAGCGCTCGAGGTGAGATTTCTTAGGAATCTAGAAAAAAAATATTATTACGTGAACACACGGATAGAAAAGTGAAAGTCAAGGAACGTAATTGTAAGGAGGTCTGGAAGAGGCGGCACAAGCAATTCAACGCTTACATGCCTGGAGAAAGTTGTCGGAAAGGACGGTGTGACATATCTTTTACCCACCCTCAGAGAGAGAGAAAGAGACACGTCATAAATCTTGGAGGTGTTAAGTGCAGCACGCATTGTAGCAGCGTAGCAGAAGCGAGCGGCCGACCGTGGGGTAAATGTGTGACGAAAGCCACAAGGTCAGTACCCTTACTGTTTACTAACAAAATACGTAGTAACGGCACTGAATCAACAAGACATACTAATATGTCTCCACAAATAGAAATTTAAGAATAAATAAATGAAACGTGTTAAGAAGACGATTTTAAGAATGTCTGAAAATTTAATAATTAAGTTAGATAATATTGAGTAGAATACATTAAATAAGATTGGTTGTGTGAGAATGCATTAACCGAAGAAAATAAATAGATATGAATATTAATGAATGAAGTGTACCATGAGACGATAGAGATAACCCCTCATGAGGCGCACTTAGGCAAGAGACCGACCCGTGCATGGGATAAATGGTTAGACAAGGAAGTCATCGACGTTAAAGGAAGGTCGAACAGCAATGTATTCGTGAAGATTAAAGAAAAAGGGAGAAGCATGCGAAACGCATCAACGATAATAAAAAGATCACGAAATTCGCTATCGGCGATAAAGTGCTGATAAGAACCTATCATCAATCAGACGCCGCAATGAAGAAAATTGATAAATTTTTTGAACTGTATGCAGGACTATATAAGATTAATCGAGTCTTCGGCGATGCAACGTACGAACTTACTGACTGCGATAACAGCAACAGAATAAGAGGAAAATTCAACGTGCGTCAGATCAAGAAGTATCACGAGCAGAAGATGCAAGTTACGCAGGGATGTGAAAATGACATCAGCAGTTAATTGACTATGTGGAAAGGAGCACGCGCACTAGGCGATTGTCTCGCGGAACCAGTCCAACTAGCTAGATAATAAGATGTGTAACATAGTAACATATGTAATTTAAAAATTCACATGACTTCTGAGATCACAATGTATCTATTCTATGACACTAATTAGATGTCAAATGACTAATATTTTTTTTATGAAGCATTTCGATATAAGAGACACTTATGGTGCGAAAACTTTGATCGGATGTGCAGCAATAAATTGCTGAAACATTATAGTGAACATATGAACGGACATGTGAAACAATTAAGTGATATAGAATCAACTATTCAAATATGAGGTTGAACAATCGAAGCAGTATAGAACGAGCTTATCAATGATCATAATGATATGAAATGAACCTTTAGTTGTTCATAGGTCATATGTATATTTTGTCAATTAATATATTAATAGTTATGCGTATTTTAAGTGATGTTTAATGATGATTAGTGATTATATATGTGTGTTTATTTGTTCATAAATTGTTGTTTTGAAACGCTTAAAATAAGTTAAAGACATTATCTATCGTAGTGAAATTAAGACAATACGTGATTAATTACATTTAATGTTGAAAGATCATTATCTCATGTATTATGTCGTAAATGGATAACAGAGGCATCCTCACTTATTGCTATTATTATAAAACAATTTTATACCTATTTATACATGTATCATATGAGTCGTCCAGATGCAAACCCTGACAAAAGTGTTTCAACAGATTTTGGTCCAAATGAAAAAAACTTTTTTTACAGCTTCAAAGCAAGATATCCTTTAGCTTTTTTTTTTGAAAATTTACAAATAAATCACTTTGTCGGTCCCCAAAACGTTTTACTATCAGGCTTTAAAATAATATTATATATTATGCTTTAAAAGTTGAAGATGACAGGTTTTGCATCCTTACTGCAAATATGACAGGTCTTGCAAATCTATCGACGGTCATATTGAAAATATTGTCGTTTGCAAAACCTGGCATATTTTAAGTCAGGCTGCAAAACATGCCATTTTTTTGGCTAATAATAATAATAACACACAACTATGAAGCAAAATACCTTTTTATTGTACATATAAAATTAAAATAATAGGTACCAAATAAAATGATTATAAAAAAAACACGAAAGATTTATTTTAAAAAGTTTCTAAGAATAACTAATAACTTAGGTTAGGTAAAAAAAATGTTTAAACTGATTATAAAGATCATTAAAAAATATTAAATTTTAAAAATTGAAGTTTACTGAGGTTCTACTTCCACATCATCAAAAAGTTCAAAATCGGATGCATCGTTGTCATCGGATCCTGGTGTTACCGCTTCCTGCTCTTCGAAAACTTTCTTATAAAATTCAAGATTTTTATTATTTGCCCACTCTACGCCAAAATGTAACTCGAGAAGTTTTTTCACGTCCTTGATTTTAGCTTCTTTTACTGCAGTTCCTTGCGGTAAAGCAGGTGGAAAATAGTTTTGTTTAAAGTTTTTGTTTCTTTTGACGATGCTTTTACGTGATCCACATTCGAAATTATAAAAAGGTTCACCTTGTACAAGGCAATGTTTTTTGTTATTACTTCTTGTCAGGATAATCTTTTTGCACATTTGAAATTTGAAGTGCCACTGCCCAGGGTTTTTTGTAATTTCTTCTGCGTACTCCTTCCAGTTACAAACAGGAGTTTCGCGAAGATGGATTACTGTAGTAAATTTCTTTATTACATCCATATATTTATCAGGGTTTTCGATGACACTTTTTTTATTGAACTGTCTCTCCAAATTTCCAAACACGCGATCGGGCGGTATAAAAGAGTGACCAACTATGGGAAACCATACCTCAATTTGATCGACGTTTGGAGGGCATTCGTGCAGAAACCAGTGGCAAAGCATGGTTATTACTGCCTTATTTTTATTTTGCCCCCCACACCCATCTGAGAACAATCTAACTTTTTTAATTTCACCCATTTCTGAATTCTGTAGTCTGTGGTAAAGTGCTGACGCTATCTCGTTGGATCCTTTCATGAATTCATTTTCAGTCCAACAGTAAGAAAATGTGTTAGTGGTATTCTGTGGGCTATGAGAAGAACCTTGGCAAATTGAAAAATTGTATAGATACAGTTGTCTTGAATAGTAAGCAGCCTGGTCGGGCACCTTCGGCAGTACCAGGTTTTTTTGGCAGTCATAGCTTAAAGTAAGCTCCGACTCATTATCTTGCCTTAATTTTTCAAAAAATACATTACTTCGAGCCTTATGGGCATTCATTTGAACGATCAGTTCTTTTTTCTCTTGACCGGTTGCAACATTAATCCGACTTTCTAAGGATGTACAGGTAGAACATTTATCTACGGCAGGGCTCCCGAAGCCAATGTTAAAATTCTCACAAAATACAGTTCGGTAATAGTCGTATGCAACAACGAGATCGGGATAGGCAACAGTAAACAAGGACCACATTTTTTTGATACTCAGATCGCTATCTAGATACTGCCTCATACATTTCCTTCCCCTAGAGTAGTGGCTCTGAAGAGGGACGAAAGTATTGATGTGTGTCATTATTGCTTCTTTCTTTTCTTTGTACTTTTTGGTTCGCCGATCACCTCCTCGTTTCTCCAGAGGAGCTAAATCAGTTTTAAAAAATTGCTCACAAAGTCTGTGAACTCTGTCCCTTCCAACCTGCAAAATCGAAAGAAATGCTTCTCGACATACGCGAACATTCTCAGTTTTGCTATCCCGACGCATAGAAATATTGAACTTTGTGATTAGTTGCTTCTTGGAGTCAGAAGGTTTGGGTGAGCTTACCGTGATGTGTTGGAGGATAAAATTATTTTGGGATTCCCGATTTGGTCGCTCATAAAATTTCTGATGGGCTCTCCGAACATCTTGCATGGACAAATTCTTGCATTTGAATGTGTTGCCAGAGTGTTTGCATTGTGGCATATTGGGAAATTTTTTTGGTTGATATCTGGAAGAGAGAAAAAAATCGTAGCTAATAATCTTATTACATCGTCATCATGTATTCAAAAAACATTCTTTAATAAAAACTCAATACCATCATGTAAATAGATACGCAGGTAGTTGAAAACATAAGTACATAACGTATCGTATTCAGATAGTTTTCAATACACTTTGGTAAACAACAAGCTAATCAGTCTATAACACAGAACGTACCTTGATTTCTTTGCAATATTTCTCTTCCATTGTTCAGGTAGACATATTCTCTTTCTGGACATAGTAGAGGTAGTTTTCTGAATCTTAACTACATTATCTTCCTCACTTTGTTGTGGCTCGACAGGAAATTCTTCTTCTTGTGGCTCGAACGGCACTTCCTCGATTTCATTAACACCATACTCTCCTGGTAGTATAACAATCTCAATATTGTCACCAATATCCATTTTTCTCCTTTTCACACACACACTAGGTATTAACTTTATGGGACTCTACACATTTAAAAAAATAAAATTTTAAAACAATCAAACAGGACGCACGACTTGTCGATAAAACAAAACAGCTCAAAACAACACGAGGAAAGTGCAACCAGCCAAACATAAAACAGCTGTTTGTTCTGTCATATTTTGTCGTGGTTGCCAACGTCATCAAACATAAAAAAACTGAAATAAACTGCTAAAAACCAAAGAAAACAGTGTTGTCGAATGAAATCTGGGATGGAGAAGATAAAAATAATGACTGGCTTTGCATCCGAACTCGTGGTGTGAGATTTGAATACTGTGTAATTTTTGACAGGTTTTGCAGCCGAACCAAATATGTCAGCTTTTGCAACCGAGGTCACCAGAAATATAGCTGGTTTTGCACCCGACTGAGTTTTTCAAATCTAATTTTAAAAGCTTTTGGCGGGGTTTTGCACCCCAATTTATTAATATTCTTGTAGCTGGAGTCGAGAAGAATCCAGGGATACCAAAACCTCAAAACCAAAAATTTTTGAGGATGGCAGGGTTTGCATCTGGACGACTCATATGTAAAAATGCGTTCATTCTTACTCAGATGCATGGCAATAAATTCCTAGAGTCAATTAATAACAAAAAAATATATATATTGTATAATATCGCTAAGTATGTCGTAGAAAATAATAATATTAAAGTTTCAACGTTTATGTAGTCTGTTGATTTTTGTTATCGAAAATTCAAATAGTTCGCCGTCTGGCTTGTGACTGATTCTCGTGTGAGTGGGGAACACGTGTTGCCAACTTGAATTAATGTTGGTTATGTCGACCCACTGCTAGCAAACAAAACATACATAATATATTCTACAAATAAATACTGGACAGTTTGTTATTAGTATACACTTTTTTATTATACTTTGCTTGTTAATTGTAGTTAAAGCTTCATGAAAATAATGACTGTTATAATAAAAGTTTTAGCCTCGGTAATATAATCTCTCGCTCAGCGTAGCGCTCGGTTGGCAGTGCAATGTTTACAATTGACTCTGGTTATTATTTCACAAAATAAATCTGCCAAATGGGTTCTTTTAAGTACGAAACAGAGGTTTACATAACAACATTAGAACATATAATTAAAAGTCTGTGATCATTAAAATTATACAAGGTTTGTTATAAATTGAATATTGTGGTGTTGAAGTGTGACAGTGTCTTTGTGTAACATAGGTTATCATGTGTTCATTCAATGTTTACAAAGTTATTTCTTTGGTTTATTAATCCTTGAAAATATTCAGTTATAGTGAGAGTTTTATTTTTTTATAGTTAAAATTTTGGAAAGAGAATTTGTTTTATTATAATAATCAAATAACTTCAGCAATACTCAACGTTAGTAGTTATGATGGGCATAGTCATTCGTCCATATGAAGTAATGTGTCAATGTAGATTCTTCCTACTTCTGATCTTGGGCTCAAAATTGTGTTGTCATCTTCTTCAGATTGGATTACTAGTATTCTCCTGTCATCTGGATAAATTTCGGCTGGTCCTTGGTAGATATTGGTTGTAAAGGCCTCTCATCTGATGTACTGCTATTCCTTCTCCAAATTATGGGCACTTATACGTTTTTTCTAATGAAAATTTGGGCCCTTCATCGTGTGGCGTCTCTTCAGTTTGGCGTCACTACATAAAGTACTAGTTTCTAAATGAATTTTGTCAATATTCGGTTGTTGTCATGGTTACTCAAAGTTTTTTGAATGGCTGAAATTGGTTATTTATTATTTGAATTTGTATTCAAACAAATCTTCTAACTGTAATTAATCTTCAGTACTCCCTTTTTAGTAGTAAATATTATCACCACTGCTCATATTTTTGCTCAAGGATTAATTTGACATCCAATATTATAGTGTTCACTTAGGTATCAACATTTTGACAGTTTTGTGAATCTTAATTAATTATACTGTTTTCTCAATTTACATTATTATCATACTATTTTTGTCTTATAATGATTGTCTATTTGTATTTTATAGTTTATGTGGTATAGTCTTCCTAATGTCAGTGTTTAATTCTATAAATTGAAGTTTTGTGGTAGTTGACAGTTGGGAATTTGCATAGGCTTAAACAGGAATTGACTATTTTCCTTGTAATGGGTTATAATTGTTTGAATACAAGATTTTGTTTGTTTATTCAATGTTGAAGTCGGTTCTTGTAATTGCGTATAATTTTATTGTTTCCCTATATTAACTTGTCTACTGTGATAATTCATTTTTGGTGTCATTGTGTTTGAATGTATGGATTGTTTCTTGTTTACTGGTGTCTGATGGTTTTTAAATCTTATTTCTTATAACATATAGCATAACATCTAATGGTTTTAACTATTCTCATAGCCATAATTCTTATCATTTAAACATCATTATTGGAACATAAACCTTAGTCATTAAAACACAACTCTTATCCATTTAAACATAATTATTTGAGACATATTATTCACTCATACTCTTCATCTCCCCATACTCTTTGATAAATTATAATTATTACTTGACATAAAAAATAAAGACATAAACATGGATTAATTATTAATACAATGGTATATTGTTATGACTAACTCTAAACGACGTTAATACATAACTGACTTTTCAACAACTGTTTATTATCTAACGTTAATACCTTGTTTTTATTATTATCAGTTCGTCATGAAAAATATTCTTTAATGTATCATTTTAAATTAATGATATTGGATTCTTATTTCTGTGAATAAACTCATATATCTTGGTGTATTAACACACTGATAGTCATTCGTTCTTGAATACATGATTAACAATACTAGTTAACAACTTATTCCCTAATATTAAGACTTGCAAACTAAAATGTGGCAAGTAGTAAGTACTACTATATCTGAAATCTACTTATTATCTAGTCTGTTACACTTTGTTTCATTTTGTTATTAATACACTTGTGTTCACTGGATAATTGCTATTAAGTGTCACAGTCCTATCTGTGACTAGCCATTATCAGCCTTCACTTATTATTTTACCACTCACTGATGGCCTTCGATCACTCTTAACTCTTTACTAATGGTTTTAACACTGATTATTTGGTGTCAATCCCTATCAATAGGGTTCTATTTAATTTGGGGTTTTCACACTATCACTTTGCACTTTATATGTTTAATTTAAGTGTTACTAGTGGGTGTTACCTAACTTTAAATTCTCTTTCTCACTCTACTATGTTCACTATTTCTCTAACTCTATACCTCTCACTTTACAAGGTTTAATTATAATATTAACAAGTTCATGTTGGTTTATTGTATCACAAATATGTTAGTATTGTGCTAATGTGATTTGTCATAGTTTACTCTATCTGTTTGGGGTTTACTGTGCCCTTCTATATTTTAAGTACTTAATAATTCGTATCTCTAGTTTGTCTGTCCTTACAATTATTAATATGATATACAATTTTCTTTGGTATAATACAAGTTTGGTGTTCTTTCTTAGTTCATTTTCTTTTGTCATACATTATTCGTCACTTCCTTAGTGTTGTGGCTGATTATTTTACTATACTTATAGGTTAATTGTCTTTTAGTCACTATTCTTCTTATTTACTCTTGTGTTGGTGCGATGGCTATTTCTATTCTATTTGTAGTTGTCATCATCAAGTTGTTCTTGGTCCTTGAGGGCTAGTTCTACTCTCTCACTTACCATCTATTGGGCTATTCGGGTTAAATCGTCTTGTTTCAGTATTTACCATTTTGACTTGTTTGTTTGTTACTACTAAGAATTAATATAAGTTACTGTTCTGACTACCTTGATATGTCTGATCGTTTTATTATTCTGGTTCACCCATTCTTTTATTATAATTCATCCCTTTTTACTCTAGTGTCAATGACTAAATAAATTATCTGGTCATGTCTTCTTCATTATGGTTAGGTGAAGATATGTACCATTACATATTGCCCTGCCACTAAAATTGATTATTTCAACATATATCGTTCAGTTTTTTGATTGGAATTATCATTCATTATTTCATTTTACTTTCTCAATCACTGGTTATTTTAGAGCAATAGGTTCTTTTTATTTTTTAGTGTCAATATACTTCTTGATCTTTGTATCATATTTTATTTTAATGTTCTTATCCCTTCGATATCTAATTCCCTAACATTTTTCCCTATCATTATATTGAATCGGATCGGAGGGGTACTTTTGACTCCATTGCTCCGCCGTAAAATACACATTTGATTGCTGGACTTATCTACAGTCAATCATTATAAAATTATACAAGTAGTCTTAGTGCGACTATAAAATAAATATCATTTGTAGGATTCTTCACATTATTATTATTTTGTTTATACATTACATTGTTTCAAATTATATTCTTTTTCTTTTATTCACACTCTCTAGCTCTTAGTGATTCGATATTGTTAGTGGGTATGGTATACATGATCTTTTTATTATTATTGGTTTTGTTTATTTTTCTTACTGTTTAACACTAGTTATTTATTACTTGGTTTCAGGATGGTTTTTTCTCATTTTTAATAATATTTTTTCATAGAGGTTTGGTTAAATGTCCCCTTTATTCTTTGTGTTTTTGGGTCTACGATCTCATATGTATTATTTTGGTTGTCTTTGCTTACTATGTAGGGTCCTGTGTACAGTAACAATAGCTTCTTGGCTATTCCTTCCATGGTGCTTGGTAATCCTCTGTTTTTGAGTAATATTTGCTCTCCAATCTGATATTGTATGGGTTTCGGTTGCATTTGCTTATATTTTTCTCTGATTTTATCAGTATTTTCTAATATTTTATTGTGAAATTGAACTTCATGGAATTGATATCCTTCATCATTCGGAAATTGGATTAGGGAAGTAATTTCTCTTGGTGGTGGTCTTTGGAACATTGCAGTATATTGTGTTGTTTCAATAAATTGGTGGTTCGATGAGTTTATAAAATTTTCGGCTGCTGGTATGTATTTAGACCATTCATCGTGTTGCTCATAACAATATGTACGGAGAATTCTCCCCACTTCTCTCAAAACTCGCTCTGCAGGGTTGCTGCTGGGATGGTACACTGATGGCTTGTACGTTTTTATTGCATGATTTAGTAGAGTGTTCTTCCATCTTCGTCCCTTGAACTGCGTTCCATGATCAGTAACGATGCATTTGGGCACTCCCACTTCTCTAATGTATGGCTCTAGGATTACTTTTAAAATTTTTTGGGTAGTAGCACGATTGATGGGGAAAAGCTTTGTGAACCTTGTGTAGTGGTCAAATACAATGATGAGGTATTTGTTTTGGTGCCTGCCTCCACTACGCGGAAATGGTCCGCATATGTCAACGAAGACTTTCTCTAATTTTCAAGATGTAGTTATCGGTATCATGGTTCCCTCCTTTCGGTTATTGTTGACCTTCACTAGTTGGCATATGTCACATTGCTTTATATATTTCGTTACCTTTCTGTTAGCATCCTTCATGTATACATGCTCTTGTAAGGCCTTTATCACTTTTAGTGCGCCCATGTGCCCATATCTCTCATGGTAATCGATAATTAAGTCCTTCTCTGTGGTTTGAGGTATTGCTAATTTCCACGTTATGAATTTATTTTGTGGTTTTATGAAAAGTATCCCTTGGTGTTTGCAATAATATTGAGATATGTGGTCATCTTTGTCTGTTAAGCGTGATAGAATTTTCCTTCTTCGTATTGTTTAAATTAGCAGCCATCCTTACTATTTCTTTTATGAATTTGATCTTATCGTTGTTTAAGACCTGAAGATGTCAGTAATGACGAAAAGCTTAGTCGAACAATAAAAAATTATAGCAGTTAGCAAATTCATAAAAGAAATGATAGAATTTTGCTTAACTTGGGATCTTGTGCTTGTTGTCGTTCCATTTCTTTCATAATGTTGGCCAAATCAGTTCTGTTTTTAATTATGTGGTATATTTTGATAACGGTTTCCTTTTCTCCTTCGTACGTCTCCTCTTTAATGTTTACTCTGGATAGGGTATCTGCTACAATGTTTTTCTTGCCTGGGATGTATTCCCAATTTAGATCGTACTCCTGCAATATCAAACTCCATCTAGTCAATCTTCCATGACTTAACTTACAATTTCTGAGGAATGATATGGACTTGTGGTCAGTCCTCACTGTAATCGGGTATCCCAATATGTAGGTTCTAAATTTTCTACATGAGAACACAACGCTCAGCAATTCCTTCTCAGTAACGTTATAATTTCTTTCACTGCTGTTTAGCACTCTACTTGCGAAACTTATCACACAATGATTTCCCTCTTCATCCTTATGGTACAAAACGGATCCAAGGCTAACGTCACTGGCGTCGCAGTCTAAATAGAATGGTTTAGTGAAATTAGGGTGACGTAACATTACTGATTCAATGAATTTATTTTTAATCAGTTGGAGTGTTATATCTTGTTCGACTCCCCACGTCCATTTTTTCTTAGATGACAGTTGGTGTGAAAATTTAGTTGTCATTTCAGAATAATTCTTTTGGAACTTTCGGTAATAATTGCATAGACCGAGAAATGATTGGAGTTGCTTCTTATTTTTTGGTGTTGGGAACTTCTGTATGCACTCCACCTTTTCTTGTGATGGTGTTATCCCATTTCCAGACAAGTTGAACCCTAAAAATTGCACTTCATCAGATAAAAATTTGGATTTTTCTAGCTTGAGGGTTATATGGTTATTTGATAGTTTTTTCAGCACATATTCTACTCGGTGACAATGTTCGTCCCACACATCTGAAGTTATTAACAAGTCGTCTACATAGACTGTTGTGAACTGCAACGCATCTGGTCCAAGTATCTGGTCCATAATTTTTACAAATACTGCTACCGAATTCACCAATCCGAAGGGTAATCTTTTGAATTGGAAGTTCCGTCCTTCGAATATGAACGCCATGTACTTTCTGCTGGATGGGTGTAATTCAACCTGCCAATAGCCGCAGACAGTGTCCCATATGCTGATGAATTTGGTCCATAGACTTTTTTCAGGATCTCATCTATTTCTCCTGGGGATGTACGATCATTTATTATGTACTTATTGATCTCACGGGCGTCTAGACATATTCTCACCTTCCCGTGTTTCTTTGGAACTGCAAGGATAGGGCTGGTGTATGGTGAGAAGCTTGG
This sequence comes from Magicicada septendecula, assembly GCA_034769895.1. Lineage (NCBI taxonomy): Eukaryota > Metazoa > Arthropoda > Insecta > Hemiptera > Cicadidae > Magicicada > Magicicada septendecula. The sequence continues at coordinate 390,321,402 of CM068368.1, read as the reverse complement.
TTCAATTATGTCTTCAGCTATTAATCGATTGATTTCTGCTCTCACCGCCTCCTTTAATCAGAATGCGATCGGGTAAGATTTTTTTATCAAGTTGACAGGCTTTCGGAATTGAATCTCGCACTGATAATCTCTGACCTTTCCAGGTGTATTTGAAAATACGTGCTTGTAACGCTTATATACTTCGATCAGTTGTTCAGCTTGTTGAGCTGTTAATTGAGCGCTCGTTTTCTCTCTCTGGAAAGTTCGGATTTCTTCGAGTTTTTCTTGCCATAGTTCTTCATTGTCGGTCTCGTCATAAATCCCATTATTTAGTACATGTTCTCCAGTATTTCTGTACTTTTGGATATGGTACATTGTTTCATGTGGCTGTATTTCTTCACTATTGGTCAGTTCAGCTATCCACTGCATGTCATTCTTCTTCAAAATAAGTTTGTACTGACTCAGGTCAATTATGGCTGAGTATTGGCGCAGCATATCGCAACCAATTAGCATCCGGAATGGCAATCCACTGGCTACTAAAAAAGTCATCGTCACGGTTTGTCCATTGCTTGTCAGTTCGAGTTGCACTTGTTTTCGGACGGTTCTGTTTTGTCGTCCGGTCGCTCCTACAAGGACAATTTTGCTGATGGGTAGCGTAAGTATAATTGTCTTACTTGCTTCTTGAGTTTTCTGAAGTTCAATACTGTCGATTAATGAGATATTGGATCCAGTGTCTATCATAATTTGTACTGGTACTCCGTTGACTTGCGTTGAAATATAAGCAGTCTCGTTATGTTTACTATCAGATTGGTTGCTACTTTCTTCGAGGAGTTCCTCTATAATATTCTTCAAATAATTATTGCGCACGATTGTAATTGTGTGTTCGCCGTTGGTTTGAGTAACGGTGCGATTTAACCCAATAGACTGGTTCAGTGAGGGTACGAGTAGGTTTTTCACTGCCGCTCCTAGTTTAACGTCATCTCGGACTGATTGTTACGATCGTCTTGCTGATTTATTGGCGGACTTCCGCTCGTTGACGGTCGGTGTTCAGGCTGGTTGTGATCCTCTTCATACCGGTCACACCTGCACACTTCTTGGCTACGACTTCGGCCCGTGTTGGTTCTGGTGTCACGTCCGTAATTACTATCACTGTACCGGTGTCCGTACGCATTTCGGTCGGCACTTCGTCGTCCCTGATAAAACGACCTATTTCTCCCGTCACTTTCGGCCCTCACATAATGTACTTGACGATAGTTACGATCTGTGTTGTTGCGATTTCGATTGTCATTTGTATTGCTGTTAAAATTTGGCCGGTTGTAACTGGTGTTATTCGGCCTATAGGGTTGATGTTGTGTGTTATTTGGACAGTTGTACTGGTTATAATGATTGTTCGGCCTATTATTGTTATTGTAGCCGTTATTTGGTTGGTTGGTCGGATTGTGATATGTTCTATTATGCGACTCGTTAGTCGGGTTATTTGCATTGTTGCGGTTGTTATAATTAGGACGGTAGTTAGTGTTGTTATATTGGTAGCCGTTCTGAAAATTTTTGTTTTCGCCCCTGTCGTCCCGCTGTCGGCTTCTGCGGTAATAACGCTCCCTTTCGTAATCTTCTAGCAGAGCTGCCATGGATTGGATGGTCTTAATTTGGCTACCCAGCCGCGCTCTGGAGACACCCTCTTCGTAATGAAAGGCGAGTTTAGTCACTAAACTTTCTTCTGGGATTTTCGGCTCCAGATTCCTTGCTAGACATACCTTTGCCAGGAAATATGCCGTAAAAGTCGTCCCTCTGGTGGCGTCATACCTGCCGAAACATATACTGTCTCGCACGATGTTTTGTGTTGCTTCCGACCAGTATTTCCTTTTAAATACGTCTTTAAATTCTTCGTAATTCGTGAGATCGTGTCTCGTGGCCGTCCACCAATTGTCATTTATATCACGAAAGTACTCGTCCAGGTACCCTCGGATAATGGTCCATCTATTCTCCCGAGTCTTGGCCAGTTGTTCGTCCACTATCTCCAAGAATTCCATCGGGTTTCGCCGGTATTGTTTGAAGTTAATTACTTCCCGGTTGTCCATGTGCTGGTACTGTGTTATTACTGGCGGTCTGTTGTTAATTACTTCCAGCTCCTCCCTGATTTTGCCAATCTCTCGTTGCTGGATTTCTTCAATTCTGTTTTTGTTTTGTTGACCTTGTCCGCGAACTTCGTTTAAGGCGGTGACGATCTCTCGGCATTTCTCTCCAAATTCTGTCCGTACCTGTGTTATATTTTGGTCGGTTGCGGATTTTATGGATTCTATTCGGATCTGGCTGTCTTCTTCCATGTTGGTCATTCGTTCGCCGAAGTCTTCTTTCGTTTGTTGCAGGTCATGGCTCGTAATTTCCCATTACCCATGTATTTCGGAAATCTCTTGCCGTATACTCGTCATCTCCTCCTCGATTTTCTTATTCACCTTTTCGTTGTTCTCAGCCATCTTCTGGTTAAATGCCTCCATATTTTTCTGGCTGTCTTGCCTCAGTTCGTCCATTTTTTCTTCCATGGTCTTACTATTTTCGGCCATTTGTTGGCTATTCTTGTCTAATTTCTCATTAATTTCCTCCTTATTTTTGTTCAGTTCTCCCTTGAACTCCTCCTTTAGTGATGTTATATTTTTATTGGTTTCTTCCCTGTTCTGGTCCAATTTTTCATTTAATGACGTTATATTATTGTTCGTTTTATTTAATTCTCCTTTGATATCTTCCATCAGTACTCTCATCATTCCCAGTAAACTCCCGTCCTCTGGTTGTGCGGGTTTCTCCGGTTGATTTTCTGGCTGCACAGGTTTGACTGGTTCCATTGGAGGTAACATTTGTTCGGCGTCTTCTACCGAAGTCACTTCCTTCTCTTCCGCTCGAACTTCCTTTTCGGCCTCCTTTGTCCGCCTTAATGACGATGCTCTCTTCATCTTGTTGACCTTCTGTCGTACCTGCCGCTAGACGTTAATATTTCTCGTCAATCTAGCCTCACTAGTTGGTGCGCCACTTTGTATAATATCGCTAAGAATGTCGTAGAAAATAATAATATGAAAGTTTCAACGTTTCTGTAGTCTGTTGAGTTTTGTTATCGAAAATTCAAATAGTTCGCCGTCTGGCTTGTGACTGATTCTCGTGTGAGTGGGGGAACACGTGTTGCCAACTTGAATTAATGTTGATTATGTCGACCCACTGCTAGCAAACAAAACATACATAATATATTCTACAAATAAATACTGGACAGTTTGTTATCAGTATGCACTTTTTTATTATACTTTTGCTTGTTAATTATAGTTAAAGCTTCATGAAAATAATGACTGTTATAATAAAAGTTTTAGCCTCGGCAATATAATCTCTCGCTCAGCGTAGCGCTGGGTTGGCAGTGCAATGTTTACAATTGACTCTGGTTATTATTTCACAAAATAAATCTGCCAAATGGGTTCTTTTAAGTACGAAACAGAGGTTTACATAACAACATTAGAACATATAATTAAAAGTCTGTGATCATTAAAATTATACAAGGTTTGTTATAAATTGAATATTGTGGTGTTGAAGTGTGACAGTGTCTTTGTGTAACATAGGTTATCATGTGTTCATTCAATGTTTACAAAGTTATTTCTTTGGTTTATTAATCCTTGAAAATATTCAGTTATAGTGAGAGTTTTATTTTTTTATAGTTAAAATTTTGGAAAGAGAATTTGTTTTATTATAATAATCAAATAACTTCAGCAATACTCAACGTTAGTAGTTATGATGGGCATAGTCATTCGTCCATATGAAGTAATGTGTCAATGTAGATTCTTCCTACTTCTGATCTTGGGCTCAAAATTGTGTTGTCATCTTCTTCAGATTGGATTACTAGTATTCTCCTGTCATCTGGATAAATTTCGGCTGGTCCTTGGTAGATATTGGTTGTAAAGGCCTCTCATCTGATGTACTGCTATTCCTTCTCCAAATTATGGGCACTTATACTTTTTTTCTAATGAAAATTTGGGCCCTTCATCGTGTGGCGTCTCTTCAGTTTGGCGTCACTACATAAAGTCCTAGTTTCTAAATGAATTTTGTCAATATTCGGTTGTTGTCATGGTTGCTCAAAGTTTTTTGAATGGCTGAAATTGGTTAATTATTATTTGAATTTGTATTCAAACTGGTTACAAATCTTCTAACAGTAATTAATCTTCAGTACTCCCTTTTTAGTAGTAAATATTATCACCACTGCTTATATTTTTGCTCAAGGATTAATTTGACATCCAATATTATAGTGTTCACTTAGGTATCAACATTTTGACAGTTTTGTGAATCTTATTAATTATACTGTTTTCTCAATTTACATTATTATCATACTATTTCTGTCTTATAATGATTGTCTATTTGTATTTTATAGTTTATGTGGTATAGTCTTCCTAATGTCAGTGTTTAGTTCTATAAATTGAAGTTTTGTGGTAGTTGACAGTTGGGAATTTGCATAGGCTTAAACAGGAATTGACTATTTTCCTTGTAATGGGTTATAATTGTTTGAATACAAGACTTTGTTTATTTATTCAATGTTTAAGTCGGTTCTTGTAATTGCGTATAATTTCATTGCTTCCCTATATTAACTTGTCTACTGTGATAATTCATTTTTGGTGTCATTGTGTTTGAATGTATGGATTGTTTCTTGTTTACTGGTGTCTGATGGTTTTTAAATCTTATTTCTTATAACATATAGCATAACATCTAATGGTTTTAACTATTCTCATAGCCATAATTCTTATCATTTAAACATCATTATTGGAACATAAACCTTAGTCATTAAAACACAACTCTTATCCATTTAAACATAATTATTTGAGACATATTATTCACTCATACTCTTCATCTCCCCATACTCTTTGATAAATTATAATTATTACTTGACATAAAAAATAAAGACATAAACATGGATTAATTATTAATACAATGGTATATTGTTATGACTAACTCTAAACGACGTTAATACATAACTGACTTTTCAACAACTGTTTATTATCTAACGTTAATACCTTGTTTTTATTATTATCAGTTCGTCATGAAAAATATTCTTTAATGTATCATTTTAAATTAATGATATTGGATTCTTATTTCTGTGAATAAACTCATATATCTTGGTGTATTAACACACTGATAGTCATTCGTTCTTGAATACATGATTAACAATACTAGTTAACAACTTATTCCCTAATATTAAGACTTGCAAACTAAAATGTGGCAAGTAGTAAGTACTACTATATCTGAAATCTACTTATTATCTAGTCTGTTACACTTTGTTTCATTTTGTTATTAATACACTTGTGTTCACTGGATAATTGCTATTAAGTGTCACAGTCCTATCTGTGACTAGCCATTATCAGCCTTCACTTATTATTTTACCACTCACTGATGGCCTTCGATCACTCTTAACTCTTTACTAATGGTTTTAACACTGATTATTTGGTGTCAATCCCTATCAGTAGGGTTCTATTTAATTTGGGGTTTTCACACTATCACTTTGCACTTTATATGTTTAATTTAAGTGTTACTAGTGGGTGTTACCTAACTTTAAATTCTCTTTCTCACTCTACTATGTTCACTATTTCTCTAACTCTATACCTCTCACTTTACAAGGTTTAATTATAATATTAACAAGTTCATGTTGGTTTATTGTATCACAAATATGTTAGTATTGTGCTAATGTGATTTGTCATAGTTTACTCTATCTGTTTGGGGTTTACTGTGCCCTTCTATATTTTAAGTACTTAATAATTCGTATCTCTAGTTTGTCTGTCCTTACAATTATTAATATGATATACAATTTTCTTTGGTTTAATACAAGTTTGGTGTTCTTTCTTAGTTCATTTTCTTTTGTCATACATTATTCGTCACTTCCTTAGTGTTGTGGCTGATTATTTTACTATACTTATAGGTTAATTGTCTTTTAGTCACTATTCTTCTTATTTACTCTTTTGTTGGTGCGATGGCTATTTCTATTCTATTTGTAGTTGTCATCATCAAGTTGTTCTTGGTCCTTTGGGGCTAGTTCTACTCTCTCACTTACCATCTATTGGGCTATTCGGGTTGAATCGTCTTGTTTCAGTATTTACCATTTTGACTTGTTTGTTTGTTACTACTAAGAATTAATATAAGTTACTGTTCTGACTACCTTGATATGTCTGATCGTTTTATTATTCTGATTCACCCATACTTTTATTGTAATTCATCCCTTTTTACTATAGAGTCAATGACTAAATAAATTATTTGGTCATATCTTCTTCATTATGGTTAGTTGAAGATATGTACCATTACAATATATATATAAGGAATATCTATCAATATACGCCAAGCAGAGGAAACTGGGTAAACGACCGTGACCTTTCCCAAAGAAAACTCCCACAACAAGGACAGAGCCCGGAAATTGGATTAGAATGTCTTCTGCGGATCCAACATCCAATCCAATTTTGGGACACTGTAATGACAAAAAATTTTAATTTTATAAATTTTGATCAAGAAGTGCGTTACACAAGTCGAGTCACCCACCCCAAGCCAGAAGTAATAAATAAAGTGACAACTTAACAACATGTCAACTGGACGCTTGCTAGGAAACAATGTGAGAACGCCTGACACAACACTACAATAGAAAGTAGAATCGACTGTGACAGACTCGGTTCAACTCAGATTTTCAGCCCCACAAAAAACTAAACAAAGGATACAGTACGGTGGCACAGATACGGAGAAATTGTAGCGAACACACGCTGTAAGATAAATTTGGAGCGTTCCAGCAATAAGAAAAGGATACTCACACAAAGGGTTTAGGAGAGTCTTACCCCGTATGAAGACAAAGCAGTGTACACCAAGTAAATGCAGCCAGAAAGTGTACACAACATGAAACCTCGTAAGGATGACAACTAGTATTTATGACGGGAGACCGAGGTGGCATCTTAGGAATGTCGACACGCAAGGAGCTGCTAATTGACAAAATGGGTCGTGGGAAGTCAAACAATAACGAAATGCTACGTATTGTTCGCATGAGAATAACAGCAGACCTTCGGAGCATACTTGAACAAAAGCTTGATGGACAGGTGCGGGATTGCTCTACATTCTAAGAAATGGTACGGAGCCCTTTCTTGGTGTACTTGAGGGGATGTCCGATAACCAACCAGAGTCTAACATCTTCCCAGGACGCAAGTGGAGAGGACTGTCGTCATGAGGGCAACGAGAACAGCGAATCAGGGGTCGAGAACCATAGTTCTTCGTAGTGGTAGGAATTATCTGACCTATCGTGATTGACCAAAGGCGTATTTGCCAGGACATTGCATTATGGTAAATGAAGCTTAATAAAAACTGTTTACAGGGCACGCGGAGCCTCAGTCTTAATATATTTATCAGTCTTACTATAACTGTCAGTCTTAATATATTTCTCAGTCTTTTCTAAAAGTCAGTTACGCCGTACTTTAGTCAGTTAACATAGTACTTTCAATTATTCACAAGTTATTCAGCCTCAGAGTATTAGCAGTTACTCAATCATGCAGTATACTTCAAGTGTTAAAAACTTTCAGTTACTCAGTTTTACTCAGCTACCGCTTGTTAAGAACTAAGTTAATTATTCACAAGTTAATCAGTTAATCAGTCTTCATTTAATAAGAAACTCACAAAACTTTACGTCAATATTTTACCGAGTTACGGAAGTGTATCGCGGTAACGCAGTGTGAAGTGTTATAAATACCGCTAAGATTCAAGCACGATATTTAATGAAACAATACGTCATGTAAACTAAACACAATACATTAACGTATATAGACGCACGAAGAAGTTTGACGATAGACAGTTACCTATACATGATCATTAACAATGAATGCACTCATGTAACACAAACTTTTTAGACTTTCATATTAACGGCCGACACCAACGGAGGACACACACACACCGCGAGTGAGTCTTATCCGCGAGTGCTAAGTGACGACAAACATCGAATCTACACAACCTTTACTTATTTGGATCATCAATGGAAAGGAGTTTCGCCGATAGAGTTTTTGGATAATCCACTATCACAAGTAAACCTTCATGTTATTACTGTTATAATACCTCTACTGTTCTGACTCTTTTCAAAGAAACCACACTTTGAGAAATTATATCAATGTAATGATAACATTAATATATAAAGCTACTCATCTGAGGCAAAATGAACGCATTAGTGTAAGATTAATATATTGATTGTGTATATATATATATATATATATATATATGTGTGTGTGTGTGTTTTTCAACGAACGACGTAATGAATTCATATTGTAATTTGTATTCTTATATATATGTTTTTCTTTTATGAGTGTACTTACAGGGCATAATTTATATCCATATATCGGAAGTTTTCTTTATTTGAATAATGTTAAATAAATAAGTATTTATTTGCTAAGTATTTATGCGTTCATTATTGTCATTTTACCTTTAATCTGTAAATTGTGTATTGGAATGTAATTCCGTTTTGATTTTAATACAAATGACACTACTTTGAATTTAACAGAGTTTATGTGAAAAATACCAGAACTAATTACTATGTCTCTGTTAACCTAAATACAAATTAAAATAAATTCTTTTTTCTTACATGATCTAGGTAAATTCAATCTTTTTTCAAAATTCCTTTTTCTCTTGCAATTACAAATATTTTAATTTATTACTTTTTATACTGTATTTGTTTAATGAGTGTTATTAGAGTTTATATAAAAAAGTAAAGTCCACACATTCTTTATGAAGAATGTACGTTGCCGAGATGTCCATGATCCAGTCTGGATACTGATTTGGGTCTTTCAATCTGGATACAGATGTGTTGACTCGATCTGGAAACTGATGTGAGTTCTTTCTGGATGTCTGTATACTGATGTCCGGCGTTCAGGGTCGTTCTCGGGTTAAAAGAATTCTATAAATCCAGTCGACTTGAAGTGTCTTTTTATACCTAGGCAAAAATCTTCTGCTTTCCCAGGTTAGCAAGTTCTTTAATTTATGATTGAGCAGTAGCTAGCGGAAAATTTTAACATGTGTTCATAACGACTAGGAGACCAAGCGTCTGAACTAGTACAACACGTCCAAACGTTTCCGATTTCACAGAGACACTAGCTGTTCAACAAGAAATTAGAGTTCAAAATGAAAATTTACCCTAATTCTCGTACGCTGATTGGTTAATTCGTCACGGTTCCTTGCTTCCGTGGCCAAGCTAAAACTATACTTCAATTAGTCTGTTTGAAAGCAATTCACAGCCTGTCGAAAAATTAATATAATTTTACCACCTATTTAATGGACCATAAAAGTTTCTTTGTTAAATCTCGTACATTCGGTTCTTTAATTTACTAACAATTACTGACATTTGATATGTCTTTACACTAGGCTCATTCTGGTACAAGTCTCATCTGAAAATTCCACATAGAACAAAAGTTATTCAATTCAATATGTTGTCTATTATTATCCCGTAAAATAATTAAATATTCTCGCACACGCGCACTCACCACACGCCTACGCATCTTATTGCACCATTTCACAACACTAAAAGTTTTTTTTTTTGTGTAACAATATTTAAAACTAACAATTTGAACATGTCTCTTATCGACTAATATACAATGTCCAAACCTGCTTCATTTTAACATGCTATCGTATGCTTTGATTCCCAGAAGTATTTTGTATGCATATTCTACTCATTGCAATATATAGGCTATATCCGACAGCATTAAAATAAATGATTTACTGACTACTTGTTCCATCCGACACCAGTACACTGCAATGTGGTGTGTGTGTGTGTGTGTGTGTGTGTGTGTGTGTGTGTGTGTGTGTGTGTGTGTGTGTGTGTGTGTTAGTCAGATAATTACTGTTACTATTGTATTAGTGATTTTAGTTTACGATGTTTGCGAGTAACATAATCATGTCATAATATATTACTACTACTACTACTACTACTACTACTACTACTACTACTACTACTACTACTATTATTAATAATAATTACTATTATTAATAATAGTAATAATAATAATAATAATAATGATAACAAATTGTTGCTTATAATATGATATAATCATATAATATGATTATAATCTTGAGTACAACGCATAATTGAGCCGTATAATGTTATAAAATCATTACTCGATCCGGAGTGAACTGCCATATTTGTAAGTAGCAATTAATTACCTATCGCGTTAGAGCCGTTAGTTTATAGCAGATTGATCAATCGGTTAATTCAGATTCACGCATCCCATCTTCTTCGAATTACTGTAGTTTACGTATACGTAGGGTTCAATTTATAATTCCTGTTTCCCAACAGGTTACTTAGATGCTTCATAGAAGAGACGAAAAAATATTCTACACTATCGGTTCTTAGGCTTTTCCTCTACAACCGGAAAGAACATCTACTTCAGTTCACATCCATGATTCTGTTCATCATGGTAAGATTTTAAGTGACTTATGTAGCAGCATAAATAAACTGAATGTATTTATAGAAACAGAAAAAAGGACCCTTTCTAGACGATTACAGACTCACAGGTTCTTTCTGCTCCAAAGTCCCTAAGCTCTATTATTGCCACGACACTAATTAAATTTTCCATTTTCCACAATTTGAAGTTTTTTCACCTCTTAATAAGAAGCTAGAAGTCACGGAAAATTATAAGACAATGTTTTCAAAACAGTCAGTAACTAGACGATATAAAAAAAAAACACCTTGCCTTAAGAGACACCACACCAACAACATAGCATCTCAGCTGATACCAATAAATCTAAATTCCAACAAGGCGGCGGCAGAAGAAATCTAGTTTTTAAATCGCGTTCAACGCGGAACAAAAAAAGAGAAAAAACACACACAGAAAACGCGCCCGCGCTCTAGCGCAGAAATCAAACTAAACAAATGTCTTCGGCCAACAAACGCAACAAAACACGTGTTTAAGATAATTGTTGTCGGTATCTGTGAAGCGCATCTCTCATTCTTTCTCTTCTCGTTGTTTCCTCCTTCTTCACCCCGCCTATTCTCCGACGACGACCAATTAAGATATGGTAAACGCTCTTGTAGATGTTGTTGCAGAATGATGCAGAGAACAATGCTATTGTTACGCGGGAGAGAGCTAATGTACTTAACATACAAATTGTGGTGTCTTAAAGAGAGAAAGAGTGAGTGAGAGGGGGGAAGTTCATCTCATAAATAACGTGATCTCCAGCTCTTTGCCTCTACTTCCATCTACCTTCGCCTCCCTTGTCCGTTATAGAGACACGCCGCTCCCGGATATACCGAACGTCGGTACCTGTTTATCAATGATTCTCATCTCATAATCTGCACAATAAACTTGTGCGCACGCACGACCCAATGCGTTTAAGCAGGTACGCATGATCGACCACAGTTATAAATCACTTCTTTTATTATACACGAGACAATAATAGTTGTGATAGTAGTAGTAGCAGCAGCAGTAGTAGAAGTAGTAAGCACGTATTAATAGTATAATCAGACAACATAGATTTTAATGTTAATAACATAGTAAGAGCGGGCTGATCCCAGGTCTACAATTATGAGTCATAACGTTTAGTTCCACCCGTTGGTTTTTACCGTTTACAGTTGTTACTTGTTTTTTTTTTATACTGTAGTACGCGATTGATTCCCAACATAAGCGGACTAGATAAGCAAGTTCCGAAAACCGTTAGGATGATAGGCTGGCCATATTTAATATGCTAATATTATGCAAGGTGACTAGTATACCTGTATTATTAAAATACTACCGGGGTGAAAAAAGCACTGTTTAAGTTCTACACATGATGTATTAGCATATTTCATCATCACTCTTTCTTATTATCATTATCATCATCATCATTATTATCATTAGTATTAGTAGTAGCAGTCACGCAGAAGCAGTAGTAATATTATTATTATTACTAGTAGTTGTAGTAGTAGTAGTAGTAGTAGTAGTAGTAGTAGTAGTAGTAGTAGTAGTAGTAGTAGTAGTAGTAGTATCGGTATTAGGTTTATGGTAATTTAGTAAAAGAAAGGCCAGCGCATAGAATTTTCAATCTTGATGTCACTGAAACAAGAAAACTGTATTTGCTATTTTTTTATCATTTTTTTAGATTACTATAGGTTACATATTGTTACTGTTTTTAAACAGCAGTTGAAATTTTAATTATAATTATAAATATTACAATAAGTATAGGTATAATTTTACACTTCCATTTAAAACATTTATTTTGTACCAAACTGTGGTGACTTTCCTCTGTTAAAGTAAAGTAAATATAATTTTTCGGGGCAGGAACATGGATAATAATCGAAACTAATTACAATATTCAACAATTAATTTTATAAAGCTATAAAAACGAAAAAAATTAATTTTAAAACGAAATATTTCAGTATAAGGCGTTACGAACCTACCAGTGACAGTATGGTTTTCCTTATGTTCGGCACCCAGAGGTTTGTAATTTAACATTCTGGCTAGATCTGAGTGTTGTTTATTCTATATACGTACGTATTAAAGCGGTACACGGATGAACAATCTTTTTATAAAGCTATATTGGAAGCACTTTGTTACAGAGAATGTAGAAGGATTGCGGAAGCATAGATTTACAGAAAGTAGAGAAGAAATCTCTGTCCTGTTCTTTACTTATACGTCAGACAAAATGTCTCTACCCATTACTGAAAAGTTCCGTTCCGTGTGTTTACTAGCGACCTTAACAATCAGTTTACATCTTCTTCTGTTCTCATTTAATCTGTGTAATTCTAATATTTTTACTTCCTTAAGGAAATGGAAGTATGGTGATGGCAAAAAAATCGTGTTCGAGATTATTGCAGATTCTGATTGTACTACACTCAAAACATGAAAAAAAGTCGTTTTCCGAAAAGTGTCTGTGTGTGTGTCTGTGTGTCTGTCTGTGTGTAGATTTTTTTTCTATGGCAAACGATAACTGCCGCAAATGCAAACAGAATCAAATAATTTTTTGCATACAGGCCTCATTTGTAGGCTACTCAAGATCTTTCGTTTTTGGTGAAGATCGGTTGAGGGAAAGGGGTAGTTTACCGGCAACGGTTTTTTTTTTATCAAGTGTAATTTTTTTTTTGGGAAACGAGAACAGCCGCAAATTCAAACAGAATCAAATAATGTTCCGCATACAGCCCTGAATTATGGAGTTCTCAAAATCTTTTGTTTTTGGTGAAGATCGGTTAAGGGAAAGGGGTAGTTTACCAGCAACGTTTTATGTTTTAACAAGGGTATTTTCTATGGCAAACGATAATAGCCGCAAATCAAACAGAATCAAAAGATTATTTTGCATACACCCCTAAATTGTAGAGTTCACAAGACCCGTTGTTGTTGGTGAAGATCGGTTAAGGGAAAGGGGTAGTTTACCAGCAACGTTTTTTTATCAAGGGTAATTTTCTATGGCAAACGATAACAGCCGCAAATTCAAACAGAATCAAATAGGTTTTTGCATACGTCCCTGAATTGTAGAGATCTCAAGGACTTTCGATTTTGGTGAAGATCGGTTAAGGGGAAGGGGTAGTTTACTTGTAACCTTTTACGTTTAACAACAGTAAAGTACTGGAAAATTCATTTAAACTTTTTGAAACAATGGTAATTGTTAAAAATAAAATAATTTTGTTGCCAGGCAATAAAATTATAATTTTTTATTTTAATGTAAATCATGTATGAGTTAATAGTATAACGGATTAATTTACACTCAAAATGTACAAATACAAAATTTTGTTACAAACATCTATATCATTCGTGTCAGGCAAGCATATCTCAGTTATGTAATGTTTACGTTTCCTTTTTATTATTATGACTACCGCAATAAAAAGGCAGGGAAGACACACACACACACACACACACACACACACACAATTCGCGTTATTTCTGGCCTCAATCATGTTTATTTTCTTACATTTGCACGCTTTTTAAATGGTAAGTGCCGAAACCCATACCAACATAACACGTGCAAGCCGAAAAAGTGTCCAGCGTGTATAGCGATTTGCTTCCTGTGGATCGCTGGGCAGTGTAACTGCACGTGTTTACAGAGGAACGATTCATAGACAGACTTTTCGTCTTTAGGGAATGAACCCTCTGCAAGATGCTGAGGGTCCATGAGTGACTTCGGAGCGCTCCTTCTTTTTCGCGTGTTTGTTCTGTGAAACGTACACTGTAGATTCGCAGCTTTACTCTAAGCAACGCTCAATAGGAAATGTTGAAAATTTTTGTCCATGGTGTACCCTCATACACACTATACCTGCTCTGATGTTTTAATTACGGACATCATAATATTAAAACTTTGGAAACTTGAGCACTACTTAATGGAGATCAATCATTAACTTATACAAGCCATTAATTTTATGCATATTTTTTATATATATCAGTGGCGAAGCTAGTAGTTAATGAATGGGTAGGCAAAAATCTTATCTTAAATTTTTTTAAGGAATCACTAAAAGGACGGTGGTTCAAATCGGACGCTGAGGTAGAGTTTGCTGTAACCGAGTGGTTCCACAAACAGCCGTAAGAATTTTACTAGCAGAGAATCTACAGGTTAGCGCAACAGTGGAACTCATGTCTTAATGTTATTGGAGACTTCTTTTAAAATCGTTAAATAAAAAATGCTTTACAGCTCTATACGTGTTTCTATTGAACAATCCTTGTATTAGACATACACAATAATACAAATGATTGAACTTCAAATTTTTAAACTTGATTAGTTTCTATATATATGTTTAATGTTACAAATAATACAAATAACAATCTTGCTCATCTGTTAGTTCAGCAGAATAACAGTGACACTTTTAATAACCGCATAAAATAAACACACTTAGAAACAACACAGGCGCTTTAACTTAACTGTTTGGACCACAGAAGTGAGGCATGCCTCAACGCTCTATGTGTACAGCGCGGGACAATCCCCCCTCCCTTCACTTCCCTATCGAACCACTACATTGCTTACATACTATGTATACAAAAAACGCTGAGGCAAGCTCTGGTTGCCTCATTCGCTTTAAACGAGCTATGCCGAATCTCACCTGTCACCATCTAGCGGTCGCTCAATAAAGCACGTTTCGGTTTAATAAATTTGACAGTCGCAGTAACAATGTATAATCTTTACGTTATGTAGTTCATACGTATTTATAATTTTTATTCTACAGAATTTTTTAGGCTAGGCATTGCCTCAATTGCCTCCATGTAACTTCGCCACTGATATATATGTGTAAAACGTTATCGGCAACAAAGAAGTAGTTTTTGTTAAAATTCCTTCCCGGGATATTTGGCCGTAGTCCAATGTTTTCTACAAAACCAGACGTTTCGGCAATGACATCGACTTCCATCATCAGTGAAAATCGAGTGCGATAACGTGAGGTGGTATACGTTAGTGACCACAGTACTGTGGTTAAGGCTGAAGCAGTAAGTAGAAAGAAGTAGTTTCTATGGTAATATTTCATTTCGAAAATGATTTTAAATATAAATCTTAGAATATTGTAACCAATTATTTGTATATAGGGTTACAGTCTTATCTCTTTAAGCCTCACTTCGGATTCGTCAATTTGTAACACGTAAATTAAACGTTACTCCTCACTTAAATGTTATGGTGTGCACTTATTTTACATACACCGCCCGTTGGAAGTGTCAATTTGTAACAAATAAATAATGTAGCGACTAACTCGCACTGGAGTCGTCAATTTGTAATTATTAATATGTTATGTCGAACGGCGAATGGTTTTGTAATCTGCCGCTCGCTCCCACTATACGCACCGTTTCCGTGACGTCACTCAACGTTGCCAACTGTCGTGGTGTCCGCTGTAATCTGTGAACTTATTTCCTAAATGGAACAGCAATAATAACGACGCAAATATAACATCAAACATATATCCTTATAGAAATCCTTTATTCAGAAAAACACTGGTTAATTGTTCTTAAATTTGATTATGATAATCACAATTGTGGCGCAAATTATACGTCTTCTTTTTACCAGTTGGGAGTAGTAGCAAATATTCAGTATTTAGTGAGACCAAAAGAATGCTTGGATAATGTTTCTATTAAAAATAAAGTATCTCAGGGCGTATATGGTTCGGGGATTACATTTAAACAAAATATTATTCTATAAATCAAAATACAAGTTTTACAGATAAAGGATATTACAAGGTTAGAGTGTAACGTGCACACAGGCAGTCGTATAGTGATTACTAGTTATGATAGGTTATGTCCAGTTTAGGTGTTTAACAATTATTATCCAAATCAAAGGTTCTTGTGGTGTTTGAAAAGGTGTCAATCTCAAATCGTGTTATTAGTGAGTGTTCTTAGTGTTGGTGTGATATGGTGTCTGTAGTTTTAGTTGATTAGTACTTAAAAAGTCGTGTATACAAAAGTGGGTGTTGATACACAATATAATAAGATGTCAAAGTCACCAAATCCTCTTCTTTGTATGGTTCGTGGTCGAAGATAGGGCCCACGTTCGCTTCAGTCCTTCTCCCTCGTTCTTGGGTCTTCTATTTCATATAATGGGTGTTCTTCACTTGGTGTAAAAAGTTCGTGTTATGTATCTCTATCTGTATCAATATGTCTGTATCGTGTTTTCACAGTTTATTCTCAATTATGTTAGACGTTTTACAAACGCGTCTATCCGCTATGATCCTTGTTAAAGAAGTCTCATTTTATTTATCCGAAATTTCTGGTTGCTAAGGGTAAACTTGGAATCTGGTTGGTTGATTCGGATATACATTGTCATATACTTTCAGTATTTCAAAATCTAAATTTGTTCAAAACCTTCAAATTAATATAACTTTGCTGTACTGATTGGGAATTTAAAACCACTATTTAAAACCATTTAAAAATTAAAAACCATTATCAGCATTATTTTGATCTTTACATTTGTGACATTTAGACACTAAACATGCCTACTTTTACTTAAGAACTACAGATGTTACAATTTTGTTATTTGAAATTTTCTTAAATAACTTGAGATGTATTATTTTGTTTCTATATTCGTTGTGTACACTATTACCTATAAATCTATTTATCCTTCCACATTTGTTTTATGAAATCCCTAACATTATTATCTAAAATTTACAAAAGTTGATTTTACCTGGCCTATGTACTGGTGTTATTTTCATCACCATGTTTAAAACCTTTAACAGTTAAATTATCTTGTAACAATCATAAAAACTGTTTAACGTATAACATTATTTTAACAAAACAAAAGATATACTATTCTATTAGTTTAATTTCATGCCCACATGGCTATGATTCTATTGAACCTTTGAACAAATAAACTGTTTTTTACTTAAACTATACAATTGTTTGACACTTAGCAATAACATCTTTTTATTGTCTAATTTGCTTTGCCAATCAATTTATCACTGTTTAACACCAGTTCCATGGTGATATATTTGTTAACATAAAAAATGAAATTAATATCAGTTAATTGATATTCTCTTAAAACAACTGCTTCACCTGCTACATACAAAAAACAACACAAATACCATGATAATAAAACAACGTGCTAAAACATAATAACATGCACATTTTTATAAAATAAATTATGCACTAATTAATTAGTCTTTTGTCAGTTAATTCATTAATTACTCTAAAACTGTCTATGTTATGCTTCACGTTACTTGTCACTCTGTTTATCGGTTACCCTTTTCACTGAACACTTAATAGTTTGTATTCATAAACATACTTATTGGTTTTTATAGGGTTTTACATTTTATTGTCATTAAAAGAACTTCACTCTTGTTATAAAAATGTTATTGTGAACAAGTTATTATTTGTTGTTTTCTGGACAATCTTATGAACACTATTTGTTACAGTTAGTTTTATGAAGAAATTCATAGCAATCTGACGATGGGCTGTGAAGCTTGAAAGCGCTAATTGGGATAATTTTTACATAGTGGTGTGCAACTGTGATCATTCTGATAGTTAGTTTTATGGTTCATGTATCTATAATAAGGTGTGTTATATTTTCATTACATTATTTAAATTATTCATATACTAATATTTCTTTTACATAGTATTACATGTTTGGGCCTATTATCCCTCAATTTGTATTTTGATTATCTTGATATTATGATACTCTGAATGAAACCATTTGTTTCTTTATAGTACTGGTTCATAAGCCGTCTGTCTTTATAATTATTTATTTTGTCGTTATTGAAAGTTCATGTCATAATTTTGCATCACTTTGCCTAAATCATTAATTTGTGTACGGTCAGTTGTATTACTAGTCAGTCTAAAATGGTTAGTCGTTCCTCTTCACTATCATCTTGGAAGATATTGTTCTTCTTGTTCAGCTTCTTATCCAAAGTCTTCATTAAATCAGGTACGATATTAATTTGTTCCTAATGTAATGTTACAATATGGAAGTCATGTATGGTTCTCCATACCGATTTTTTTAATATCCAATGTTCTCAATCGAAATGTAGACACAAAACATATAGGCCTACAGGTCTGGGCATGTGGCCGCTCCTTTAGGATGATGAAGTAATAGAGACATATATTCAAAGGTTATGGCATAAAAGAGATCGTAGTATTCTAGTTATGACATTTTTACCACTTTTCTTCAAGGTTTACGTTATAAATTAAATTTATTTTTAGAGTACTGTAGAACAATACTGAAAATTCAATTGGATTTGTCTTCGCTTTTGCATGAAATTAACTCAGTTTGACCAATCTGTACTTCAACCCCTTCTACGGCTCTTGTTTTAGTAAAAATTGCTGAAATAACCGCTGCCGAAGCTAATTTCAAACCTTAATATAATCCATTCACATTCCTAAACTTGTTTTCCAAACTCATTCGTTATTATGTCCATTGTCTGACGTTCCATCGGCCCACTCCACTCTCCCTTTTTTCGTCCCGAGGGAGACTTTTGTACAAAAACAATGTAATTACTTTTCATTCCCAGTTCGGTTCGTCGATCAAACAGTATACATTAACGGATGCAGACAGTGGTGGACAATTTGTTATTTTTCAACGATTGTACAAAAAAGTTATTAACACGTAAATATGTTGTGTTAACACAAAATGGGAAAAACATATCAAAACGCGTGCGCGCGCGCGCACACACATATCGCATAGACAAAGAGTTTTAAATAACCAAATAACTAAAAAGTGTTTAACGTTTCATGTACATACTTAATTATATAACTTTAAAACGCCCCCAAACATATGTGTTCTTATTTTTAAGTTAATATGACTTATTAATATGCTTGTATGACTTCTGTATGTATGTGTGAAACGTTTGTGAAAGTTGCTACAGGCGTATATGATGTAGTTGTAATGTCACTATCTTGGTAAATCCCATGCCCAGCCTGCCTTATTTTCTTAAGTCTGTAAAAGACATCATCTGTTAGAAGTTTAGTTGAACATCTTGTTATTTTCTTCACTAGCAGAGTCATTTTCATGAGTCCCTGTGCAGTGCACAAGATGTTTATATAGGCTGTGAATGCTAGACACTTGAGAAACGGTCAGTGGAATTAACAAAAAGAATGGGCATTAAGTGTCGATCATGCCTCGATAGATTTTAATCCAGTATATCTTATATATTGTGTATATGTGCACGCACGCGGTGACGCTCGCGTTTAGGTAAGTGTATACACATGTCGTCAGTAACACTTGTACTTGACGTTCTAATAGGTTTTCTATTAGAGTTAAAAACACTCATTCATTTAATAAAAAAATGAAAAATTAGAACAAAATTAACACAATTATGGGTTTTACATTTACTGCTTCAAATATTCTAGACCTTGTAGATAATTCCAGAATTTCATAATACATTTCCAAATAGAATATGCTGTAACTTTGTCTTACAGAAGTCTGTAACTTGGTGACTTGTAATTTACACGTATTCCTATAAAATAACAGGTTCGTGTGCTTAGTAAGGCTTGAAATTATTTATTATTATTTTTCATTCAACAGTTATCATTATTTATTGTTGTTGTTATTGTTGATTTACTTCTACTACTACTACTACTACTAGTACTAGTGCTGCTACTACTACTACTACTACTACTACTACTACTACTACTACTACTACTACTACTACTACGACGACGACGACGACTACTGTTACTACTACTGCTACTACTACTACTACTACGACTATTACTGTTACTACTACTACTACTACTACTACTACTACTACTACTACTACTACTACTACTACTACTACTACTGCTGCTGCTGCTGCTGCTGCTGCTGCTTCTGCTATTATTATTATTATTGTTGTTCTTATTATTATTATTATTATTACATTATTATTACTTTATCACTCAGTGTCCCTATTTATTTTCCAACAGTATTATTATTTCAACAAGTCTGTTATCAGGGTTGTACACCTACCATTCTGTCACCCTTGTTACACTGTTACTCTTCTGGGTGCCTCTTCTGCCCTAGTAGATGGGTTTCCAGTGAGTACTGGCGAGAGGGAGCGCTGGCATAGTAGGCAAAGTATTATTATTATTATTTTCATTGTTGTTGTTGTCGTTTTCGATATTATTTAATCAACATATCTTATCTGGTTGTGTGCGTGTGTGCGTTTGATTCTTTTTGGGTGTCAGTAGTCATCCAATCAGTACAATCATGTGTAATCATCGCGACTACACATGATTACGCGAGAACATGTCGCCAAATTTTATGCACCAAAATAAATCCTGGATTTGTTTATAATATATATACTAATTCCTATCCTCATTGTACAGCTTGCAAATTCTTCACAGTTCACAGTTCTTGATTATATAGAAGAACTTAACAACATTAAGCATATTGCCACTGCCAATGGATACCAACCAACTTTAATAGATAAATTGTTACACAAACATGCAACGAACCATAAAAAAGGCGGAGATACAAAAATGAAATACATATAAACATTTTATTCAAGAAGAACTGCCTTAGCTCTTGTAAACGAGTTCAAAAAACAAAATATCATAATATCATTCCGTACCAACAATAACATAGGGAAGTTACTAAGAACTAAATCACGTCAACCTATTGCTGAAAAAACCGGAATATATAAAATAAATTGTAGCGATTGCGATAAATTCTATATCGGTCAGACAGGTCGGGGTTTTTTACAGAGATTTAAAGAACATATACCCAAAAATAATATTTACTCGAACCGCTCGCAATTCGCAAAGCATCTAATATCTAAAGGCCATAATTACAATAGTTTTGAATCGAACTTTAAAGCCATACATATATGTGATAAAGGACTATTTATGAATGCTGTTGAGGAGTTCGAAATTTATCAGGCATTCAAGTTTGAATCAGACAATGTTTTGAACGAGCAACTGGACTTTAGATCGCACTATCTATATGATAAAATCTTGAATAAAACTAAGAGACACAGTGTAATTGATACCGGACAGTCTGGCATGTGACAGTGTTGGGTGCACCCGAACTATGTAGTTTTATATATGTGACCATCGTGTAAGTGTATACATGTTCTAATATTGTACATATGTTTTCAATGAAAAAATTTTAATATTAACGTGACGAAGTATAGCAACGGATTTTCTGAGGATGGAGCATTGAAGAGCTCCGAAACGCGTCAAAAGTAACAAACAACAAGAAAATAAGTCACAAGACGGAAATAAGGTAAATTTATAATCTTCACAGTATGACAATTCACCAACACCATGCAACCCTTAATGGTACCTGGTCAGATCACCTTGGCAAAACTAAAGGCGTTGTTATCTACAGTAGGCCTACAACGCAAGCTTACCTTATCCTACAGTATTACGCAACATGACTTAGATTGAACTCCAAGAGTGTAGGGTTTGAAGTTCAAGACCGAAACTGGTCCAGCCCGCTAGAATGGTTACTAATTGAAGCATTACTAATGGAAGCATAATTTAACGAACTTAAAGTCAATAAATACGAGGGATGGGAATCCATAAGAAAAATGAACCATTTTATTGGAAGGAAACGTCTATGTCTCATGACGTAATTAATGTAATTTTTAACATGTTTCAACTGAAAGTCATATTTTTGTAAATTTTTCAGTAAACATTTTGTATAGTTAAAATTACATTGGTTTGAAAAGAGATAACATTGAGTGGAACAGAAAGGAAGAAAATCAGGTAAACAGACAAAGTAATTCAAAACTTATTTACGGAGACACTGTGTCAAAATGTTCTACAACAATTGTAAAGGTCAAAAACAGGAAACACTGTTAATCATTCAAGGGAGTGGGTAGGTGTAGCTGCAGCGCCGATAACCTTTCACACGGAGCCAGCGTAAAAAATTTTTACGGGAGCGATGGAAAACTATTTAAGGAATGAATAGGTGGGCAGACGAGGAGGCGGCGATTTGCGAGCGCGTGTAAGTGCGAGTACGTGAGTGTGGGAGGAACGATGATGCAGAATGTAGCTTACTGCGTGTGTGTGTGTGTGTGTGTGTGTGTGCGTACAACAAATACGTCTCCACCCAGTATTCATACTGTCCTGTCCTGCTCTGTGTGCTACAACGATTAAATTTACCCCACATGAGTGCTTTGTGGGGAATCGTCGTCGAGGCATAGCACAAACGATTTGAAAATGATTGTTAGTTTCCGATCACCGGCTTTTTGTCAAATGTTGCTTTGTAAGCTCAACGCGCACGCTTGCGCGCGCAAACACTCACACACACACACACACACACACACACACACACACACAGGATAAATTACAATAACAGTAGAACGTTGACCCGTACAGATCTAAGTTCATCACACAGCGAAGCAAGTTTAGGTAACAATAATAATTTCCTGAACGAAACGTGTGTTGTAGGTAACACTTTACTAGTTGTAAGGCGTAAATTTACTAACTTATTATATTTTATATAAATTTTGTGTCTGTGTCAATCAAGAACTCACTAAATTTGGTAGCGCACAGGGTAAATTCATTGGTAAAGTGTATAGTCGTGATAAAAACATTTAACGTTGACATGGGCGCAAATGAAAAAAATTATTTTATATATATAACTATATTACAATAATTATAATTATAACAATTAAGATAGTAATATTTAGTGAAAGGTTAATGATGGTACGTGTATGTATGATGAATACTGACAATTATTTCAAGTCTTAACATATGAAATTTCACACAGGCCTAAACGTTTGTAAAATTACATGGTCTCATGATCACAATAACTTGAATTAAGTAATTACAAAGATTTGTTGAAATTAGTCTTATTAGACGTAATAAGTTGATGATTGATACGTTATAGGAAGAGCAACTGAATCCTACATAATCGTCGTACATTAAATGTTGTAAGGGGATTAAAAAAATAAAATAGAAAATTGTGGGTTCAATACATGTAAACTATGTACAGTATACATGCATACACATGTAAATCCAAAACCCCTGAAAACCCATTTTCATAATATGATTTACGGCAACTAAACGCTACGAAAAATACCTATATTATACTTTATATAATGACTGAATATTTTGCTTTTAGTTTACTTCTTAATAGTCATAGCCTGTAAATATTACAATGGAATATTTTAATATTACCCTCAAACTGCAGCCGTTATCACAAAAACCAAAATATTCCTTTTTTCTGTAAAATGAATATGTTATGAATGGCTGGCTATTGTGAAAATAATGAAAGAAAGGAAGTACAGTGTCCTGTCAAACTTGTAAAGATAAGACACTGGTACTTGTTTTAGTGATAATTATCTGTGAAGAGGCGGAAACTGTTTATCTGTAGGGACAGATAACCCCTGTTCAGATAGGCATAGTAGTTGCACCATAAAATAAATCACTTCTAGATTAGTTTTAAATGTGTTATCTATTTTCCTTTCCCACAGACCTCACAGATGCAGTCGCATCCTTATCTTCCTGTCTGGCAAGCATAATATTAACAAAAACACATATGCAATTTGAACTGAAATATATATTATATATAAAGATTTATATATAAACATGTATATAAAAAGATGTACACATAAAACTAATTATTTGTTGAACTAGTGAAGCGAGTTTTCATTTTTCATTGCGTTTGGCAATTGTCTGTCTGTCTATCTACCTGTTTGGCGTATGTCTCACCAGTTCGCAAAACGTGGCACGCTTGTGCATACTTTTACCCTACAGAACTTATTGTTTTTGAGAATGACCCCCCCCCCCACGAATACTTGTGGAAAGCAAAAAAATGAGGGGTAAATTTGTGAAAAAAAGCAAAAGCCTATATGGAATGTCAAATTAAAGGAATTTTGTAACCACAATGTGAATATAGTGTTCATTTTTGGAAAGGTTTGGCTATCAGGGCCTAAAACGCATGTGAAAATTTTGGTAAAATCGCAAAATTCATATTAGGTATGAATTAAACAGAATGTTAACTATAATCTGAATGTAGTGTTAAGTTTCGAAAATTTCAAAATTTTGTATACTCAGGCCCAAAAACGAGATCGAAATTTAAAATTCAGCAGGGTGTCAGACTAAAAGGAATTGCAATCAAAAACCGAATGCTTCGAATTTTTAGTGTTTATTGTATGATTGTTACATTTGTTATAGATTTATTACTTGTTATATCATACATTACTGATGATTTGTTATATTACTACTAAATAAATAGTAGAGTAATCGGAATTTTTGCAACTTTTCTCATAATTGAAAAAATTGTATAATATAGAAATTTTTTTAATAATAATAACTTCGTTCAAAACAGCGAGTTCTGCAGGTCAGGAAACATACTAGTTTATTTATTTTCATAACTGCTATTATTTCTGACGTCTCATAATATGCCAAGAAAACTCTTAACACTGCATGTAGCCTAATTATTATTCAGAATTATCAACGTGATTTCATCCCACGTATTACTCGAGATGTTCATATGGCATATATAAACGTCTACAGGTCCTAGTAAAAAATCCATTTATTCTTTTACATAATTCCAGCAAACAATCTCAAACCGATAAAATATAATGACGAAAACGAAACTGTTTCGCAGAACGGTGTCGCCTCTGGCCGGATCCTAGACTAGCATTGCGGAGACTTCCGACTGGGACTACTAATGAAGACATGTTAACACAACGGACTACGTCTGGTAACAGTTTTATACAACAGTACAGACTCACATTCACAACCAAAACATGGGTACCAGCTATTAATGTAATGACTTTTTTACTTCACAACTGTCTACATTCATGGTGCAGCAATGTATCTTATACTACAATTACCCAACATTCGGAAGGAAATATCATAGGCGTGTTGCTATGATCAAAGAACCGCGAAGAAGTGTGGAGAGGACAATGTGTTACAAGGCAGAACACAAGACTTTATAAACCGTTTGAATTGATTGCAATATGAGTATAGCCTATGTACCATAAATTAAAAAATATTTTGTCATTTATTCATTTACAGTGTTTATGTTAGACATTAGCAAAAATCGTTGCTGTGTGTTTACTTCATTTGTCCAACAACCCTAGAACCAGAGATAACTGAATACAATGTACTGGAATTATCTCAGTCTAATGTATCATTTCTTTCACTCAAGATATCAATCCCAGCGGACTACTGTTTAGATAACTCACCTACCGAAATTCCAATTTTTTGATGCACTCAGTTAATAAAAATAAATGTATTATACAGCGGGAGAAGCTAACTGACAGACTGATTGGGTCGCTGGATGTCTACGACGCTGAACTATGTGTCGTAAACGGATGAACGCCTGAGCCTGCTGCCGGTCCCTCAGTAACGGTTAATTCACAATGTTTCCAGTACACAAAATGGCGTTTATTCGGGGAATGCTGGATGAAACGTAGATATAACATGAGAGAACCTTTACAAATACGAGCGCGAGCACGCATGCACCACGTGAGCGACCACACACTCACATGCATAGGCTACACATAATATCCAGTTAAAGACAATTTTCTCTATGTTAAAGTGATGGTATTAATAACGATTTGAATTCTTCTACATGAAATAAAACTATTCAAATGAATATTGTTTTTCATTGTTCAGTCTAATTGTTTGCATTTTTCACGGAAACCACAAAGACCGGTGACAAGTGTCCGGTGTTTGGAGTGACCGCAGAGGGAGACAAGCGACTGCGGTTTTCCTGTTACCTGTCCCTTTCCTTTTGTGCTCTCCATGTGATGAATCATTATAGAAACACGTATAACTCACTTTCACTTCTTTCCGTACAATATTTCATGTTTACCTTCTGAAATTAAATTCATGTATCGTTGTATGCGCAAACTCGTACGCACGCGTGTCTGCCTCTCTGCAAATACTAGGACACTATTTTGTCAGTAGCATTGACATCTGACATCACATTGCTTTATGGTGAGTATTTTGTTTCAAATATTCATACTAGTTTTACATTCCGCAAGGTCACAGGTGCCACAAATGCCACAGGTGCAGTTATAATATTTATAACTGCTTATAATACCTGCAAAATACATACATGTACAGACGGGTCGACACTTTGTAACTTAAGTTAAAATTTACAGAATATTTTTCCTGTCAACAATTGTTCTATCGTTATTTCTTGATGTACTAGTTGACCAACTAGTTTCACACGTCTGTTATCGTATCATGTCCGACACTAAAAAAATCATCTGTTTCTCCTGTCTTATCTTTGACTTGTGAGATTTAGTTCATGTAAAGATTTTTAGCTAGTATTTCTGTACAAAATGCTATTCATTAAATATAAATTGAGATGTGCTAGAAATAGTCAAGAATTTGCTAACTCTCTTGATGCTGTAAACTATGACATAACGTGAATGTCACTGAAATTAAATAATGGTACGTGAGTACTAAAAAGATAACCTACAGTATCTTTTTGTGTAGTAAAAACTGTAGCACTTCAAACATCGACTAATCGACTAATAATTCAATTCGTTCGAAAACGAAGGTATGAAATATCATTGTATTATCAGTATATAGTATTGTCTGCAACTGTTATTCTGTACATTATTTTCGAAGCCACAAATCTACTTTTTACCGTGGGCGCACTGTGCCTATTGGCTTAATAGGAAGAGAAAAAGCCTTTTACACAGTTACGACTTCAAGAAGGTACAGAGAGAGAGGAAGAGACAAGGAGGGACACAGTGAGCGGTGGGGAAGACACAGGTCTAATAAAATGACTCAGTTTATGCCGGTCATTATTGCGAATGATAATGGAAAACAGCATTTTCGGGAGACTACTGCTTTGTCTCGGGAAGAAGTTACAGAGCGCTGGCTATCCCTCTTATTTCGGAAGATGTACTGCTTTATATATATAGCGCCCTACACACATATATAAAAACCGAATATATATATATTATAATATATATTGTATATTATATATATTATATATATAAATTACAGTTGAACTCTTGGATTTCGTTGTCCATGACGTGTCTTAACTAAATATCACTATTACATTAACGACTCGGAACACTAGGTTTTTTATAAGTAAAAGCTAAAGTTTTACCTTACAGCCTGAACCGGTTTTCTCCTTTAAAAGGCTTCTTCAGAGTCTGCCGCTGGTAGCGCTGTCCGTCTTGTTGTGGGTGACGGAATTTAATTTCGAAAGATCGATGCTGTGTGTGTGGGGTGAGATATGTTCGAATAATGCGTGCGATTTGAATTGTGTCTGTTCGTTTAGGATGTCGTTTTTATTTGTTTTTGTGTGTTTGTATATTTCCAATTGTTCTAGAGTGTCTAGTTTTCGGCCTTTTGTGTGTACGTGTAGAATGTTCATGTTATTGTCGATGTTTTTATATGTGTGGTTTGCTTCAATTAGGTGGTTTGCAAAGGTGGATTCTGTAGTGGAGTGGAGTGCCTTTGTGTGTTCAATGTATCTCTGTTTGAAGCTACGTCCTGTCTGGCCTATGTAGAATTTATTGCAATTTGAGCAATTTAGCTTGTAAACACCGGGTAGATCGAATTTGTTTGTGCTTTGTGTGTGTGTTTTGATAGTGTGTCCGTTAGATTCTGCTAGATATTTTATCGTGTTTAGTTCGTCTTTGTAGTCTTTTTCATCTAAGGGGATGTTGTTAAGTCTATGTATCATGGTTCTGAAGGCAGCTAGTTTGTGTTGTATTGGGTGATTGGAGGTGTTATGTATCTTTCGAAATTCGATTCCGTCACCCACAACAAGACGGACAGCGGTACCAGCGGCAGCCTCTGAATAAGCCTTTTGAAGGAGAAAACCGGTTCAGGCTGTAAGGTAAAACTTTATGCTTTTACTTATAAAAAACCTAGTGTTCCGAGTCGTTAATGTAATAGTGATACAATTGAACGTTGCAATGCGCTACAATTATTAATAGCGTACTGCTGTAGCAACTACTTTAGATAATATTTTAGTAATTTTAACGTTAAATACATAATTTCTTCTTGTCAGGAAAGCATTTTAATAGTTATCATTAATTTTAAAGGGGCTTACAGGACACTTCGCTCTTTGTGGAGAGTGTTCTTCGTGACAATTGGACATACATTAAATTGGATTATTGACAAATTTCAATACTAAACTTGAGGTAATTGAAGATATCGCAGCTGGGGTGGGTACTCGAATGGGAGGATTGAGTTTGAAGGATATCCAACATATACACATAATATAAAACAATACTAACTATTAAAAGGTTTAATGATAGCGTTACCTTGAATACAGGCAAATATTCTTTTCTTTTTTTAAGAAACAAGAGACCGATAATCGCAGTAAATGTGCTTAACCTGTAACCTGGGTACACACACACGCGCGCGCGCGCGCGGGTCAAGACGTTTTTCTTATTTGAGGCATGTTTTGTGAATTAAGTAGCAGGCGCTCAGCTAGACCTATGTTGGTTTACTCTCTGGGAAAGTGTGTGTTGGTTGGTTGCTACTTTTAGCGTTTATGTGGTGTTTGTTGATTAGCATTATTTTCGGTGTTATTGTGATTGGATGTGGTGTACAAACTTGTTCTGACTTTCCTTTATTACTAGGTACTAGGTTGTTTTGCGTTTTATCTTTCCATGTGTGTAGATTTTACTATACAGTCACTATAGTGCCTCTTTCAGATATGTGTTACATTAGTGTCATCTTGCTTTTGAGGGTGTTCATGTTTATATATTGCAACGAAACAAATTGAGGATGGATAGACGTGTATTAGAACTAATAATATATAACAGTGTCTCTTATCTGGAGGTAGGCATTTATTAAACTAAAACAAATTTAAATCTTGACTGTAAAATCTTTACACAAATTATTTATTTAAATATATTGTCTTTAATTATTAATGAATGTTTATTTGAACAATGTTTATTTTACTTGGTCGAAGAATTTCTTCTGTCGTGCGGTTGTAAGCTGGCTGCTACGTTGACTGACCTCTGGCTTCGCTGACGCCCTGTCACACTCGAATCACTCATGCAAGCCGTTTATCTGCCCAGTATGGTTTTTATTTACAAATCTCAGGCTCGATAAAATGGGTTAATTAGTTATTATTAAATGCGGTGTGTTTAGCATACACCTTCCGGCAATCTTAATGTGTCCACGCGTTCGTACAGGTGTATTCCGAATGAATACAACTGTCCCTAAGCAGAAATCTTGACTAACGCTATTTAGCACTATTTGATCTTCAAATAACTTAATTCTGCGTTCTTATAACCCCTTGATCTAGCATACGGGTATCTCGTAGCTAAGATCTTGGACTGTCGTCACCCTTATAAAAAAACGTGTAGCCTACTGTCACGAAAAACTCGCACAGAGAGTACGTCTTACTAGGACGAGTTACAGACGAGAACTGTACAAAATTTCCTTTACTAGGGCACAACTCGAATGGAAATTGTAGCTACTGATTGGTTGAAACCAAAAACACGTAATAGGCTTTTCCCCGTGATAGATAGACATCATGTAAGACTATGCCAGAGTCTACAAAACCTTGTATAGATTTTATCTAAACGTTTTATGAGACTTTTCTGCAGATAAGGCTTCTATATAAAAGTGAAGTCAGTTAAAAAATACGTATTAAAATTATATGTTTTGAGTTTCTGACATACGAAATGTAGCGCTATTTAGCACTATAAAATGTAGCGCTATTTATGACACATAAAGTTTAGCTCTCTAAGTTTCATTTCGATACGTTAATTATTATAGGAGTTATTCAGGAAAACACGAATAACACGTGCACACGCGCACTCGCGCACTTGACATGACAGAGAATAAGTGTATGGACATTCTGACATATAACACACAATTACCCACCTCTTATTTAAAAACTTACAGTAATTATACAAATTATAGAAAAATTTGAACAAGATCAATTAAAAACATGTCTATAACGTCGTAAAGTGTGTAACAGCGTCTTCGCATATTTCGAATGACTTACTGCATGTTTTATTGCAATATATATATATAGCATCTGTAGCTATCCTGGATTTATAAATGTTTGGTTTCTGGGCGTGCATTTATATGTTCTAAGTATTTCTAATTGGTTATGGTCTGGCAAATACTACATAAATTATCATCATCCCTAAACTGTGAACACACAATCATAATTCTTAACACACTACTCACAACCTGATAATTTCAAACGGTTAATTTTAAAATTAAAATAACCTCAACAACGTGGCCGATGTAACAGTTATAGTTAATCATAAAAGGCAATAGGTTTGTAAGTTACTAGTAAGTTTACAAACTATATATGTGTGTAGTACAGCATCATGCTAGTACTTCCACACCACAAGATTAAAATTACGGTATTATAAACTCGGCCATAAGAATACTATAGATTCTTAAAGAATCTGAAGTGACAATTTCATAAACAATGGCTGTTGGGCCGTGTTCTAAAAATGTTAAGTACAGGCGTTTCAGCCTACCCATCGGAGGCCATTTTCAGTGCAAAATTGTTTTGACAGTTGTTCACCAAATAACGCCACTACTGAGGTAGACCAGTCTGCAGTAGCACAGGCGAAACGTCTGTACTTAACATCTTTAGACATGGTGTATACAAACGCATACATCTTTAGACAAAACGTATACAAAACACAGTTCTTATATTTTATTTTTTAAATGTGTAAATATTAATTTATATTTCCATAAACTGTGGACACACAATAATAATTCTTAATACACTGCTCACCGGTCTGATAATTTCAAACGCTTAATTTTAAATCCCCGTAAGTACTTTCCCAATTCGCTTTCCTCCGAGAATTGTAAAGCAGAAATCTATTCGTCTTTAATAAGCAATCTATATTCTCAGTAAATCCCCACCCTCTCTAGAGAGTTGCTGGGGTGGAGATTGGGGAGGCACTGTGTTGTGTAATATCAACATTCTTGCATAAAATATTATTAAGCCCCACTCGCAGTAGTTATCAGACGGCAGAACACACAATGCAAATATTTATACGCTCAAGGAATTCTTATGAGGGATTCCTTCGCTTATTACTCTTAATCACTTTAATCCGACATCTTTCCGTTTTCTTCGCCGTAGAGTAAATGCGTAAGCCTACTTATATAGTACTCGCTAATTTTCTTTTTCCCCTCTCTAAAAACAAAGGTGAAACACAGAAGGCTGGAAGATCAATAACTGGCTCTAAGAACGTAAAACCGATTGAGTGAATTGGAAAAAGACAGAGAAGAGAGAAAGAGGGGGGAGAGAGAAAAAAGAGAGAGAGAGAGAGAGAAAGAGAGAGGGAGAGATAGAGACATACAGACACAGACAGAGACAGACAGACAGACAGGCAGAGGACAGGGTAAGATTTAAAGAGAGCGGTGAGAAAGAGGGAAAGAAGTAGACGAAGAAACAGAGGAACATAACAATCTTGAGATCAAAATCATCCATTTATAGTTAATGTGTAGCCATCTAAAATTTATGAAATGATACGAAACAATGTAGTATACGTACGCTCATAATAGTAAAGGATTTATGTGAAGAGACATATACATTTTAAATTTAAGGCGCAATTATGAGACGCAAATTCTATAATATATAATGTAAAACAAAGGAATGTTTGTTTACTTTAACTTCGTAAACGTGTTTAACTTTAACTGATGTGTAGTGTACATGACGTAGATCCAAATAAAACATTAATATAATCTGTCGTGATTATGTTTTGAGGTTATTTGATTATGTTTGAGCTTGATTGATACACAGAGTCTATATTTTATACAGATGTACAGTGCCGCATTATACGTGATGTTACTACTTGCGTTAACAACAATAAACGTTGAAAATGGAACCAAATCGTACCGAGACTTCTAAGCGAAGAATAAACTCCGTCAGGAAAGATGAGTAGGACAGACGTCAAACAAAAACGGCACAAGCGGTATAAAACGGAAAAGGTACAAGTTGGTGATGATGAGAATGATGATGAAGATGAGGAGGAGGAGCAGAAGGAGGAGGATGGTGTAGTGGTTCAGTAATCCTATGGTAATTGAATAGTACATTATCCACATACATTATAGGACTTCATACTTCAAACTATTTTATTTTATATTATATGTAAAGAATTTGCGGCAGACACAAAAGCTATTAAATTTAACTGTTAAATTTAGGCCAGCACGAAAGGACAAATTTTATTAAGTGGATGACGTTCGGTATCTGAATTCGAGAGGGGCTGTGAGTCCTGCTCATTTGTTTATTCACTTTTCGTACAGTCGAACAAAAATAACAAATTTTTCCCAAGTTGACTGAGCTGAATAACTTTTTTTTATCGTTTCGACCGGTGAATAAAAACTAATCATCGTGTTTTTGTAAAGCATTCTCCTAGGGATGAGAACAGAGGAGAACGGTGGGATGTGAATCAATAGGCATCGAATGAGTTTCGAAAGCAAGTTTAGGAATGTGAATGGATTTATATTAAGGTTTGGAATTAGTTCACTGGTAGATATTTCGGTTATTTTGTACGAGATGCAAGAGGGTGGTGGATAGGTATATAGGACTCATTGTATCAACGTTAATCAATACCAATGATACATAACCCATGCTTTTAAACCGAAAGTAAAGTTCAGCTTATAAAAACGAAAACAACAAGCTAAAGTTGTTTGTAAAGTTTCACAACAATATCAGTTATTTATGTTTGTATTTCTACTTTATTATTTGTATTGTATTAACAATTAATGCTACGCCTAAATCAAACTGTACCAGCTACATTTTTCATGTTAAAATTTTACTGTAACCGCTCTTATAAAATCTATTATAAAAAAGTATAATATTTAACGTTTCAGAGTACTTGGGTTGCTGGTCTAAAAACACCAGTTGGATTTCGATTACCAAGTCGATATACGTAGATATAGGCTTCTGTCGCGTAACCATTCTTTTCCTCGCCATGTGTATGTAGATAACCATCTTATACAGATATTGAGAGGAATGATACAGACGCGTTTTATATTAATATTAACGATAATGGCGATGATGATGGACATACCACTCTCTAGCAAGATAGGCTAAACTGTAAGTTTTCCGACAAACAATGAAAATAGTGAGTCCAGCACTACGGCCCTAGTTGCTCACTATTACTCCAGAATGTTATCCCAGCTACTCATTTCACAGGTTAAGTCAACAGCGGGTCTAAAAAACCTGTCTTGATATTATGGTCCTCAACATGATTTGAATTTGAAAACCAACGCCATCCATTCTTATACTAAGCCTCCGTATTATACTAATACCTATAATTTAAAAGATAAAGAAACGTAGCCTCTATATAGGATGGCAGATTCGTGGTCAGTTTCACGACTTGTTAAATGTCCACCCATCCCGCACAAATTTCAAGTTGTGACAATATAATGAAATAAACAAAACACCTTCCGAAATAGTTTTAAAAAATATACTATTTTCAAAATTATT
This sequence comes from Magicicada septendecula, assembly GCA_034769895.1. NCBI lineage: Eukaryota > Metazoa > Arthropoda > Insecta > Hemiptera > Cicadidae > Magicicada > Magicicada septendecula. Next base: position 390,287,697 of record CM068368.1, on the reverse strand, counting down.
TTATATTTTGTTATACTTTACCAACTGGAATGTGAACCCGAGAAAGCATTTTCTGTATTGTTCCCTGATGTCTTCAATATTATGAAAGAAATAAGTTTTGAGAAATCACCTCTGAAATTCCACAGAGTTTCTTTTTTCGACAATCAAACGAAGAAGTAAGCTAAGGATATTTCACAGTATCACGGTACGGACGTTGAGTTGAAATAATCTACTTTCTACTCAACAAAACATAAATACATAGCAACGCATGTGAATATGTTCGAGTCTGACAATCATGTGGTTTATCTGCGTTAGTGTAGTCGTTCAAAATGCCAGCCATTTATTTCAAGACTGAAATGGTGAACGTATGGAACACCCCCCACACACACACACACACGCGCGCGCGCGCGCGCATACTCTCACACACAATGTAGAATGGTAGGATATATCAATAAACCAATAAATTAATCAATAAAATTATAATATCATACTATGACTACAAAATTGACATCAAACTAGTTTATGTTAAGTAAAATTTAATACATGGGAAGCAAATTAACGATAAACAGTTGAGACTCAAATTGAAATTACATGTTACACATTAAGAGCGCAAGTAATTCTTATTTTAAGAAGTAAGGAACAACGCAAGAGGCGTAAAAGATTTGTTCTAGTCCGCAGGAAATTTAATGCTGAAACTGAAATGAATTATAATAATAATTCTAATAAATAGTCTAATAAGGCTAAGTTGCGATGACAAAGAAATATTTACAATGGACGAACTAAAAGTGATGAATCGGAATGCTGGGTGATGACTGAAAGAATGAAACACCTGTTGAACAATGGATGTTTAGATAAAGTGAGACGGAAGAATACTCCACAATAAGTTTAATTATCATTTTATACGTACAGGTTAAAGAATTACTTATTAGTACTTAATGAGTAACTAATTTACTAAGTATGTAATATGTGTTAAGGAAGGGGAAGAAGACAAGGAGAATGTTTAAATGGAAACGCGAAACATCTGCTGCAAGGGAAATCTGAATCAAGAAACTTCTCAGATTGAATTACTAGGAAATACAGCTCTGCAGTGTGCGCGCGCATGTGTGATTTAAGTTGCAGACAAAACAGATAGAATATCAATGATCTATGAACGATAGAACGTCACACAGCAGAAGGTGACATGTTAGGTACATCATCTGGAAAGCCTCTCTGAACTATGAATCTAATACGTATTTATATGTGCAAGTTGTTTAAGACAGTCTCTAAAACTGTAAGGTAAAGTGATTTTACTAGACTTCAGGTGGCGACGTACATGTGGTTGGAAAGTCATCTCTAGGTTGTCGTTACATACTAAATATGACAGGTGAAATTCGTATATAGATGTTTGCTCTGAATAACAGATTAACTTGTTGACTAACATGACTTGACTAAAATGATATCTCGACCTTAATAAGAGATAAAATAATATAACACATCATTACTAATATATTACAGGATAATTATTCCACAACAGAAAGTTCGTCTCGGACAGAGAAAAATAGAATAACAACTCCCGTATTGCGGATTGTTTGTGAAGGGAAGAGGTAGAAAAAAAATGACAACTATAAAGAATTATAATCAAAATAAACAAGATACAAAATAATTCAGAAGTGAAAATAACACCAGTTTTAATAAATATGAAAATACCTATACATATGAATAATAAAAATGGTTTATGAGCGTGATTATTAGTGACATAAAATTGACAGCTTAAAATGTTATTCCGAAATCATTTCTGTGAAGTATTAAAATGCTAATTTTAGTTCTCGGTGGCAGAAACACCGGTTTCCATGGCTACGTTAAAATTTAAAATTAGCTGAAATTAATTTCGTTTTTATCGCTTCATTTATTTGTTGAGATAAAAGGTGTCGAATTGTTATAAAACGAGGTGTTACCTGGTACATTCCACCTGGATATATGCTACCTGATTTTGTATATTGACAGTATTCGCCATTTTTTATATTAGTATTTTCACCTTTTTGCTTTTATACATTTTCCATTCTAATAATTTCCCGTGCGGTTCGAATTGAGAAAATTGTAAAAATTTATTTTCCTCTTGTTTATAATTTTAGTGCCCCTTATCATTAATAATATTTTATCGTCAAAGAGAATAAGCTCTATCGAAATATATGCTAGACTTTGTTGAGTTCCTTCAGTAGCAGAGTGTTGTAGGTTTGGGATCTACTATTTATCTGATCGTTTATATGTATCAACTGTAGACCAATTACCCGTTCTCACAGAATCTGGATTCCTATTGTTTGAAATTATTTTGAAACTTGTTTACTTTATTTGTAACATATTTAGTTTTATAACTTAAATAATAACACAAATCTTTCTGAAAGATGTTATACATATCATAGACTATTCTTAATTACTAAAGTAGGACGTCTATTTTCCAAATGCTCATTATTTGAGCGTCTAGTTAGCCGGAAGCACTGAAATAAGCACTACTCGTATGTATAATGGTCAGCAATCACATTTAATTAATGTAATTGAAAAAATTGAAGAACGTCTGAAATAATAATTTAATGTTGCTTTGCTTTAACAAAAAAAGTATTTTAACAACCAAAAATAAATAAATAAGGCACGCACAACGTCGTGATGGCAGAAAGCATTGACTACCTGATAAACAAGTGAGACCATTAAAAATGGATGACGTGGTAGTCTAAATACAAACTGCATTTATTCTTCTGGCTAAATATGTTAAAATCTTAGACAGCCATACTAAATCATTCCCAAATACACATAACTGATCATTCCAAAATACCCTAAATATAACTGATAACAAATATTATTATTAGGTTAGTTAGGCGATAATTAGTCTTCTTACAGGCAATTTCATATTTATATTTTAAAATTTTATAAAAGTTTTACTACAAACGCTTATTTCCGTTGTTCTCTGTAGAATTGCTCCAGTTTAATTATAATATCTGTGGTAGCGAAACGTTAGTTAGATAAGAATAAGACGTACGCTTTTTACTTAACTACTTAGTGAACCACATTTTTTTGTTCATAATGGTTTTTTTCTCTCCTACGTTTTATATAAGTAGAAAGGAATACAAAAAGGAAATGCAGTACACTGGCCATACGCTTTAACCACGTGTGGTTACACTTAGTTCTTATCACACGTACTCCGCTTCACATTGTGAGTTTAGTTTGGGGTTGATAGTCGGGATTCGACTATACTACTGTGTGTAGTAATATTATAATACAGCGATAATGTCGTGGTCTAGTTATGGTGGTAGGCCTGAGAGTCTAATAATGGTGGTTAGTCGGAGATATTCGAGAGTCTAATTCGCAGACCTCATTTTTTACGTATGAGGAAACACGCTTACTCTTTATCGTCTCCAAATTACTCATACCGTGGACTGTTTATCCGTTTGTAGTTATTGTTTCATTATACTGTTACGGAAGAGAGCACTGTAATTTGTCTGTTCTCTAACCTTATAGGACGTGAAAACTCAAGCCAAACATGCCAAACTATAACAAGGTTTAATAGTAACTAGTGGTCGCCCTGTGGTCGAAATTCGACCGTAATTCATTAAATTTTTAAGTTTGAACGTTATTGAGGTTCTTTTGTCAAAGAGTATACCTCTATAATCATTGCATATCATTTTTTTGAATTTTGTTCTATTACGTCAGCTGCGAGCGTGTACAAATACGTCATTAGCGTGTGTTGTTTGCCTTAATTCCCTGCAATACCTATGAAATTTAAAATTTATGTTAGTAACAGTTGAAAAAAAAACACAATTACAGCTTGTATTCGTATTTATTTTTTGATATAATTCATTGTCAGTTTTAATTTTTTCATGTTATTATTGAATCAAATAAACGCTAATAAAAATGAGACTTTACATTCATAGAAGTATAAGATACATTGTTTTCAATTCCAGTGGATTACATTTCATTTTTGGTAAGGTACAAAATTCGAAAACAGTTTGAAGATTATCTGCTACAAAGCTTATATAATTTTTTAATTTTTTTTCTATGCATTAATTTTCGAGTTATTTGAAAAATATGAAAGATAGGAAAAATGAGGTTTAGCTTGGCTAAGCCATATTTAAAAAGCAATAACGCGTTTTTTGACATTTCCTTGGGTTTTTTATATTGCCATACTGACCAGGTTTCGCCATGGCTACACAGTTATTTTGCCTATCTTTTTCGAATTATATAAAATTTAAATAAAAAGTTAATACAAAATAAAAAATGAAATAAAAAATACGTGCCTCGTATTTTTTCATATATTTTTCATTAAATCAAAAAAACCGGGCGGTTAAAAAAATAAATGTTGTCCATTGAACTTAAAATAGTTTGAAAGTGAATTTAATGATTCAGAACTTCTGTGTAAACGATGTTTTTTGTAAAAACTCTTTCATCATTTGCTAAATGCCCTTGGCCATTATATTCGGAAATATAAAATCTCAAACCATCGAATGATCGAACTCTACTTGCTGCGACGTACAATTGACCATGTAAAAACTGGCTGCCTCAATAAAATTCCAATGTTTTCGAATGTTTGTCCTTGAGACTTATTTATTGTCATCGCAAATGCAGGTATAATTGGAAATCGAGTTCTTTGAAAGTTAAATGGTAAAACAGCACCGGAATATGTTAAATGTATACGTGGAATCAAAATTCTCTTATTGCGTGCGGTTCCAGTTAAAACTTCGCAATCAATAGCATTACGATGCATACACTTGATGCGCATTCTTGTTCCATTGACTAATGCTTCCTTTGTATTTACGTTTCTGATCAGTAAAACGATGCAATTAACTTTCAATACTAACTTATGTGGTGGCAAACCACTAATAGTCAAAGAATTCAAAAACTACTGGATAGTTATTGATTTCATTGTCATCATCAGAAATTATTTTATCGTAGCTATGATATGTTTTCTGTTCACCTGGTATTCGATTAAGTACATCAATATTAATAAAAGTACAATCATCATTTTTAGGTGCTAAAATAACTGACTTCAATATGTTATCTGAGAGTATGTTTTCGGAAATATTTCCATACACCTCATTAATAATATTATATTCATCTCCTATTAATTGCTGAGGTATTTCAATAATATTTCACCAAACTGAGGGAATTGTGGGGCTTCATCATTACCAATTTTTTTCAAGAATTCGACAAATTCTATTTCACTTGGTAAGGCTCTCATATTTTGAGTAAACGTTACTTTATGAAAATAAACAAATTTATGCCAACTCGTGACACAATTTTCAATTAAAGTTGCACGTGATCCATATGGGACAACTGGTAAGATTTGCCGAAAATCACCGCACAGAAGTATCGCTTTCACTCCAAATGGTTTATGTTTATAATTTTCATCGCATAGATCCTGCAATAATCTATCTATGATTTTCAACACTTGCAGTGGGCACATAGAAATTTCATCAATAATTATCATTGATGATGAATTTATGTAACGTCCATAGCTACTATTTGCGGTAATATTCGCTACAGAATTTTCCAAAATGGATATAGGCAATTTAAACACATTGTGTAAAGTTTTACCTCCAAGTAATAGAGTTGAAGCTATGCCACTGAACGCTGTTGCAATGCAACTAAGATTAAGCGAATTTAATTTGTGAATGATTGCTGTTTGTGTAAATGTTTTTCCACAACCTGCATGAGCGGTTAAACAAAAAACATTAGTTCCAGTATCATGGTGCAAAACTTCACGAATCACACGATCAATTAGATTACGCTGTTCAATATTTGCAGTTTCATAATGCTCACAAAACAGAAACTCTTGTTCTATTGGATCAATAGCATTTGCTTCGTCTGTTCTCTGCGAAGCAAGAACATTTGTTCTTGACATGACAAATTATGAACATTCAAAATATCTTCAATTTCTAATAGAGCTGTGTTAAAGGATACTTCTTCCTTATAATCTCTCAAAAAATCTTCACTAAGATATACTTTAAATTCATTCCATAACGCCAATGCATTGGCTATAATAATAATAATTTTATTTTATAATAGTAATAATTTTATCACCTCCACGCCTTCTCTTCTTCCATTTTTTTCGGGAATCTTCCCACACATAATGCAAAGGAATTTCAATATACTTATATTCATGCGCTGATGGATCTGATCGATTCAATTCAAAAAATGCTAATAATTTTGTTTGTCTTGCATTTTCAATTGCTTGACGTTCTTGCCCTTCTCGAAAGTAAACATTCTGTCTACGCGGTAAATGAATGTCAAGTCTAACGATGACATGTGATTGAAAATGCATTGGTAATTCATAGATGCGCCATACAGCTTCAGTTGATCCGACATAACGGCCATTTAAAAAATTTTTAACTTCACCAAATTGGTTTTTCTTGACCTGGTTCATTTCTCTCTGAACCTAATTCAACAGATGCACTGTCATAGCCTTTATACACGTATTTATAAATGTATTTAACACTTTTAACTGTAGTGCATACTTCAACATTTATATGGCAATTCAATTTGGCAAGTAAATACGGATTGTATGGTACAACATAACGATTGTCGAGGCAACTACCGCGAACTTCAGCATTAATACCATTCTCACGCCTTCTGTATAATGGACATCCATTTAATGATTCACATGTAAATTGATTAAATCGTTTTGGATAATCTTTGTGCATTTTCCATCTCTCATACATACAGAATTTGGATTGAGTACACCGCATGGACCATGCATCATGTGTTTTACAACATATTCATGTAATGTAGGATGTGTTTGAATGTTACGAATCTCCGCAGATACAACTTTATCAATATCGGTAGCGTTAACAATTTTATCTTGCTCATTTAAAGGGAGTAAAATGTGAGCATGAGGCAATCCTCTCTTTTGAAACTCAATTGTATAAATGAGTGCTTCAACTTTACCGAAGATTTTTTTTTAGTGTAAGGCCCTCAATTAATGCTTTCAGTTTGGACTTGAATACACGCACAACAATATCAGGTCGAAAATTAGCTGACTCACCTACACCAATATTGCTAACTATTTCAGGCCAACTTGGATTGCAAGTCATTGTAATAAACAAAGAAGGCTTTCCGAAATGTTGTACAATTGACATTGCATCTAAATAATTCTGATACATATTTCTTGGAGATCCATTGAATGAAGATGGTAAAATTACTCTACGGCCAACATTATTGGCATTGTGGTTCAATTCTAAATAATCTGTTAAATTGTTGTAAACTTCAGACCTAAGACTTGTTTGATTTTGTCGAATAAAATGTAACCTTGTGCCCTCTATTCTCACATACATATCAACTATCCACTGCAGAAATAATTTTTGTAAATGGTGCAATATGCTAAAATCTTCTCTAATTGCAAGTCGATAGGCTGCATACTGAAGCATGGTTAATTTATTTCTGGGCGCTCTTGAATTAGATGTAGTTGGTACATTATGAGAAATATTGATATGCCACCCAGTATCACCATTTGGAAAAAGTAATGGATACGCTAAAGGGTCCAATGATGAATCCAAAACAAAGATATTTTTAATGGTACCATTAACTTTTGAAAACGAAACCATATTTCGTTCAAAGGGTGGCTCACCATCAACTGTACTAAATATTACTGCTACATCAGTTTGAACTGCATCATTATAACGGCGTAGATCTCAATCACGATTTACTTTAATGAGCATACAAATTTCTTTATTTTGATTTTCGACTCTCTGACAATGATCTTTCATTGCAATGAATGACCGAACGAAAGGATTAATGCGTTCCAATTCAAGAGAGATTTCGCGCATTATATTGTTATTGCATGTTTGATTATAGTGTTCACGTAATCTATAATTGACAGCAGTGTCAACATCATAAAAATATAATTGTGCATAACATGGTGAGCGACCATATCCAGCAGTCATTGGACCTGATCTGTGATAAAAAACATCATGTATTTTAAAATGATACACTCCACGCGTAACTGTATCCGAAATTTTAGCTTCTGAGCTAACCATAGCAAATGATGAATTGTATCTACGAATGTTTTCAAAACAATTTTTTGACTTTCTTTTTATTGAAGGTTCATTTGAAGTAAGTCCATCATACAATGATTTAAAGTATTCATTTTGACTTAAGGCCGGTAATATTGCTTTACCCTTATGACAACATGAAGTGAATGCAGTCCTTTCACCTAAAGTGACCTCAGATTCGAAATGTTTTGCATTGCAAAACCTGCATTGTAAATGCATTAATCCACAATGAAAAGTATTAAAATTTCTTGGAATGACTTTCAGTGCGCATTTAAATGTATCCCTCAAAATAATTTCATTATTTTGTATACTATTTACACTATTTAAATTTGCATTTGGTCTATTATCATTTTGACATTCACGCGAATATATATTCCTTCTTCTTTGTCTCTCACTCCGACCCGTCAATGTTATACTATTTACACTATTTAAATTTGCATTTGGCCTATTATCATTTTGACTTTCACGCGAATATATATTCCTTCTTCTTTGTCTCTCACTCCGACCCGTCAATGTTCTATGTCGAGGCATAATGGAAGTAGGTGCGAATATCTGAATGTAAAAAAAAACATGTAATGAAATTACTGAAACTAAGATTAGATAGGGTTTAATTTAAAAATAATAAAATGTACTCACTTTTTTGAAACCACCAATAATAATTAGGCCAGAGTAAGTCAATTCAAATTGCTGCTACAAAATTTTCCTTTTGCAACAGGTGTATATTATGTAAGCTGTATTTCACTTTCAACTGCACATTAATATATAAAACACAGATATCTAATATAGAAAATATAAAATAAACTCTTTTTTGCCTTGACATACACTCCACAGACTATTGAAAAAGGAACATTTGAAATCACACAAAATTCACAGCTCATTCAGTCAATCTGTCAGTAATTATTTGTTGGCAACATTTTAAAATTCTTTGGCGACAATCTCTACTCTGTGCGACTGTTTGACCACAGACTATTATGTGTTTGACATTGGCAGTATGAACATACACAAACAAACGACAGACTATTATGTGTTTGACATTGGCAGTATGAACGTACACTAAAATGAAAAAATTATAATTTTATTGCCTGGCAACAAAATTATTTTATTTTTAACATTTACCATTGTTTGAAAAAGTTTAAATGAATTTTCAAGTGCAAATGAATGTTTTATTTTATTTTATTTAATGTATTTGTAACACATATTATATATAAATTTTAGCTTTCTGCACTCCTTCTCCATATAAACTTTAACTATGCCAAATCTCACACTCCTCCGTGCGCGCAATATGCTTAAAAAGGGGTACAAAGTTTTCTCTTCACGTATTAATATATAGATTTTTATTAAGATTACACTTAATCCAAAATTTTTTATAGACAAGTTCAATAACAAAACACACTGGTCACCACAAAGGCACAGTTATCGACAAGAAATCACTTAATACCGTGATGTACTGTCTACAGTCTTAACTTCGCCTAAGCCTAAATTTAACATCGCTTATCGTCCTCTTTGAGGTAATAATCTATTTCATGTTGTGCAAGTGTTTTACCAGCATTTTCACACGTTAGTACTACATGCTACTCGATATTATTTCCATGATGTTTCATGGGTATTCTGGTTCTAATCACCATAGATATTTTCTTGAAATTTGTATGACGTAATTCATAACTCGTTTTTCACAAGACAGAAGCAAAGGAGACTATGTGATCTTGTAAATATTATTTTATCCAGTCTTTCGGTAGCATTATTTACTTTCTGACTCATTGTAAGGATAATCACCAACGGACAGAGCCATCGTTAACCTTGAAATAATCTAAAATTATATACGCTCTTGGAGTAAGGAAAAGAAAAGAAAATAGGGTGAATACACAGCGAGGTGAAAATAAATCTTTTACACGCAAGCAGGTAGATTAGACTGTGGTGAGTAGGAAGAATACGGGAAAGCGCAAGTTATTTCCCAGTAGACTAGTTTGACGGCTGGCTGGAGTGTTAGAGGGGTTAATCAGCCTGTTGCTACTGGATACAACTAACTGCAGCTGTAGCAACAATGTTTATTACTACAGTATGCACAGTAAACTGTTGAGGGAAGCTCACAATAGACTAACGGCAGTCTCTCACTGCCATGAAATTAAAGTAGAAAATGTAATTTAACTTACGATTAACACGCATAAACGAACATATGGATTTCCGATATTCCTATTACTTATGTAGGCCTACTTAATCATTTATAAAGAAAACGTTTACGTATATTATTCTGTATAAAAAAGTCAGTACGTTTTACTATAAGTTGCATAGTGTAGATAGAAAAATCAATAAAGTGGTAAAATACTGCCATCTCCTAGAATATAAATGTTTCCTGGCTCTTATCATCTTAGCATACACAGTTTTAATAAACATTCAAGGAATTTTTGCAGATTATTAAAGTTTATAAAGTATAAGTAAGTAAGTACATAAGTATAATGGCACTAGAAAAAAGAAACGCTCATACATAAACTACTTACGCATGTAAATATGCACACACACACACACACACACACACACACACACACACACACACACACACACACACACACACATTGTTTGACTAAATAAGCTATTAATATAGGCTACCGACAGTGCATTCGTCGTGTGCGTGTGCTTTAGAAAACTACGCACGAGATTGTTCACGTACGCACGCTGTGTGTGTGTGTGTGTGTGTGTGTGTGTGTGTGTGTGTGTGTGTGTGTGTGTGTGTGTGTGTGTGTGTGTGTGTGTGTGTGTGTGTGTGTGTGTGTGTGTGTGTGTGTGTGAAGAATTTGTGTTATTACGGAATGTATTACAATGAAATTGGACAATGAGATATTAATAATTTTCTCTACATAAAACAGTCATTAACATTGACGTAGGCTGTTTGTAAAACTGTTTTTATAGTTGTTAGAAAGCTAATTTAACAACTTCTCCGGACCTACCAAAGAGTGTTCTTACTAACAAAGTAAAACATATATACTTTACATGGTCCTGTTTAAATTATAAGTTAAACATTATTTAACGACTCAAAAACACCTAGTTGCATGGACGGGTGGAAGTAATCAAAGAAGAGAAAAAAATAGTTTTTTTATTTTTAAATTTTCCACAGACATAGAGGAAAAGCTTTCTGCGTGGAAATCGCCACTTAAACCCACTGAGTAATCGCGCGATTTAAACTGACTGTCCGTCGCTGGATGTTTATATTCATGTCACGCTGAGATGCCAGAATAATCGGTCACATTCTGGATGACGTATCGAGCAAACCGCGTAGTACAGGCGCTCTAGAATCGACTAGAAACCGTGCTAACTGTCTGACCTTGAACACAGTGCGCCGACCGGTACCCGGTACTGTCTGGAATAGCCTCGATTGTTGACGCATGATAAGTGTCCCGTAATTGTCGTTCATCTCAAAGTAGCAGCAATATATACGCACTTTGACTGGACTCTGCTGGGATAACCGAGATACTTGTAGAACGTTCCGTATTACGTAAAAATATTAAACTCATCCGTAAAAAATATATAGAGTATAACAAGCAAAGACGAAATTTTCATTATATTGAAGTGTAGCAAATGAAGAAGTATAAATTAATAAAATGTAGAATCAAATTTAGACAGTCCTTATTTGAAATTATCTTGTTGTTGCATCCTCTTCAAATTGAGTATATACAAATTGACACAGCTGAACAATTTGAAATATACAGATATCACACACTACAAACAAACAACATATTAAATGAACAAATACATTACAAATCACATACACTATTTGACACACTGATCCACACACATAATTCGAACCTCAACGCCAATCCCTTCCCACCATCAACCCCCACCACACACTCCATTTTTCCGTAACGGTTATTCTGTAATCGACAGTCAGTATTAAACCCACTGAAGAAGAGAAACAACATCTCGAAACGTTTGGGAAATGACAACAGTAAGTTCATTAGTGAAAGTATTATATATATTATTAAGTCCTTATTTGTTTAAAACTAGTATAGTTCAGTAGAGACGTCATGATTCTACATGGTTGAAGACGAGCAGTCTGCTTGATGCTCTAAAAAGCAAAGAGCTTGATGTCTTAGGGAAGCAAAGAGCTTCTTGGTTATATAATTCATACAGTATTAAATACATACATAGATGCACAGACGAACCCCCCCCCCCCCCACACACACACACACTCACAAGCATTATCTGCAAATCTAAGATTTACAATACTTCCCATCTGTTTTAATATCTTCCTTTTACCTTCCCATCCACCTGAAAATAATGTCCAACATGCTAATATGTAGGATGACATTCGTTCAGTAGAATGACAGTCCCACGAAAACAACTCTCATAATCACTTAATGACGTATAAAGTAGTTTTACTTAGTCACTACAATTTTCTTGAAACACGTTCACTGCTTGTAGACGAAGCAGTGATTGTTTCTAAATCTTTCTGATCAAGGCTCTGCTCATGGATAAGTTCTCTATTAGGTATATTTCTGAGATTGTTGCTGAAAATTGTGTGCCAAAACGAGTGAAATAAATTGTTTCATAGCGTTTCATATGAAACCTATGTTTCATATAGGCCTATATGAGTGTATGTAAGTACGTATGCCGCTTGTAAAAATACTATGCAGAAATGAGGTCTCGTCGCAAAATAGGTTATAATGACTTACGCAATAATATTTCATTTATCAAGTAAACAGGTCGCTGTCGTCACGACTGGTACCGCAAAGGAAGCAGCCGCTTAATTGATCAACAAGAATAAATTAACTTTACAATTAAAAACGTACTATGATCTCACATAGAGCTTACTCTTGGAAAGTGTAGTGTGTCTTTACACATGCTGCATTAATTAGGTACCACAGATGTCATGGAAATCGTCAAAGTATTGAATTCTATTTTATTCTAAACGAATAAGATAATGGCCTACACAGTTTTTGATAAGAAGTGGTGCAGACCAATAACTTTTTAAGTATTGATAAAAAATATCACAACACCACTGTCACAACACCACTACACAAATAGTCATTTAATTAAAAGTTTATAATAAACAGGGATTTGTAAGAATCAGTGAGAACTATTGAATCAGCGCGGCGAGCAAGAATGTGTAGTCAAGTGAATATTCAATATCTTAAACACAAATACGATCACTTGAAAATTATCTAATTAAGTAACGAAGTCTTAAACTTTTTGTAATGAGTGTTAATCATTTTAGGATTCGATCCCAGTAAAGAGGTACTCCAATGTTTACCGTCGTAGACTTTCTTGATCAGAATTTTCAGTTACACCACTTCCATGACTGACAATCATGTTTTTTTGAAATTATTCTTAACACCAAATACTTCGTTTACTTTTTATGACATAGGCCTAATTAGTGTGTTTGCACGGTGTTTTTCTTGATCTGCCTTACTGTTCTTCACAATTTCCCATGTATTTTATAGCAGTGTAGTTTATCATAATGCATTTGTTACATCTTATCGTATTTAATAACAACGTTCATAATATGACCTACCGCTTTATAATTTTCTCCTTTTTAACTGTTCTCCTTTTTTCTCTAAACTTTTCTCTTTATCGACAGTTTAGGCCTATGTATATATTTTCCATGGCAACATATCGTCTGCTTTCAACGAGACCTCGTCTTTCCCAAGATAATTCATTTCAAGAAAGCAATATGTCCTCAAAATAACAAATTTGTTTAAACGTTTCAAAGTTTCTTTTACGTCTTTACTTTCAGCAAATCGGAAACGATGGATACCTTCCCGCATATTTATCTGTAATGTGGGTACTGATGGATTGTGTCTCAGAAATTTGGACGTATAACTTTAACAACTGCTCAGAACGACTAAAAATAGAGATATGTTCAAGGATGGAACTTCAGGGATACCATTAACTGATTGAGAAAAGACCTCAGTCTTCTATACAAAAAAATATAACTATATAATATATGCATGTTAGAGAAAATATAGTGCTTTAGTTTCCACTGTTTGCATAAAATGAATTTCTTAAATTTCGTTTAATTTTAAAATATTCTAAATAAGTATGTGTGGACACAGAGTAACGTGTTTTACTGTCGCGTAGAATTTTCTCAAAACGAATTTATCGACTTTGTCCGTGGAGGTACTCGATCAAGCGGAAATTGGAGTTCCTTTGAGTTAGATTCCCGATACAGCCATCTTCTTATAGGCTTATCTTTTTTTCATCTATACTGTGTTACATTATCTTGAAGTATTTTTATTTTATTGTTAATCGTTTCACAGTATTATGTTCTTCTCATAGACATTTAAATTAATTTTCATGAATTCTCAGATTGTCCTGATTTTTTACCGCTAATCCGCAAGTTGGATAACATTAATTGAGGTTTGGTTATATTTACCAACTTGAGAAACAATTATGTATTTTTTATGGCTTTAAGTATTTTCCTTCCCCCAAATTCAAAAATACTAACCTAAAAATATCTAAAAAAAATACGTGAAGAAAATTTTCTATTCTTTGAAAAATTATAAACTGCGACTCTGATATGTTAACCGGCGAATTCTAAGTCTAGAAAAATATTAACGGAACTCAGAAAGCAATGAATTCGTTCAATGAAAGCTGAAAACTTTTAACTATATTCTGTAAGTAAAATCGAATAACAAGCTTGATTATATTTTCAAAACATAACTGAGAAATATTCAATCGTTTAAACAAACTTTGTTAATATCTTGCGCAGTATATTACTACTGACGTAACTATTTATTAACTTTCTTTTTATAAATCTTTTCCTCAATGCGAAAATAAATTGAAAATGTTTTGCAATGAACTACAACTCCGTATTACATCACGCAAGTACATTATGCTTCTGGAAATAAAGAAATAAATTTATATTACATAATTTCCAATATAATAAGGTTTGGATTTCTATTAGTCGTTTTATATTTTACTAAATATAAAGCATTAGAGGCGGGTGCAGACACAAACGTAAATGGTGTATGTACCATTACGAATGGTGTCAATGGTGCCAATTGTTGCCAATGGTATGTGTATTGGCAACGTATATTACGAATGTGCTGATATCATCACTAGCGCTCAAGAAACCTGACTGTATTCAGAGTACTATGAGACTTCTCCGAAATTTGGGAAAATTGGCTCAAAGTGTTTGTACTTAATGGTGACTGAATCAAACAGGCCTTCATGCTTTTACTAAAGAGAAACGATGTAGACACTTCACATTAATTCAACTCTTACCTATTGACACCTAGGCAACACATTCTAAGATGATCATCAGCATCATATTCAACGAAGATTAAACCAAAAATGGTTTGTTCCGGTCACAAGCAGATAGACTAGAGCTGATCACTCCTACGCTTCTTCGAACGCCCCACACTTATATTTGAATAGTTGCTTGAGGACGCGGCAGTAATCCAGTCGGTCAAGACGTTCCAACTTTTTTAGCCGATATTGGGCAATCCTATCGAGTATACTCATACTATTCAGTTTCAACCGTAAATCTGAGTTTTTTTGCAATCTGAATAGTATATCTTGCCATATGCCTGAAAAATCTCATCAGCTGCTTAAATAACTGCCTGGGACATCGTTAAAGTCCTATTCCAAGACCCGTAGTGAAGTGTAAGGAGGGACATCATCTTGTAGAACTTCAGCCGTGTACCTGTACTCGCTGACTTTAGAAGTCTCTTAATGGTTCCGCAGATATAGTTGAACTTATGTAAGTTATCCACAACGGAATTTTTTGTAATGTAAGACACATTATAGCCCAGATATTAAAAATTACTGACCTACTCCAGAACAGTACCATCTGCAACAATTTTTGCTCGGATGGGATGAGCTCCATGAAAATCCATCAACGTGTTCTTCAATGTGGAAAACTGTAATCCACAATCCTTGGAGATTCGATCCAGTCAGTGTACAGCCATCCGGAAGCCGCTTTCCAAGTCGACAGGATAGGCCGGTCATCACCAAACAACAACGTGTTAACCGCAGAGTTACCTATCATAAAATGCTCTGGAAGGCTCATCTGTCAATTCTGTATGAGCTCGTCTGTTTATAAATTAAAAAGAGAAGGTGATAGTGAACACCCTTGACATACTCCACAATTGATGAGGCCCACACTAGAGTTGGGCTCTGTCTTCCTGTGTCAATTAAGACTTTCTTTTTCATATAATCACTTTGTATGGCTCTAACGAGATGTTGTGGAATCCATTCCTTTGCCATTAACGCCCTCAGCCTGCCTTTTTTCACTACTTGACTTCCCGAAGATGATGAAAGCTATGTATGTGGGCAACTGATATTGTCTGTAAAGATGCAATCTAAACATGATGGCCCTTCCTGAAACCTTTATGGGCCTCTGTTATTGCATTTAGTCGGTTTGGTAGCAGATGCATACAGTTTGAAAGACGTGTTAAGCAGGCTGACTCCACTATAGTTATGACAGTCATTACCATCTCCTTCCTGGAATAGAGACTAGCTTTGCCACTTGTCCATCTTCTAAAAACCAATTTAATCTTTGGTAAAAACTAAATTTGGGGCATTAGACCGGTGATGAGTGGGTTCTACTGCGTGACCTGTAGTCAGGGCTGGCAGAATGTATTCACATTTTCAACAACTGTGCGTGCAGCCTGAGCCATACTAATATTGTGGATGATGAGACAGACCTTCATAACTATGGAGAAAGACTTCTCAAGAAGATGAAAATCAACTGTCTCTCCTCCGGTTAGGAGTTGTGCCCTGGTCGTTTCTATCAATCTAAAGTAGATCTGGTTATGAAAGTTCCTATTCACCGCCATACCCGAGTCCAGCACAGCTGACCGAAGGTAGCTAAGTACATCTGTTTTGACAGCAAATAATAAGAAAGGTTAATTAGAAGTAGAAGAAGAAGAACACCTCTGAAATTCAAGACTATATTTTAGTTCTTAATAACTTAATAAATGGGTTCAATACAAATATAGTTTTAACGTTTTATGGTCACATTATGTTACTTTAGGAACACTTTAATCATAATGGGTTTTTTTTAGAATCAAAGGTATTTTTTGACTTTGTGGCAGTAATAAAATTTGTCCATTGCATAATGATGACTTGTTCAAGAAAGATTGGTCCTGCTGCTTTATCAATTAACATTACATGCAAATGTGAATTTCTAGGAAAACATTTACTGCTAACTTTACCTCAAATTTTGTGTTTCTTTATTCAATGCTTTAAACTTTAATAGGAAGTGTAATAATAAAAGAAACCCAACATGCCACCTCGAATTCACATATAACAACAGAATTTCCTAATAAGCAATTCACGACCAAGGATTCCCATACTTACCAATTCAATAAGGCAAGTGGAATATAGGTCACTTTGCTTGTAAAGAGACGTCCAATGAATATTACAAATTACAATTAAAACATGGAAAAATTACGCTAAATTGTTAAACAATTTATTCGTTGTAACGTGTGCTTATATGCATATATACGAGTATTATGTCATGCGTGCAGAAACAAATTATAATTAATAAAAACACGAAACAATGTTTAAAACATGAAGTACTGTAACATTTACAAAACATAAAAGCGATCTACCAAACCCAGTCAAAACGCTGCAACCAAGAAAGCCCTAATTTTACCAATCAACAGCAACTACCAACAAAAACACAAGTACTTCACATATAACGGACCAACATCTCCGACGATGAGTAAACAGCACAAGTAATAAATGTCTCTCAACCTAAATACATCTAATATAATATACAGTAGTGTGCAAATTAATTGGGACAACAGTAAAATATTTTAAAATAACCGTTTTTATTGAAGCAATTTTACTTGAATTCTTAAATTCAATAACTGAAAACTAGCATAAAATATGTCCTACTCTAGCTTCGATAACTCCTTATATTCAATTTGGCATTGATTCCACTAAATTACAACACATATTTTTCAGCTCTTCGTCGCGATACCACACTTTTATAACGTTTTCAATCAACCGTACTTTTGTTGAACGAACATCTTGCCAAGGCGTCTCTTCACTAAACTCCACAAACTTTCAATTGGGTTTAAATCTGGAGAATTTCCAGGCCAATCCAGAATATTTATATTTTTTCTTGTGTAAATTTTTAATTAATTTTGAATTTTAACATGGACCGTGATCATGTTGAAAACTCCCACAGCCGTCAGCGAACGTTTGTTTGAAAGGTACAATTTTTCTTTTCATAATTCCTAAGTATTTCAAGAGTTCATCAACGAGTTCCACTGGCACTAAGCTTCCAGGACCACTAGAAGTGAAATAACTCCAAAACATCTTTCTTGGAGGGTATTTAACGGTCTACTGAAGATGTTCAGCTCTCACTGGTTCACCAGGTTTTTTCTTACAACTACTGCTCTGTAGCCTTGGACTAAAACGTTTGTTTCATCACTGAATATGACCATCTTCCAGTCATCACTACTCCAAGATTCGTGTTTTCTGGCCCAAGCTATATGATTTTCTTTTTTTCTGGCGTCAATAATTGTTTTGTAATTGCTTTTCTAGTCTTTAGCCCTGCTTCAATAAGCCTGTGTCGTACTGTTGAAGAATCAATGCTGACACCAGTAGCCTGTAAATTCTTTGAAGGTGTTGACTCGTCTTCTGAGGGTGAATTTTACTATTCCGAAGTAGAATTTTATCAGTTCTAGGAGTTGTTTTGCGTTTTCTTCCACAATTGCCCTTTCTTTTTTAAGAAAGTGTTCGTAAATCAAGGTGTCAATTAATTATTCTTGAAACTCTAGATTTTCCCACGCTAACTGTTGTAGCAATGTCTCTCACATAAAGCTCACTTAAAGCAACAATTTTTGCCCTTTCCCTGGGAGTAATATCCATTTTTATAAACTCAAACAGTAAGTAAATGACTTGCGAACATATACACTCCCTACAAAATCTATCACTACACTGAGACAAAGCGATTCCAGGTTAACAGAAACCAGTCAAACAACTTTCTACAGGTCAAAGTCAACCTTCAAATTACACCAAAGAAGGTAAAACCTGTTTCAGGCAACTTCACCAACTAAAATAAACATTTTTGTGATAAATTAGCACACTACTGTACATATACTAATATAATAAATAGCGTACATCTCGAAAGTAGTTTTACACAACATTAATTAATAATTATGTCAGTAAAAGGAACACCATAGAGATTAGAAATAGCGATTTTTATATTTTTATATTAATGTTTTCAAGTTACACACATGCCGAGTATAAAATATTTCTGTTACCTTTAAGTAGTGTAGGCGTTTGTCAAATTCCACGGCTTCCCTGATTTCGGCAACTGTTTTGTTTTTTAACAGTTTTTACTGAGATACAGTTCAGCAGTATTTCCATGTTGTCATTGATAATTCATGAACCACTGGTCGCATCACACTGGGCAATGTATTCGGTACCTTCACTACCTTCGGTTCCTAAACGACCACTATAAATAATTGGTCCAAGACGGCAACCCCCACTATCGATCAGCTTGAATGTAGTATACAGTATGTCTTATCTCCGTGTGATGTACTAGTCCTGAGTAGTTGTAGCCTTTCTTTAATAAACTGGTATATTCCCTTCTTCAATTAGTGAATTCATCATTTGTGTGGCTTAAGTTCATCAGTTAGTGATGTTTGTTTTGATATTCACGCAACCTACCAACTAGAAAAAAAACGTTACAAGTTCCGGACAGTCAGTATCATACCTCGCTGAGGAAGGCGAACATCACGCTGAAACGTCGTACGAGGAAAATAAACAAAGTAATTTCACATGTGAAAGTGTAGTAATTAATATTCATTAAGTGCTGTGAAAGAAGAGGATGCACATTCAAAATAACAAAAGAATAACTCTTAATCGTCGAGTGTCTTCATAAGACGGTGCACCCCCCTTTTGCAAGTAACCCGCCGCCATGTGCCTCACAACTGCGGAGGGCAGGCCCCACAAACCTCCCCCTTCAGGAACGTTCACTCTTCAGGATTTCCGGGCAATTTTTTGAGTGCATTTTTGGCGACCGAAGCGGGGCCGGTACACCATCGCAGTTGATCTGGGCAGTGATGCTGTCTTACTACCAGGATGAAAGTATGACTGATAACCCAGGGTTTTAGAGCATCATTGATGGCATCAACAATTCGTTGGGTATCTTGGCAGCAGATTTTTCGACGAGACAAATGCTGGTGCCAAAGTATGATAATTGCCTGAACTTAAACTTAGGTGGTGATGACTATGAGCAATAGTAGTATAGATATTACATAATTGCCTTCGTAATATTCATTCCTAGTTAAATTTATTTGTTGATCCAACAAGTCCAATATTTGTTATGTTCAGATACTGGGCCTTGAAAGATTTCCACTTCCTGCCGATGAATTTTTAATTTCAAAATTTCCTGAAAGCTTACCATAATCAGTGACACCAGTGGCTGTAGCTTGTGATCCAGTTACTTTCAAAACTAAATCAGCATTTTTTCCATACCTGAAAATTTACCTGACGGTTTTCCAGTTCATCGGCATCTTCATGCCGAGTGTTAAGTTTTCCACAAAATTGATACAAAAACTTTAAGTGGTTGCATGTATCTGGGGCCAGCTGTTTTACGTGGCAGACCTATGACTAAGCTGGGAATATGAGTGGCATCAATAAAGACATCATAAGTGGCGTACAGGCCATTATAATCCAGAAGCAGATTTTGTCTGATTATGCGTACGCTGGAGCTCATTGCTGTAGTTTATCATGAAAGGAAGTTGTGAATCATCTAGAACAATAAACAATTCAGTGGAGTGATCCCATCAATGATACCTAGCCTCTGTCCCACAAGATGGATTTGTCGGCGATCATAAAAAAAAGATATTTTGAACAGATATGAATTAGTAATTAAAACATTGGCTGTACTAACAGAACAAGGATTTGGCGGAGCTAGTAGTCTACTTAGTTCATTTGAGAATGGAGCTGCATATTGGTTTGATCATTGGACAAGACGTAACTGAACTTCTGGAAATTTTAAACAAGTGCTTCCAGAGAAACAACGAAACTGTAGCAGGACTTTATAAATCAAATGAACACATCACTGATAGACTGAATGCGTTGAGGACGAATCAAAACTCTTCATCTGTATTTAAAGAGTGGAATGATAAGATTTCTGACCTTGGTTTGGAGGAGTTGAAAGTTTCGGGACAAAAGAAAGTACCAATAAGAAGAATTGGTGGAACAACTGATCTACATGTATTCTGTCATTCATGTAAAGAATGCTATAAGAGTATTTTGAAGTCACAGACACAAAATAGCAAGGCTTCAATAGAATTTTCAATCAGCCTAGTGTAAGGAAACAGGTTTTGCTAGAAAACATTCTTTTGGAAAAGAAGGGATGTTAAGCATTAGGCCCTTAGTTTGTAAAAATAATGAAATGAGGCCTAGTAGACTAGTGAGGACGGCGCGCCGGCGGCTGGCAGGCCTCGAGTTCCATTCTCGGTAACACCATAAAATCAGTTTTAAGTCCCGCCAGGTCGCCCACCTTATGACAATTGGGATAACCTTTTAACCTTTTGGGGTGCTACCCACACTTCATTCTCTGTTCGCCGTTTTAGGGTCTACCTAGCCTAATAGCCTATACTTTGGAGTTTGCAAAAAGATGCCATTATTATAAGTAACGAAAAGCGGGAAAATATACCAAAGTGTATTGGATACATCGAAATAAAGATTTTAATATTAGGTTTTAATGTATAATATTAGATTAGATTCATTTTTAATAGTAACATTAATTTCTTTAAACAAGCGTTATTTATATGCCGAATTTGTTGTTAGTTCTAATGCTGATTCTGTTTTAACAACAAATACATTTTTGTTTATAAAAGAAAAATCATTGAAACAATCTCTCGATTATTCTCTATGTTAATCCACTTATGTGGCATTAGAAATTTATAATTCTGTGTTACGATGAAATGCATTTCGTACTTGCCGTAGGTAGAGAACCTTCGTTATTATTCTCGACCCGTTCCAACCAAGTCGAGATGTAGAGCAGTAGTTCGGCTGTAGAGAGGCGGCCGTAACAGATAACTAGGGCCTTGGGAGTGTTTCCACTTAACATATATGTAGGGTAGATTCGTGCGGTACATCTCCTCCACCCGACACACGCAATCGCGCACACACACCCACACGCCACCAAACAAGCCTGAACTCGCACATGTTAATTGCGGTGAAGGGACTGTATCGAATTTTCCGAGCTTGTATTTGGAATCGCCTGGTAGCATTAATTATCGACCTTACCAATAACATTGTTGAATATCGTGTGATAGCTTACGTATGAAATCGGGGATAATTTATTTCCTTTAATAAATATGGGTACTGGGATATATGGGATTCACCAACGCCTGTTAGCGTAGAGCTTAACTCTTCTATACTATCTTTTATACTAATCATTTAACACAAAACTTCATTGTTTAACTAGCTAAAAATTAAATTAAAATCCGTTTGTGAAGATCGAGTGTCGCACTTATCAAGGAGTTGTCGCTTTATGTCACGAACAAATCTTACAAAGCGGCTTAAAAATAAAACAAATTGTTCTTTGTGTACAGCATTACATCACCGATGCCGTATCGGGGGTAGTTGTCTATTTTATCAGTTTGTACATATCTGCTAAATACTTGTAAGCGGTTGTACATATAGGCTTCATGCGAATGAGTTTTAACATGTGGTACAAGCGTGTCATCACAGAATCATAATTATTAACGTAACCTATAAAACGTACAATTTAGGTCTACATAGCCTGATGTAACCACGAAGCGTAATCATTAATACTTTTACCAGTAAAAATTATGCGATATAAACTACAATAGATTATGTTATTAATCCAATATAAAATAGCGTAAATTGATATGCACTTTTGATTGACCGACTACCCTTAAATGTTATAAGTAGGCATCAATAGTAGGCTTACTTCCGCAGACATAGACATAGAACATACATAGTAGGGGAGACCGGGGATGTTTGGCGCACGGGTTGGTTGGCGCAATAGCGGTAATTTTTGTTCTACGGGGTTGGTAGCACTGCCGGTCATACGACCTCATCGTCTTGCCATCCAGGCATAGTGAGTGTGTTTTGGTTGAGTTTGGCCGAGTTATACCCGTGCTGTGCTACATTGTTTGATTTTTACCAACGTAAGTAAATTTTTGCATTCTCACTAAATATTTTCCTAGTATTTAATGGCAACTGAACAACAGAATCATATAAATATTCGGATTCATCTTGTTTTAAGCTATTAAATGACATGTTGTATGAGTTAATTTGGCCACAGTTGTTCGTTACAGGACTGCTTAGCCAACAAAATGGCGTGATGGGGCAGGTTGGCGAATTCCACGCGGGGCAGGTTGGCGCGTGCATCGTACCCCCTCAAACACTTTTGAATGCAAATTTTTTTAGTTTACCTGTATATAGGCCTATATGTTAACAGAATTATTATTGCTCTATTGACAATTTACGACATCCCTTCCATTTTGCGGGACTCTCTGCCCCTTGCTACTAATCCGAAAAACATCATTAGTGGTTTTAAGGGAACCGGTGTTTACCTATATAACCCCGAGGTTTTTCAAGAGAGTGATTTTTTATCCTCCTACGTAACTGATCGTCCACATCCTGAAAACGCTGTTATAGACAATTCTACGGTGGAACAAGGAATTGTAAAGGGTCCGGATGATCCTGATCCATTGGTCTTTAAAGATCTAATATTTTCGACGCCAATAAAATCTCACAAGACTTCGAATCCATCAAATCCAGGCTCTTCAACAGCACCTGATGCACCAACGTTCGATCCTGCGACTCCAGGTCCTTCAACTACGCCTAACAGACATTCAGAAAACATCACACCTGAACATATGCGGCCCTATCTAAAAGCAGGAGATAGAAAACAAAGCAACAAAGGAAAAAGGAAAAAGAAAGGGTAACAGCTATATTGACTGATACACCAGCAAATAATTCTCTTGAAACAGAGCAAAATGCATCGAAAATGAAAAAGACTAAGAAGACTCCACCGACTAAACGTCAAAAGACCGTAACTCAGAAGACAAAGAAAATGGAGAAAACGGAAAGTGATGAAGAGGAAATGTTTTGTCTTTATTGGATGTCTTTGTTTAAGAGCAGCAAACCCCGTGAGCCGTAGATGCAGTGCACTGAATCTCATATGTGGGCTCATGAAGAATGTGCTGGAAGACCAGGTATATTTTTTAAGAGTGCAAATTGTGATCCAATAGATGACATAGAATAAAAAATGTATTAATTTTTGCCATTACAACATTGTAGGTTTTTCTAAGTTTTACAAGAATGTTAAGTAACAGACATTGTTAACTTTTTCTGAGTTCATAAAGTTAGACTTTTGAGTTCTTTGTTCTAGATTCGAACTTACACAGAATCATTTCAAATTGTTTATGTTACACTATCTAATATTAAGCGTTAGATTGTGATTGTTTAGTTTAACTACTACTTTACTTCAACTACAATGTGGGTTACCTTAGATCTATCAACAAAAATTAGAATTACAGGTTCTGAAAATAATAAGTTGCTTACATATAATTTATACCTAATATTTTTCTCATTTTACTATTTATATTGTGATTTATGTTTTATATGTTTCTGAATGTATTTTCAGGTAATGATTTATATATGTGTTTCGGAAGTTAACTTGAGTAATGTGTAATAAACAAGCATTCTATTTGATATATATTTTATGCGTTCATTATTGTTCCAAACCTTAACATCAAAAGACATTAACGTCAATTGATTTGTTTGATAAATTTTCTTATATTGTTTAATAACAACGAAATATAGAATCTCATTAATTATGCTAATTAGTAATGGATACATCCAGTGATTAGATTGATTAATAATATTTGCATAATCAGATCATTTTATAATTTAATTGAATAATTAACTTTTGCATAAATTAGCATAATTATCGTTAAATATTATGGCGCCCACCGCATGGCAAAAGAGCAGGCAGTAGGTAGATTAAGTAGATTAACGTAAAATTATAATAAGAATCTTTAGTGTAAAGCTAGTTTGACTGGATGCTCATGCGAAGCAAAAAGGCAAAAATGGCTAGTAGCTCCGACAGCATGAACTTCGAGGTCAATAACCAACAAGGTGTGCCCGATACCGAAGATTAGATCTCGCCGATCGAATCAAATACGGTTGAAGAGACACAGGAAGTGGCGCGGGGACAGATGTCCCAACCGCAAGAGGAAGTAACATTCATTAATGGACTTCATGCGCAAGCAGAATGAAAAATTCGAAGAAACTAGAAGAGAAACTAATGACAATCTTAGAGTAATTAGTGAGAAATTTGAGGAAGCCAGAAGAGAAACTAATGAAAAGTTTGAAAAGCTGGAGGAAAACAACAAATTACTCAGCGAGAAGCTGGATAAACACAAAGAAGAAGTAACACAACAGGTGGCCGAGCAGATCATGCAGATGCGCACAGAAATGCGTGAATACAAGAGCACTTGGGACAAAAAATTAAGCGAAATCCAGAAGAAACAGGATGAAGCCGTAAAAGAATTGAAGTATAACACCAACAAGAAGTTTGAAGAAATACGGGAGACAAGAGAAGCAGACCGCCAAGAATTGAAAAGCGTAACCAAAATACGCAAACAAATATCAAAAAGGTCAGTAACAAACTAGAAACGCATATTAAAGACAACTAGAAGAAGCAGGAGGAACTGAAAGCCGAACTGTATCAGACTATAAGACAACAACAACATTAGCAGGGAGATACAAACAACGCTATACAGCAGAAGATCGAAGAAGTAAACGGCAGACAGAAAACGACGGAGTTGAAGCTGGACGAAAACGCCAGAGAGAAGACGACCCGTATAGACGAATTGAAGTGTCATCTGGAACGATTACAGAGACAGCTGATTGAAGGTGAGTCTGGACCAATTAATAGGGTCAACGGACAGAACCACGTTGAGCTTAAATACAACGGAACCGATAGATTCCCAAGGAATTGTCGGAAATCCATGAGTTATATTATTCCAATAATGATATTAAATGGATAGGCAAGCATTTAGAAATGGATGCAGGAATATGGTGGCGCGTTATTCGGAATCAAATATCCACATTCGAAGACTTTAAAGAGGCGTTTACCCTGAAGTATTGGGGACAAGAACGTCAGGACAGTATTCGTGATAATCTCGAATACGGAAGATATGAATGGAACGGACCATTTACGGCCATACAATATATTGAGAGGATTTTATTGGAGAGCAGACAATTGACACCCCCATTGACCGATCGTCAATTGATAAAAAAAATTGCTCGCCACTTTGGACGGAATTTGCAACTTGCCGTGATCACACGCGGGATTACGACGATACCGAATTTCGAAGCACTAATCACCGAAATATACAAACATTCAACCGTATAACGATAATAACCAAAGGTTGCAGTACAGGTATACTGACGGAGACAGATTACATAGTCGAGGGGGAGAGCACTTTCACGACAAAAGTGAAACAACCCCAAAACGAGTTTGGAATGAGCGGCCACAAAGGAACCGTTATGACAATAAACAGTTTGTCAACACCGTAAACACTGTGGAATTTACTGGCCGAGGTGTGAATGCAAGTGGCGCGGTCAATGACGCTATTCAAAAGGGAGGTGGCAGCGACAAAAAAAAAAAAAAAATATACCCCAATGCAGGGAATGAAATAGCCATGTTAGGTAACCCCGGCTCGTCCAACAATGTAAATATTTTGTTACCAGATTTGAGAAGCGAATTATTACAAGAAGAGGATGAAGAAATTGTCAAACAAATTTTAAAGTGCTCGGAAATAATCATTAAATTTAATAATGGTATTACCGTACCGGCTTTAATTGATACCGGTAGCGTGATCAATGGCTTATCAGAAGTCTGGTTCAACAATAACAATAAAAACATCGAGCCTTATGAAATATTACCAATGACAAATACTCTTATTTTAAGTGATGTAGGGAATAAGTCGAAACTAATTAGAAAACAAATACTATGTGATATTGAAATTGACGGTGTTAAAAACGAGTGTGTATTCTTTAATCATACCAGAACTTATTAAACCTTGTATACTAGGAATAAGCTTCTTACAAGAAATGGGATGTCGCATCGACATTGGAAATAGAAGAATTGAATTACAAAATAAAGCTGATGAAGAGGAGTACGCGGTACCAATCATGAATATTGAATTGCTGAATAGTGAAGAGGAGGAAGAGATTCTGCGGTGCATCGACGAGAAGATAGAAAATATAGATTGTAAGGATGAAGGTATATTGGAAAGGCTGAAGGAAATATTAATAAGAAACAGGAATGTATTCAGGGAATGTCCAGGAAGAATAGAAGGGTACTCACACGAATTTCAGGTTACGGACAGGACGCCTTACTTTCAAACAGGTTGGCCTGTGCCGCTTGCCTACAAGGACAAGGTGGATGATGAGATCAACCGGATGCTGCGATACGGGGTGATTGAACGCTGTAACAGCCCGTACGTCAATCCACTCGTCACGGTTATCAAAAAGGATGGAAGAGTTCGCCTGTGCCTTGATGCAAGAAAAGTGAACAGTGTGACTATACCAGATTACAAAGGCGTTTCCCCGATAAATGAAATATTAGCGAGGCGTGGTGAAATGCGATACCTATCGACACTCGATCTATGCAGCAGTTTTTGGCAAGTTTCATTAAAACCAGAATGCCGGAACTTTACAGCATTTATGTTTGAGGGCAAGTGCTACCGGTTCACAGTGACACCGTTCGGACTCAGTACCAGTTCTGCGGCGCTGACACGAGGATTAGATGTAGCATTAGAAGATGAAATTAAAAAGAATACAATAATATACGTAGATGATTGTCTATGTTATTCCAACAGCATCGAAGCACACTTGGAACACTTGGAAGCGTTATTAAACAATCTTAATAAAGCAAACTTAACCGTCAACCTCAACAAATCACAATTTTTCAGGCAGGAGATCTCGTACCTTGGATACCGATTAACGACACGGGGAATCCAAGCAACAGAAGACAAGGTAAAAGCCATCATGAAATTCCCTACGCCCAAGAACCAGAAACAATTAAAAGGCTTCTTAGGTCTTACTAACTTCTAGAATCGCTTTACGAGTAAGTAAGCAGAGACGACTCAACCGTTGCACGAGTTATTAAAGAAAGGACGCAAGTTTTCTTGGACGCCCGAGTTAAATGATTGTTTTCAGAGAGTCAAAAATTTATTTGTGGAAACTGTAATTTTAAAATTCCCACGACCAAACCAGAGGTATTACATACAGTGTGACGCTATCAATTTTGCGTACGGTGGCCAACTCTATCAACTCGACGAAGAAGGGAAGAGTGGCGTGATTGCTTGCACTAGCAAGACATTTAAAGGTGCGGATCGGAACTATCATACAACAGAGAAAGAACTCTTGAGTATTGTTCGATGTTTGGAGAAGTTCCGTATATACATCCTAGGCCAACCTTTAACCATAATCACCGACAATGAGGCATTAACTTTTATGCATAAATGTCACCTGAATAATTCACGAATCACACGATGGATTCTCGCAATACAGGAATACGATTTCGACAGTACCCATTGTAAAGGTAAAGATAACGTAGTCGCAGATATTTTGAGCAGATACCCACCCGACGTAAAACCTGACGAAGTCAATAACGACAACGAAATGAATGGAAGTTGTACGTACCTAGTAATGTATCTGATAATTTAATTGCGGAGATTCATCGGATATATGGCTATCTGGGACCAAAAATGTTGCAAGAGCACTTTACATTCGATCATATGTTGAAAAAAGTAAAGGTTTACATTCGAACGTGTGACACTTGCCAGAAGTGCAAGGACACTAATAACAAAATGTTATTTGGAGGGACTAGAGCTGTAGTACCTGCGGCGAAAGGAGATCTTATCAGCGCAGATTATTATAGGCCCCTACCGACGGGAGCAGGAGGTGTCAAATATTTACTTGTGATAGTGGACAACTTCACAAAATATGTCAAGTTGTTTACGCTGCGGAGAGCAACAACTACCACGACATTACGAAGGGTGAAGACTTACTTCGAGGAATTTGGGTCACAGAAGGCTATTCTGACCGATAACGGGACTCAATTCACCTCAAAGAAATGGGTCAATGGACTAAAAGATTTAAATATACAGCCGAAATATACAGCGATACGGAATCCTTGTGCCAACCTAGCCGAAAGGATCAACCGACAGCTTGGCAATCTATTTCGGATTTTCGTACATGATCAACACACCAAGTGGTCACAGTACGTGAGAACAATTGAGGCATGCATAAACGAAGTGTATTATGAGACAATCGAAATAACTCCTCATGAAGCACACCTAGGTAAAAAGCCAACTCGAGCATGGGAAAAATGTTTAGATAAAGAAGTTATTGATATTAAAGGAAAATATAATAGCAATATATTTGTAAAAATTAAAGAAAAGAGAGAAAAACATGCAAAACGCAGCAATGAAAGCAAGAAGATTACGAAATTCGCAATTGGCGACAAAGTATTGATAAGAACTTCTTATCAATCTGACGCTACACTGAAGAAGATTGATAAATTCTTTGAACTTTTTTCCGGACCGTATAGAATTAACCGAATCCTCGGAGACGCCACGAATGAGCTTGTTGACTGCGACGACAACAGTAAGGTGCGAGGAAAGTTTAACATTCGACAAATGAAGAAGTACTATGAGCTAGCGGAAAAGTACAAGTTACGCAGGAATGTGGAAGTAATGTTGACAGTTAGATGGCTGAGGGGAAGCACATGTATTAGGTGATTGTCCCGCGAAGCCAGTCCAACTAGCTAAAGAGTAAAAACGTGTAACATAATATCATGTATGATTTAAGATTCATGTAATTCTTTAGATCATGATATATATAATTAAAAACACTAGTCAAATATCAAGTAACCAATGTAAATAAAGCATCTTGATAACACATGCCGTAAATGAAAAGACACTTATAGTGAAGAACTTTGATTAAATATGCAGCAATAAATTGCTGAAGATAAAGTAAGCACATGAATGGACACGTAGAATAAGCGAGTAACATAGAATCAACAATTCAAGTGTGAAGTTGATCATTTGAAAATTTTATAGAACTATGTTGACAGTTTACATTACAGTAGGATAAAATGAATTCTTAGTTGTTCATAGATTGTGTATATATCTTATTAATTAGTATGAACGCTAATAATATGGATTGCAAGTTGACATATAATGATGATTAATAATTCTATGTATGTGTTTATTTTGTTTAGCAATTGTAGTCTGTGGGACACTTGAAATGAATTAAGGATATTGTTTATCGTAGTGTGATTAACATAATATTTGATTAATTGAGTTTCATGTTAGCAGATCGTCATCTTATTCATTATATTGTATGTATATAGCATAGGAGACCAAAAACAAAGTGTCTAATGATTAGACATAAGTATTTATTGTATCTTCATTTATTGTCATAAAACACTGTTGTACAATTCATTTACACACGTATATTATGTAAAATAGTTCATTCTTGCTCAGATGTGTAGCAATAAATTCCTGTACCCAATTAAGACCAAAAGATAGGGAATATCTATCAATACACGCCATACAAAAGAAAGTAGGTCACCCAACCTGTTCCCAAAGAAGACGTCCACGACGAGGAAAGTGCGCAGAAATTGGATCAGATTGTCTCCTGCGGACCCAACATCCAATCCAATTTGAGGACGCTATAGCGATCAAAATTTTCAAATTTATAAATTTTCTGATCGAGCAGTGCATTCTCACACAGTCAGGTTACCAACCCAAACCAGAGGAATAAATAAAGGCAATTAAGAACACGTCAACCCGACACCAGCTACGAGACAATAAGACAACGTTTGACTTAACGCAACAAAGGAAATTGGGATCGACTTTGACAGACCAAACTCAACTCAAATTTACGACATCATAACAAACTGAACAAAGAGCAGAGTGCAGTGACACAAGTACGCAGAAATTGTAACTAAGGGACGCTGTAGGGTTAAGCCAACACGTGTGAACGTAAGAAACGAGATACTCACTGACAAAGGATTCAGAAAAGTCTCGACAGTACAGAGACAATACAGCAAATACCCAGTGAATACATACGACCATGTCGCACAGCATGAAAACAACGCCAGAGTGACAACTTATATTTACGACGAGAAATCGTGGAGGCAACTCACAGTGACAGCGAGCGAGAAGTTATTAATTGCTAGAAATACGGGGTGGAAGTTGAACAAGGAACAGGACGCAACGGATTGTTAGCGAGGGTGTAACAACAAACCTTGGGAAACTCACGAAACAAAGGTTTGACAGACAGGCGAACAATTACTTTATATTCTTAGAAAGAGTGCGATGTCCTTAGCTGTGTATTTCAGAGGATGTTCAACAGCCAACCAGAGGTTAGCATCTTCCGTAGAAGTAAGTGGAGCGGACTGTTGTCATGGTGACAACCAGGGCAGCAAATCAGAGAGCCGAAAACCAAAGATCACGAAAGTGGAAGGAACATGTGACCCAGGACAGGGTAAGTCTTGAACCTATCGGGATCAACCGAAGGTGTGGAAGGCAGAATATTGCATTGTGGTAGAAAACGTTTGATAAAAACCGTTTGCAGGGTACGCGAGGCGCTCAGTCTCATAAAATTTTGCGCTCAGTTTATTAACTCAGTTCTACACAATTTTACTTCAGTCTTATAAAACGTTATCTCAGTATTGCGCAGTTTACTTACTTAGTTACTTTAACTTTTGAACGTGCGAAGTTATCTAAGTATCGTTATACTTTCGAGTTCAGTACTATTAACTTTAAAGTATTATTCATTATTCGACATTATGGAACTTAAAAACTTTTAACAAGTGAAGTGACATCTCAATAATAGAACTTTTGTGTATCAACTTCGGACATTGTGATTCATATCATAAACTTAACATGATTCAGACTTAATTATTCTAGTTGTGCAGACTCATGAACGATAAGAGAACTCAATACTCATAAACACAGGTGTATAACATAACGCACATTCACGACCAAGCTAAGTAGAACATGAACGGTTACATGAAGCATCTTTGTAATAGACATTTTATTAGAACCCAACCCACTAATGATGGTTGTATCTACACTACACAGAACTCTATAACCTGTTAGTAAAGACGGGTTACACCAACACCACACCACGTACGCCGCGAGTGAATTCTCATCGCGAGTTTCAAAGTGATAGTGAAAACATCCAATCGACGGTGCGACCACACATGGAGTCACCAGTAAGCAGGAAATTTCACCGATGGATTATTGGATATTCTAAATGTCAAGTTAAGTCTTCATGATTTTAATATTATAATAATACTGCTGCTCTGTCTCTTTTCCAAGAACCAACACCTTTGAGAAATTGTATAATCATTTAGTAAAGATAATGTTAAAATATAGTATGAATATAAAAGCTACTCATCTGAGACACATAATGAACGCATTAGTTTAGGGTGAATAATATTTGATTTGTCTATGTTTTGTGTATGTTTATCTATATCATGTTGTATGTTATGTTTTCAGCCATCAACGAAGAGAGATTTATATTGTGATTTATGTATTATATGTTTCTGAATGTATTTTCAGGTAATGATTTATATATGTGTTTCGGAAGTTAACTTGAGTAATGTGTAATAAACGAGCATTCTATATGATATATATTTTATGCGTTCATTATTGTTCCAAACCTTAACATCAAAAGACATTAACGTCAATTAATTTGTTTGCTAAATTTTCTTATATTGTTTAATAACAACGAAATATAGAGTCTCATTAATTATGCTAATTAGTAATGGCTACATTCAGTGACTAGATTGATTAATAATATTTGCATAATCAGATCATTTTATAATTTAATTGAATAATTAAATTTTGCATAAATTAGCATAATTATCGTAAAAACTGTAACGAGCAGAAAATTAAAAAAAAAAAATTTTTAAATTTTCACCTCGGCAGAGTACGTTCACACGAGGCTGTGTCAACGACTTATGGTGGAGCAATAAATAAGGAGTAATGAGAAGGTGTCAGTGAAGCGTTGCTGACTTGACAATAGAAACACATTAAGTTCAATCCAACTATAGAATTTGGTGGCGTTAGATGACAGGGAAAGTTTCGTCCAGAATTATTGCTCTCCGCAGCTGTAACAAAGTAAGTAAGGACATTCACACCCGTACCGAGAATTGTAGCAGATGTTGACCATGTTACGTCAGTAGACGATAAACGACAAAAACGAGTGAGACTCCATACTACAATGAAACGGATGCGCTGCACCTTAAAGAAACAATACTGGAAGATAGGCTGACAAAGACTACAGTCATGTTACGCAGCTGGAGGTATCGTCTAATTGACAGACAAGAATTTACGAAGGGAAAGTTGGGGTGACTTCAACGACCAGCAGATGTTCGAAATTAGTAATAGCCAGAAAAAAGGGGTTAGAGCATAGAACAATACGCCAGGGAGACTGTAAGTACAGATAATGGGAATCTATAGAAACGCAGAGTTTACTCAGACAATAGGCTGATAGACAAGTGTTTAATAGCCGTAGTTTCTTCGAAGCGGGTCAACGATCGTCAGGGCAGAAATCAGGGAGACCTAAGGACCTATCAGAGGCCTTCAGCCAGCGAGAAATTTGATGGTAAGGGGTGTTTCCATAGCAACTGAAACGAGGAACCTACCGGAAGAACTATGACGTAAAATCTTGACATGGTGGGACAGTATTTTCCAAGAAATTCAAAAACTGACCAATCTCGAAATGAAGTAGGCGTGAAGCGCGCCAGAGACAAAATTTTGAGTAGGGACGAATTAATAAAAACTATCTGCCCAAGACAGAGAAAGTCAGTGATACTCAATTTTGAACAGTCTACCCTCAATTTTTGAAACAGTTATACTAAAGTTTTACAGTCAGAATTTTCAGACAGTTTACATCCAAAATATCAAGTAGTTTAACTTCAAGTGCGAGAGACGGTATATCATAAACTTTCAATTGTTTACTCAAATCATTCGGAGTTAGTAATTATTCAAAGTTCAGAAGAGTACATTAAACGGCGGAATGCTAACACGAGTTCGGAAGTTAGATCGGGAACAAGTAACTTAAAAGACTTAATAATACATTCATATCGCGGTAGTGATACTTTACCGGTGTGCGCAGTAACGGACTTAGTGAAAATTACACCAAGTGAACAATCAGACCGTTACACCAACAGACAGCATCACTTAACGACATACAAATTATTTGAACTTAATATTGTGTACGACACATTATCAACAACATAATGAACACGAAACATTAAACAAACTAATAAATTATATGAACGTTTAATGAAGCAGCGACAAATGGAACTAGACAGGTATATTGACTTTAAAACGAACTCACAGCATACACAGTAAGATGAAACATTGATTGAACACCGAAATCCAATTATTCACATATACAAACGCCTACGCGAGTGATCGGAAGAATAAAGTGTTAAGTGGTAGTGATAAAACAGCTTACGACGGAATGTATCTACGAGCCATCTCCATCACCAGAACGAGACTTCGTCAACAACTAATGGATATTCAATAACCAAGTAACCATTACTATTAATTATTTCTAATTAGTAACTTCTACTGACCTCGTTTCTTTCAAAGAATTCACACCTGAGAAAATTATTAAGAAAAGTAATGAATAAATCTGAATAAAGTAGTTAATGAACGTATAAACAAAAGCTTATTTGGGATTTAATGAACGCATTAAATAAGTAGAATATTGAATTGTAATATTATTTGATTTATATATATGTATGTATGTTTCTTTGTTTTCAGCATATATTGAGACATGTATTTGTTTATTATAAAATGTGTATGTATTTCAGGTACAGCGACGTAACCTATGTACTATTATAATATGTTATGAGTGATAATTAAACTAGTATTTTAGTTGATCATAATATGCGTTCATTATTACCAATGCAACCCAAATATTAACCTATAGTTTGAAGGAATACAAATAGATTTTAAGAGTTTCTTGTGTTCAATTAAATAAATGAATCGATGACTACCATCTATTAAATGATATCACGTATGTGTTGATGAGCATAGATAGTCAGAGTCATAGATAAGATTCAATTATACACATACATCGTGAGAGATAGGTAAATTTATATATTTAATATTAATCTATTGTGCAATCAATACGCATATAATTTATTCAATTTTATAAAACCTTTATCCACCTGTGGTAGATTCTGGTCTGATGTACGTTACATCCGATTTGCTTGGTTTGTTAAGCTGTTGAAGCCTCCTCTCTTTGTCTTTTTATTTCTAGTGTCGATTTGTCGAGGTCGGTTAAGCTGTATAAAGTATTTTCTAGCCTATTTTCCTGTTCTAAAAGCAAGCTCTCATCTTGTTCCATTATATCAGGGCTCTTATCTTGTTCCATCACATCGGGGCTCTCATCTTGTTCCATCACATCAAGGCTCTCATTTTCTCCTACCTGAATGTCTTCTGTTTCATGTTCACCGCCAATAATAATTTGCCTAAATACAGCTTCCAGCTTGCCTAAATTCAGATTCCACGTTAGATAAGGATTCAATAGGTATGTTCGAAGAAGCTAGTGCATGCCTAGGTGGACAACCAAACATCGCTTCGTATGGTGATCTTTTTATACCACTGTGTAATGCTCTATTTTTCATGAGCTGATTTTGAATTGCTGGAGAATGAATTTCAAACCATCGCTCCAGTGGGATGTTTTGTGATCTTGAATCCACGTAGTAAGCATGTTTTCCACGTCTTGATTAGCTCTCTCGACACTTTCTTGACTTTGACCATGCCTAGGCTTGCCGTGGACAATTTTAAAATTAGGCCACAAATCAACTAATTTATTCATAATTTTGTTTACAAACGTCCGGCTATTATCAGACTGTAATACTGAAGGTGTCCCAAGCAATGTAAAAGTATCTATTACATGTACTGTGTATATAGTACTCTGTATACATAATACATACAGTACAGAATATACATAGGCATAGTACATCAGATATAACACCATCGCGTATTAGGCCTACATCTGTAGTAACAGAGATGTAAACAAATTTTTGGAACTTATCGACCAGTAGTATTTGCAGATTAGTTCACCGACCAGTAGAAAAATCATGATTTAAATACCACTTTGTATCAACATAAATACATCATCTGACCCTGTAAATCTTATCATATCACAAATAGAGAATTTAGTGCATAGCAGTAGTAGGCCTATCGGCTAATTGGTATGTAGAACACAGACGTAAAGGAAAGAACAAGTAAAGATGAGCCTTTAAGTGGAAAGATGAAAACGAAATGTGAAAAACATCACGTTATGAGAAAACAGCGATGGTTGTACAACTTGTTCAGCCACACAGTCGTAGTAATGTGTTATTAGATATACATAATGATCTCAGAAGTGATAATGGGAGTTCTGAAATCCGTATCTGTAAAAATGTATTTCAAAGGATACGGGTACATTACCCTGCGATCTCTAGTTCAACCTAACGTCTTGAGATTTCTGTCACCAGCAATCCCGGATTGTGATTCTAACAAGATTGGTACATTCTGGATAATGGCAGCTGCTCCAACAAACAGATTGCTTTAATAATCGGCCGAAATAGTAAACATAAATTTACACTATACGTTTTCCGTCACGCAAACTCGTGTAGAATCAAAGTAATACAAACGAAAACGAAAACTTAATGAGTCGTGTAACATTTCACGAACAACAAACATTAGGAACTTGTTAGCTTTGCTTCAAGCTAAGCTGGAGTCCGTCATAGCTGACCGGCAACCATCAGTAACTGACCTTGTTGTTGACTGTGTGTATGTGTGCACGCACGCAAGCGCGCGAGGTGAGCTCGCACACTAGTCCGCTCTACGGCAATTTGTGTGTTTGTGTCCCACCACTGAATTCGATCAACAGCGTTTGTGTTAGTTATTTAAATGCTTCTATGATAGGTATGATAATGTGAAGTCTGCTGTTGGGGAAACTTTCATTTCCTAAAAAAAAGCTGTCACATAAAATATCGTTAGGTTTATCATGCGAAACATTTGGTGTGAATTTCATTATCATACAGACAACTACGCCTGTGTTACTATCTTAGTCTAGATCAGCCTAACAAAGATCCTCTTTCCTTCTTTCATTTTTCTATTTTTTGTCACACCATACACAAAAAAAGGTTTCACTGGCACAGTGTAAGCAGCACAAACAGGGGGAAGACGAAGAACAAGAAGAAGAAGGGTCGATCGTCTTTTGTCACCGTATTTTCCCTTCTCCGCCTCCCTCAAAGCAATATTTAACCCTCACATAGCCCATCAATTTGGTTAAGCCTGCCAGCGCTAAGCTGAGTTCCAAACCTTACTATCAGCGTGAGAGAGACAGAAGGAGTGGGAGAGGAGAGGAGAAAAGGCATACTAGCTGCTAGCTGGTTGTGCTTTCTTCTTAAACGGTAGGCCGGCCGAGTTCTTTGTTTGGTACGCTTGCCATTCAACCGAAGGGAACACACAATACTGGCATTTTTTTCTTCCTTAATTCAAATTGAAAGGCAGCTTTAGGTGGGTCGCAACACAATACACTAATATGCACAGTTTGAAATAATAAGCATTCAGTAAATACACTTTAATGTAAACAGCTATATATTATTTTTCAACCCTACTTGGTTTCCCTTTATTATTATAATAACCCTTCCGTATCACACTAGACAACTCTATTAATTTAATACATTAACTGCAGTAGCCTTCTTATTAAACCTGCAAATAATTCTCTGAAATATTAATTAACTATTTCGTATTTACACTACGATGCTAAATATAGCAATTATTTATTAAATAAGTGATCTCAATTAGATAAATAACCTTACCTAATTTATTTGTTGACACTGAGGATTTCGAACTGAATGATAATTCTGGGAGATAGTATGCATGCCACAACTACAGTATATGTGTAACAGAAATTGTAGCCTATAAAATTTAATATTTTAAAAATTGTATGAAAAAACTGCAAAAAGTAAAACAGTTTATTTAGGTAGAAAAAAATAGAAGACGATTCACGAATCAAACAAGTACTCTCATACTGACCTTACTGAATGTATTTAGTTCTGTTTTGCAATGTGACAAGTATTTCACTAAATGTGTAATAAAAACATTGTTTATTATGGGAGAGATGATAGTGAATAATAACACGTTCTCATCATTTTAAGGATTTAGACTTATTATAGTATTCAGATATTTGTAGTAATGAACTAAAGTGTAGTGTACGTGAAAAAAAGTGAACAAGTATAATGTGTCCGCGTTAAAAGCACTAGTTCGGGAGCAATGAAGACCACCCTCATTGTCAATTCTGTCTATTAATAACTAAAATATTAATTCACATTAAAAGTCATGCTTTATAAAAAAAAAAAAATACCTAAAAGTTATTGTCAGAGATTTCGAAAGCTGTGTTTAGAGGCAATTTTAATTGAAAAAGGGGAAATTAGAATTGAGTGGAACATGTCTTACAAATCTCAAATTATGGGTGGTAAATGCGTTTATAATAAAAGTTGTGAATAATCGATAGATTTTAAAAGCCTATCTCAGAACAAACGTGAAAACACAGTCTTAATGTTCATCTATGTATAAGGGGAAGGTATGATATACCTATATGAATGGAGTG
Organism: Magicicada septendecula; assembly: GCA_034769895.1. Classification (NCBI taxonomy): domain Eukaryota; kingdom Metazoa; phylum Arthropoda; class Insecta; order Hemiptera; family Cicadidae; genus Magicicada; species Magicicada septendecula. The sequence goes on along the minus strand of CM068368.1, from coordinate 390,249,034 downwards.
ATATATTTTGGTAAAGTAATAATAAACAATTTAGATGAAAATTAGAATTTTGTATAAAATGATATCACGTTTGATTTCTTTTCGTGGTATTTTCAAAAGAATATAGTTGACTTTTTGTTATTATTATTAACTATTACTATGAAGCTTTAACTTCAAAAACTACAATAGCAATATGAGTGTAAGATCAGAAACATGAGCAGTAAACACGAGAATGAAATGAAGTCTCCGAACTAGAGAAGATAGCGATAAAAACGGATATATTCACCTCATAAGGAAAACAAAATTAAGCACTGGGACGTAATAAAAACCATACAAGTTTGTATACCATCTAGTATACCATTTCCTTCTTTACAAGCAGCGGCCAGATTTTAAAACAACACAGATACGTCGCATTACAAATACTATGTTATACGTAGGACTACATAACCCTAAGTATGTGTTTATGGTTGTGGGAAGAATTGTTGAACCGAAGTTATAGCAGCAGAAACGGTAGAAATTACTCGGACATCCTGTCAACTTTTGGATGTACGTGACAATCTCTACTATATTTAAGGTGGAGAGACAGTGAACAGTTGGTAATGTGTGTGTGTGTGTGTGTGTGTGTGTGTGTGTGTGTGTGTGTGTGTGTGTGTGTGTGTGTGTGTGTGTGTGTGTGTGTGTGTGTGTGTGTGTGTGTGTGTGTGTGTGTGTGTGTGTGTGTGTGTGTGTGTGTGTGTGTGTGTGTGTGTGTGTGTGTGTGTGTGTGTGTGTGTGTGTGTGTGTGTGTGTGTGTGTTACAACGAAGACCATTGAAGATATGACATTAATTTGTTTTCCAGAAATTTAAATTAATATGAAGTAAAACTAAATTGACGTAAAGAAAGTAGTGTTTAGTTTTGTAAATTGTTTTATTGTAGACAATTTTAAATTGTTAGTAGTGGGATAACTGAGAGGAATAGTTCGTGTATTACTTTGTAGCGAGTGAAGATGATTAATAAAATGTGTGATTCTCTATTACCTTGATTTGGAGGTCATCGTAATGATCAATTGGTAATACTTGTGTTTTGCACGTAATGATATCATTTACAGAAGTAAGAAAATAAAATGAAATCCATAAGAAATTTTGGGGGCAGAAAATGACAGATAACCAAGAAGATTGCTCTATGCCGCCCAAAAGACTTGAACAGAAACGTCCAATTCCGTCAACAAAACGTAAGGATGTTATGACAAGGTAGTGTGACGTAGTGATATGAGCTCAGTAGATAGACAAACGATAATGAGGGTGATGATGTGGATAAATGATATCCATGAATTTATGTGAATACATTTGTTTATGTTTATTAATACACACATTTATTTACATAAGCGGCTGTATTCCCTATAATAGGCTTCGTATTCATTACCGCTCCTTGATTCTTGAATTTTATGGCACGAGTCTATAACAGTTGTGTTCTACCAGAGTGGGAGTTTGCAGTTGATATTCACAAATAAACATAAACTTGACGATCATCGTAAAGGGCGATTAGCATGAACTGAAGAAAGATATGCGTCAATTTTTGAGAACGGGGGTACTGTGTATGTGTAACGTGTATTTAACGTTTACAAAGATAGTGACTGAAAACACGAGTGGGGCAGTGAAATAGTGAATAATTAAGAATTATAGTTAATTACTACAGAGCTTAATATTCATCCAGGTAATTACGTGGCGCATGCATTATAGTATCGAATTCCGGAAGAACGGATTCAGCTAACTGGTTATAGACAAATAAGTAATTATTGACCAATTTACTATGATAATTTACGTATCTCAGTACTTTAAATTGTTCTAAACCATTTAAATGTCAGCATAAAGTAAGTATTTATTTTTATATATTGGAAACCACACATACTTCAAATACATCACACACACATTTATTCTATTCGTATAAATGTATACATTAAATCTATAATAATAGGACCGATATTGCCCAATTCACACAGACACATTCGTACATCTGCTATATGTATACAGGGCCTATACACCACCATCTATATTTTTTTATTATAAAAACATAAATTATAATACGTTGGTACACGGTATGTAGAATACAATACACTGTAGGTGTCACGCGTAGTGACACCACTCCACTCCACTACTGCTCAAGTGACGTATATCGGTGTCAACTTCTGGTCTTTGTCATCATCGCTGGAATTTCCGGTTGTTATTATATTTTCTGCACTCCGACTTAATAACAGGTGACTTAATGCTTTGTGAAACTCCAGTAGGTAACGAATGATCATAAAATCTACCAAGTCTTCACACTTGAGAAAAGTCTAGGGTATCTTGATTGAATCTCGCTGCCATTGAGTCTGGAAATCCATCATATTTTAGTTATTTAAACAGGCCTTGGAGACTTTTGATAGAAATTAAAAATCCAGTTTGAAACGGCAGTAAATTTTTCCCGATGACACTCATGGAGTAACACAATGAACACAACTTATTAAGAGTCTCCTCTTGCTCTATAATAATCACACCATAAGCACTTCTAAATTTATTTGTGGGGTGAACGGGAATTCTTGAATTCAGAACATCAACTCCGTCGTTTATAATGTGTGTAAACCGTGCAACATGAATATTGTGGAGGAACATTGTGGATTATTGCAGTAGCAACATTCCGAGACAATAACTCCGCTCCATGTTTTAATTTTTGTCTTTCGGTTAAAGTAAGAATCAAGTGGTAATGTGATAATGTATACGCGCACTTTAAATCGCGTCTCTTTTGGCTATCAACTGATTTAATAAAAACGTCGTTATTAATCATTTTTCCATCGGACAGTACAAACCCGTGATCTAGTAACAGTTTCAGCGCGTACGGTATATCGAAGAACTCCCATATTTTTGTGCTACTGTAAGACAATGCAAATGGTTTTTGAGGTGTTATTGCAAGTTCCGACATAAGCTTTATATTAGATCCTCCCATATCGCAGACGAATGAACGCATTTAAAAACCTATTGAATTAACCAATGTAAAAAAAAGTCGTTACTCACTGGTTTATCAAAGTTATAATATAATGGCTGTTTCCATTTTCCAGTTAAGCTTCAAGCTTCGTATAAGTATAACATGGAGATTGGTGTGGGGTCCTCTAATCGTGTCACTTACACTGTCACAGCATAATAATAACATTATTACTGTCATTTCCTCAAACATTAAGTACACTAATTTTGTGACTGCTGCTTCAGTACACTAACACTTAACTATATAATACCGAGCTGTACTTACAACTGACTTAATCTACGTTTAATTGTTCATTCACTGGATAAAGGATAAAGTGAACTATCTTTTTCATAACTAAATGCTTTATGAGATGAACATCCTAACGTAACTGCTTTTGATATACCGTCTGTTTCCCAAGTAGGACAACTGCCTTTTACTAACACTTATTTCTGATAACCAGAAAATATTCATTCGTATTTCTGTATAACATTATTTAACCCAGAAATTTCAGAATTTTTACCTAATAACTGCTTCCTTAATTCTTCCTTAATAGAAGCACAGTCGGGACAGGGAATTAATTCATTAGCAGGTTCGACGGGCTAGAAATATCCGACGTTTCCTAAGAAACGATTACTGTCTCGGAATTATTAGCCTCATGTGACATAAGAATATTCAATACTAGTTTAAAATTGTGTTTCATATATATTTCATTTCTAGCTGTTCCACTGTGCAGAAAAACTGGAACTGATAGCACGAGGTGTGGAACCGCATTCATTTTGTCTCCTCTTTAGTTTCAATTTCATAAGCTCTGCTGTTAAATCTCGTTCATAATCCACGCCATTGAAGTTTACAGAACATACTCGCCCACCACCCGGAGAAAACAAGTCGGCACTTTGGCACAGTTGTACTCACTTTTTTCTCAAGTTATCGTCGTTAGGAAGTCATTATGAAACATTATTCCGACTGTGTTTTTACTGTCATAGTCTTGGCAAGTCGCGACAGCATAGCTATATGGCACTTCTTTTTTTCTCTAAACGTACTATATGCTTGGAAGACTGAAACAAAATTAAAAACTAAATTTGTAAAAGTATTAAAGTCAATACTAGTCAATAACGTGCATCAATTAGCATAAAAGTAAATATAAAAACCCTTATATTTTTGTGTTGTAAAAAAACACACAAGTAGATAAAAGAATGTCGTTTACAGCACAATATTTGACACAGACGCAAAATTAAGACACAATTTACAGTATCGCGATAGCCTATACTAAGTAAAACTCCAAACAGTGGGTTACCCGTAATTTCGGTTATACAAAAATACAATATTGTGCCATTTTTATTCTTGAGAGTACACGGCACAGTTCGAATTAAATACAAACGACAGACAAATCACTTATAAAAAATAAATTAATGCAAACTAGCCGCAATGCTTACACTGACAAGCATAACCGCTATAGTAGCAGACTCCAGGTGACGTCACCGTAACATCTTGCCACTGAGCGTACAGTTCGTGGCACCTACCGTGTATTCAATGTACTGTGTTTTGGTAGGTAATATATTATGTTCGCTATTATTCAAGGTGATCGTCAGCTCACTCACCATCTTACTATATCAGCTGGAAGTAAGGACTGTGTTGTGAAAGGTAAGGTAATTCGTCCCACAAATTGAGTTCGAAATTGTTGGCGATCAGGTGCCTATTTGCACGTTGAAACGAACGTGTCTCCTTCTTCCTTATTATAGGTTATCTAATACATATTACGCAGTAACTATAGGTATTAGTAATAGGTACGATCCTACTGTTTTAAAGTAGCAGTAATAATGGTAAACAAGTTCTTCTTACGATTGTTTGCTTTGTATGTCCTGTGAGTAAGCACTGTTACTCATTCTTGCTCCTCTTACCGTGTGAAATAATATTGCCGTTTCTGTTCGGTTTTTCAGATTTCCATATTTAGTTCGATTATTTATACTGTTCATTGAAAATTGCCTGTAATTTTGATTTGTTTTTAGAAACTTGCCTAAGGTTATGTCATCTTGCCTGGCGTACTTTCATTAGATATGTACCATTAAGAATCGTAATGAAATTGGTCAGTTCAGTCAGTTCCAGTACTTAGATGGCACGGTAGAAAGAAGCATAAGAAAATATATAGATACAAACAAACTAATCGATAAAAACGGTAATAATATTTCAAGAATGCAAGAACACATTTATTAGTAAGATGGAAATGTATTGACAAAAAAATCAGGTGATGTAAGGTAAGGTATACACCTACTAAAGATATCGATGTACTTACATACAGATGACAGTTTTGGGTGTCGTTGAACATGGTGAATAGCAGAACCAGCCGCTTGTATTTAAATATTTAGGCGCAGTAAAAGGGATGCCAACGAGAAACGAATTATGGAACAAAAAAGTAAAGAAAACGACAGACAGGCAGAGAGGTTCACAGAACGATATATAGGCACTGGGCCTATAATAGACCACATGGCAAAGAGATCCAGAGTCGGTGGGGACAGATAAAAAGAATAAATGAGAAAATTTCGGTAAAAGATATGAAAATTATGGAAATTTTGTATACAAAAATAGCTGAAGAGGAAACGAGAAAGAAACATTTCCTAGCGTATTCTCAAAGATATAAATGAAGAGACTGAAGTGGCCAATAAGAGAGAAAATTCTTACTTATAAGTTTCAGCTTGACATCATAAAATAGGGGTTTGGAAATTACACACACATACAATATATATGTAGTCGTTTTTTCGGGTTGAGTACCGCGTTGAATTCTTCTGGTTTTTATAGAAAGGATTCCCGAGATGTCTCAGCATATCTGTCTCTGCCATACTCTGTCTCTTAGTAACTCTTTTAACACGGAAAAAACAGTAATCCAAAGGCTGTGGGTAGGAGATGTGCATCTGCGGAACGTCACAGAAACTTCTTGGGAGAAAAGTTCAGGGTGGGACTTAAACCGGAAAACAACACGTATTATACATGCGCAAATATAAGCATTACCGTACATATATACGTATAGGCACTTATGTTTTAGGACATGGTAAACACGAAGCTGAGAGCTTAAACGTGTGGCAACGAAGGGGACAGTTTTACGCGTTTTCTTCCTGAAGATATGTGATAACGAAATAGGGTTGAGAAATGTACACACATGTAGAGAACAACACAGCCGACCAGACAAACAGGGACGCATATTTTAATACTGATGTGAACCTCTCGACCTTTGTCTCCTCTAGTCTACTGACTTTATTACTACCGAGTCCGGGGCTTCGATGCTGTTGCCCACGTGTTCTATCTCCGCCCTCCATTAAACGCTCACTTCCGGTCATTATACAGTTGACATTCTCATGCCTGTTACAAATACAGTCTGTTCGCTTCACCGCCTCGAACCTTGTGTTACTCGTTTGGTTTACAATTTTTCTTTGTAAACAGCCGTTTGTTCAGAATGAAGAAAAATGTATATATTTAATTAGCAGTAAAAACAAATTTTTCCGGTGAAGGGTTTGTGAGGATCGGTCAAAAAATATAAAACACATTTTAGCTTTAAAACACATCCTATCTTGTGTCGACGTTTCGACAATGTTAATTGTCATCATCAGGACAACTGTTCCTGACACAAATACATAACGTCGACACAAATAAGTTAAAATTTGTGTTATATTTTTTGACCGATCCTCACAAACCCTTCTCCGGAAAAGTTTATTGATTGACGGTCACTACGAATTTAAGGATTTAAGTAAAAATAAATAGTACAACAGACAAGCCAAAAAAGCGTGTAGCGAAGTTTGTAGTTTGGAGTCATAGGTTCGTTCATGCAGAGTACGTATTTCTTAAACAGCAAGTTTTATTAGTATATTAAATTTAAGCAAACGAAAATTAATGAAGATATGTTGGTATTTTTCAAGAACGTTTCTTAAATCATCACCTTCATGCTGTTTAAGGATACCAACAATTATTTGGTTCTAATATTGCGCCCGCGCTTGTAGGCCTACGTACATATACTTTCTGATGTTTTTGTAATGTGTCCGTTGTTATTTCTCAGTCAGTAGTTCGGGTCTGTCTAAATTGTTTGTTGGTGCTGGAGAGGTATGTTTCTGTTGCTAAGTTACTGCATAATACCATGAGATAACCTAGCAGGTGGTGTATGAGATTGTTCCGAAAAGTAGGAAAAGATACAATCCTCTGGACGGTCCAGAAACGTTTAAAACACGGGCTACTATCTTACATACTAATAACACAATTGTGTGCGTGTGTGTGTGTGTGTGTGTGTGTGTGTGCGTGTGGTTAACAGTAATAATGTAACATTAATATTTAACAAAAATATTAAAATGCAGTAACCTTGTTGTCTATGTGACCAAATGTCTGACTGGAACAATGAATATCCGGTTAATTCAAAGTTGTGTTACAAATACACGAGAACAGTAAATAAATTATAACTATATATTTATTGATTAAATATTTCGTTTTAGGCCTACAGTATTAAAAATAATGTACTTTCATTCTTCAGAAAATAACTTGAATTTCTTTCTTCTTTTAATTTCAATATCTTTACATTATTATTGGGTCCTTCAGTCTTTCGACTGGTTTGTACTCTCACCGCATATACCCGTGGTGAGTGTGTTATGGAGCCTCTCGCAGGTATATGGGACCTACAGTTTGTTTAACGCCGGATCCGAATGGCATAGTTGGGGAGGGTTTATACTAGGCAGGATACCTTTCGATGGTTTGCCATTGCCTTGCGAGGGGGAATGGTCGTATCTAAATCAGATGGCCCCGGCGGGAATCGAACCCGCACCGACAGCATAGCAGCGCCACACGCTAGCCACTATGCCGCGACCTCTCCATATATAAAGTTTGCATTTTTCAGTGAACAGGATATCAGTTTGAGTGAGACATTATAAGCTAACGCTATAACTGGCTGTCATGTAACACCAAATATCATCAAAATTTTGTGATTTTTGTATGATCATTTAAAGTGTTCTAAGATTAAAGGGGCAAGAATTTAAAGTGTAAATGGAGTCTTCAATGGATAAGACATTAAAGACAAGTAAGTGTCAAGAGGGAGCACTTTGTTAAAAGTTAAAGTTAAAAAAATTAGTCACCTTAAGTGGTCCTCAGTCTGTCTGTCTGTCTGTCTGTCTGTCTGTCTCTCTCTCTCTCTCTCTCTCTCTCTCTCTCTCTCTCTCTCTCTCTCTCTCTCTCTCTCTCTCTCTCTCTCTCTTACTATAAAGAAATAGATGTTGTACAGATTATGCTATCTATGATGCTGGCGACCGTGCATTATGAGCGCTGAGCGTTTCTTAATATGATGGAAACGAGTGTTTGATTGGTGATAAATTGTTTTCTCAGTTTTCCAGTCCTGAGAACTTCAGCTGTTCTGCTTTATAGGAATAATATTTCTTGATGACTGAATTACAGACGGTGAACACGTAACAGTTATGTACATGCCTTTATATTCAACGTGTTCACGCTTTGAACGCTTTCAAAGCGTTTGTATGCCCTTTCAGGTCGTCAAGGTTCTGAACGTCGCCTTTCATGTCAGGACTTTACTTTCATTACAACATGAAAATGTCCTATCTTGGATAGAACATTTGAGAACATAGTAAAATGAATGTCTACTGTAATGAATATTTACGGAGTATAATGACATGACGAACATATTTGTGCATTAATCTGACTAGATTCTTTTTGTTAATCCATTATAAGTTGTGAAAAATTTACAGATGATTTGGTTTGATTAAAAATTTACAAACCTTCGAAAGCGTTTTTCTTTCTAATTAAGTCCGCTGAAAGTTGCACATACCTCTTGTCGTAGCCATAACTACGTGTAGAAATGTTTGGACAAAACTGTAACCCACACCTTTGGCAGAAGTATTAAACAGCGTTAAACAAATGAAATATTCAAAAATGATAAATAATTCAGCTTATATCCCCTTGGAGTAGACTGCTCGAGCCTGTCTGTAAATGATGGGCACTGAAACCGTGTAGACCTACAAGAGATCGTGGAGCGCCTAGAACTGCTGCCAGAAATGCAGCATGTATACAAATTGTGTCCAAATTGGACAATTGTGTCCAAATTTAATCACGTAATTAAATTTTTCCTTTGATCATTCTGAGAAATGAGTTTAGAAAACTAATACTGCTAGTAACGATTCTTATATTACAGAAATATAAATTTGAAACCTAAGATTCTCAGTGCTCATCGATATCTACTTGACGCTCAAATGTAATCTGTTCTGATTTAACACTACAAACCTGGATGAATGTGGTCTTTTTGAGCTTCTTTGTCTTATTGTTTAGAAGTAGTTAATCTCCTTAGTGAAATGTTGATAAAGTCTCGTTTAATATTGAAACACCCTATTATTTCAGACATAATTCTCCCAAGTTTAACATGAATATACCTTTATTATTAGTATTATTAAAATCGTCTATGTGGCTTCCCTTTGTAAGCCAATTATGAAAAGACACTATTTCTTCGTATGTTGATTCAATGAGAATTTCTACAGTAATAATAGAAGTTGTAATCGAATAAAGTTGTATGTTTGGTTGGTTGTTATGTTACTATCTCTTGAATTGTTCAATAAGTGGGCGCCAATTTGTAATATCATAAGATTACAAATAATATTTATTATTTATGGAGCTATTATTAGTTTGGGTTAACTGTTTTTTAGAAATTTTTTTATTTTTACTTCTCTTCACTTTATTAGAGTTCACTTACCTAGTTGGATTATTTATATCCAATAGCACAGCTTGTTCCAAAATAAGTATTACCAACTTAATCTTCTTGATTTGAAGTAACCTCTAATAATTGTGTAGTGCGAAAATATAGTTATTGATAAAAATGATGATTCGTACACTCGTAATTTTCTTCTATATTCTTTTATTTTCTTAATTTTAATTCAAATCTCTTCTTTTGATATAAAAATTAAAAAATATTTCTCGTAATACAAATTAGTTAACCAGGCTTGTTACAATGATACGTCAATAGTTGGTAGCATGAGTCGTCTTCATTTCAGAAAATCAGATCAATTATTTACTTTACAATAATATAACCTTTCGGGGTTATTTTGGCTACAACAATTAACAAAAAATGTCTTTTTTGAAGAACACAACTTTACAATGGATAATTAGATATAAAAATTACAAAATAACAACTTAAATCTAAAGTGACTAACAGTTCGTATATTGAACCATGTCCGAGTTTGAGGTTAACCAATGTGTGCTTAGTGATTCAGTTTTAAATATGGAATACCATGAAATAATATTAAAATACAAAATAATTATAATATTGACAGTATTTGTATACCGTGATGGTATATTAATTAGTTTACAAGTGTATATAACAGTTACTGTGGTATCGTGATTCTTAAATATTAAGTCGTGTTATACATTTTTATAATGCACACTATACTTCCTTTTCTTTATTCACACTTTACAATACACGGTTATTAGTTATTCACTATATTGACTTTGAATTATTAAAATAATTAACAACACTTGTTTATCACTGATAGGTTAATTCACCGATTGCAGGTTAGGTCGCCGTTTGTTTACACTCGCGTAACCTAACAATGGTTCGAGGTTACAAATGCACATTGGGAACGAGACTATTTACAAATTTTGTGTCACAGGGAGGCGTTCTTGACTGTATGATCTCCGGCGAAAGACTGATACGTTGACGGTGCATTATGGGTGAAATTACCTGGCAAGTGAAGGCTTCTGATTGGTTGAATGATTAAACATTTTCGTTTTTAATCACAAAAATACCGTTTACTGGTTGATGCTCATCAAGAGACGCCAAGTTAAGCGTCCCTTTTTTGATCAAATTTATTAAAAAATCTTAAAACTAACATATCTTACTTATGCTACTGAATATAAAAAAAATATTACCACCATCAATCAGCATTTCTTATGCTGATCATGTTGAGACCTCATTAGCCATGGTTCTTCAGTAATAATAAAATAACAATTTTCATATATTGATTTAGTCACGTTTTCTCTATAAAATATTAATTTTTCCTTTCCATCATTGAATTCTTAATTGTCTAATGGGTTTTACTTTACCACTATATAGTTTAACAATAATTATAAACATCTATTTATTGTAAAAACCTAGTATTGCCATCTAGGCCTAATCAAGTCCATGCTCATTAGGGCTTAATTTCTTTCTCAAACTCAAATTACTTGTTTCTATTATAAAGTAACAACTCTTAATTTTCACTTATAATCTACTTGAACTTTTATAATATATTTCATACTGTAATACAAGCTTTTTTCCTTGTACTGTCCCTTACAAACTTCTACATTAGCTGTAAGAAGTGCTTGTCACATTTGACAATGTAATATTTACATTATTCTTGGTCTATTCTTCACATTTCTCATTATTACTTTCTTACTTTACTAAACATACATTATTTTATGATTTATACTATATTATATAGTAGGTTTTATTTACATATATTGTTATCATTTTTTCCTACCCAGTACATGGATGCTTTTGTCTCATAAGTTTCTTACTAATTACATTAATAACTTATTTAGTTTCAAAATATCAGTAGTCAATTATTATTGTCTTATTCATTATTCAGTTCTGTTGAGAATATACTGGAAAACTCTATATCATTCTTAAGTAAGTGTACCTGTCATTGTAGTAGTGAAAGTTTGTATTGTGCGGTGGGAGGTCGGGCTGCCTGGGCGGGGCCTCAACCCGCACACATGCGTGTTTACTGTGAGGTCTAGAAAAGTAATGTTCTGGAAGTTTTAAATAAAAGGAAAGATCTGGAAGCTTTTTTCTATATAAACAGAGATACACTCGACCAGTTCAGTTCAGTTTTAAATGTGCTCTTGTAATGTGTATTTCGTGTGTCCGTTTTATGTATACTTGCTACTAAACTGTTCCTTCAATAAAGCGTGTGTTTGCTCCTGTACTTAAATTATTCATTATTTTTACCCATACCTCAACAGGTTATGGGCCCAGTGGCATTTTAAAATCGGAGTGCAGTGTGTAAATGGAGTGCAAGTATAAAATATTTGTGCAAAAATGGAACAGAATATAAAAATTGAAAAACTTCGAGACAAAGATAATTGGCATCAATGGCGCTTCGTAGTACGCACATTGATGGAAGAGGATGATGATGTGCTGGATGTTTGCGAAGGAAGATTAGCCGAGCCAGCTGCAGGTGCAGAAGATCGTGACGCGTTGTTGGAAAAGTTCAAGAAGGCGGACAAAATTGCCAGAAAGTTAATTGTTACAACAGTGGAGAGAAAGCCTCTCGAACTTATAATGGGTTGTTCTACTGCCAAGGAGATGTGGGACAAATTGAATACAGCATATGATCTAAAATCTGATGAAAATCTGTCGATGATTCAAAAACAATTTTTTGAGTTTAAGTGGACAGAGAGTGAAAGTGTTACGTATAATATTTCAAAAATAGAACAGTTGGCTAGAAAAATGAAAAATCTCGGGGGAAAAATTGAAAAGACTATGGTGATGACTCGTGTTTTAACATCTTTGCCACAAAAGTTTAATCATTTTCACAGTGCTTGGGTTACGGTATCTGACGATAAGAAGAATCTCGAAAATTTGACTGAGCGCTTGATGGCAGAAGAATTTAGATTACAAGAGCAAAAGGAAGTACACGAAGAGACGACAGCGTTGCTAGCTAATCTGAAAATCGGTCTTAAAGAACAGAAGAATGACTCTTATAAATATGAGAAGAATGATTTGAAACAAGAGCAGTGTTATAATTGTGGAAGACAAGGTCATGTAAAAAGGGACTGCTTCAGGTGTTATACGTGCAAAAGGAAAAGTCATAAAAGTAACAATTGCTTCATGAATAAGAATAATGGACAGCGAAGATGGTCGAATAATCAAGAAAGAAGTAACTCGTCTTCTGGACAGAAGAAAGCAACATCGAGGATAGCACTAATAGGTGACAAAGGCAGCTGTGGCAATCGGGATGATCTCTGGATTGTGGATTCGGGTGCGACGGATCATATGTCGAAGCATCGAGAATGGTTTTCAACGTTCGAAGAATATACAACACCAGTCAGTGTAAGAATGGGCAACGGTATGACAATGTCTGCATATGGTAAAGGTAATATTGACTTTGAAACTTATAAAAATAGTGAACGAGTAGAAGGTACTATCTATAATGTATTATATGTTCCTGATTCAATGTATAATCTGTTTTCTGTTAAATATGCGGGTAAAAGGGGTATAGATTATGAAATAACACATAATGCTACGAGATGTACTTTAAAGTATGGTAATGAAATTCTTGTAACTGGTTCAGAATATGAGCCTGGTAGTTTGCTAAAATTAGACATTCAAACTTTAATTCCAAAAGAATGTAACGTGGTAGAACAAAAGAGTAGATCGAGCATTGCCAACGGTAATGTTTTACAATTATGGCACGAAAGACTTTGCCATCAAAATGTAAAACATGTGAAGAATTTTTTGAAAAATCTAAATATAAAATTTACGGATGAAAATTTCTTTTGTGAAGGTTGCGCTTATGGCAAAAATCATAGATTCACAAAAAGATCGATCGTGCCATTAAAACTCGCGAAATAATTTATACTGACGTTTGTGGTCCTATGGAAGTAGAGTCTCTCGGTAGAAAGTTATATTTTGTTTCGTTTAAAGACGATTTTTCAAGTTATAGAGAAACTCATTTTATTCGAGAAAAATCTAAACTAATAGAAAAAATAAAATCATTTTGTATCGGGGTTGAGAAACAACTTGCAACAAACATTAAAGAATTTCATTTTGATGGTGGTAAAGAATACGATAATAAAGCTGTGATCTCTTTTTTAAATAGTAAAGGTATAAAATATTCGATTAATGTTCCATATACGCCCGAACAAAATTCAATTGCAGAGCGCGATAACCGAATCACTGTAGAGGCTGCTCAACCAATGTTATATTCAAATTCAAACTTACCTCTATTCTTATGGGGAGAAGCAATGAATACTGCTGTACATGTAATTAATAGAACAGGCCAAACAAAACAAAATAATAAAACTCCTTATGAGTTATGGAATGGAGAAACAGCTACTGTTGATAGATTTAAAATATTTGGAACCATGTGTTATGTACATATATCAAAAGAAAAGCGTAAGAAACTTGATAAAAAATCGATGAGGGGTTAGGCCTATCTGGTCGGATATCATGAGGATTGTAAAGGTTCCGGAAGTATATATGTTCCGGAAGTGCGAGATGTCATTATAAGTAGAGATGTACTTTTTAAACCTGAAAGAGTATTAGTTGATTCAATTATTTTGAATTCTTTGAACAATAATAATAAAGAAACTGAAGAAAATGAAATTATAACACCTAAAAATAACGAAATTTTACTTAAAAATGAATCAAATGAGTTTGAAGAAAGAGAACCTTTACAATCTTCAAATAGCGATAGAACAAAATTAAAACCTACAGAATATTATGGATGTCCGATCACGTTTATTGCTGAAAAGTTACCATCTAATTATAACGAAGCAATTACAAGTAAAGAAAAAGATAGTTGGCAAGCTGCAATGCAGGACGAAATGAACTCTTTGTATGAAAATAAGACATGGGTATTAGTGGAAAAGCCAAAAGATATAAAGGTGACTAACAATCGTTGGGTTTTTGTGAAGAAGCTCAATCCAGATGGTACAGAACGTTATAAAGCGCGGTTGGTTATTAAAGGTTATTCGCAACAGAAAGATATAGATTATAAAGAAACTTTTAGTCCGGTTGTTCGCTTTGATACAAAAAGATTGATACTTAATATTTCTGCTCGTGAAAATTTACATATCGGTAAATTTGATGTAAATACGGCTTTTTATACGGTGACTTAAAGGAAGATATATATATGAAACAACCTGAAGGTTTTGATGATGGAAGCTCACGCGTATGTAAATTAATGAAAAGCTTATACGGCTTAAAACAAGCACCAAGATGCTGGACTGAGCACTTCACTAATTTTCCTGTAAATTTAGATTTTTGTCAAAGTACGGGTGACCCATGTTTATACATATATAACAAAAATAATAATAAGATCTTGTTAGCAATTTATGTTGATGATGGACTTATTGCAGCTTCAAATGAAAGTTTGATTGCTAAATTGTTGAATGATTTGAGTAAAAAATTTAAAATTACTAGTACTAAAGAAGTTACTAATTATCTTGGAATGGAAATTTGTAGATTGAATGATGGGTCTGTTTTCATTCATCAAAGTACTTATATTAACAAAATCTTAGAAAAGTTTAATATGTCAGAAGCTAATATTGTATCCACGCCAATTGATTGTAATCATGATGAATATTTATCAAAAACTATTGTAAGTAATGTACCTTATCGTGAAGCTGTCGGCAATTTGATGTTTTTGCAAATTGTAAGTCGTCCGGACATACGTTTTGCTGTAAATGTTGTATCTAGAGTTTTAGACAAACCAAGTGTACCTCATTGGTCAATTGTTAAACGAATTTTACGTTATCTAAATGGTACGATTGATTTTGGATTACTATATTGTAAGGATGGCAACTTTAAAGCTTATAGTGATGCTGATTATGCTAGCGATACAGTTACACGTAAAACAACTTCTGGCGTAGCTTGTATGTATGCAAATGCTGAAATTATTTGGCGAAGTAAGAAGCAACAATCTGTATCATTATCAACAACCGAGTCAGAATTTGTAAGTGCAGCATTAGCAACAACTGAAATAATGTGGTTAAAGAAGTTATTTAATGAATGCGATTGTAAGACTGATAAATATAATTTATATATAGATAATATGAGTTCATTAAAACTTATAAGTAATCCTGAATTCCATCAAAGGACAAAACATATTGATGTGAAATATAATTATTTACGTGATTGTTTTCAAAATGGAGAAATTGATGTACATTATGTTAAAAGTGATGAACAAGTCGCTGATATACTTACGAAAGCTTTGTCAAAACCAAAATTTGTTTATTTAAGATCTAAACTTGGACTTAAAAGTAAAAATGAATTTTTTTAGATTAATGTGATTGTGAGAATGTAGAGTTTTAGGGAGGGTGTTGAGAATATACTGGAAAACTCTACAATCGTTCTTAAGTAAGTGTACCTGTCATTGTAGTAGTGACATTGACAGGTTCAATAGTGTCATTGTTCTGTTCTTCTTTATTATGACAAGATAATTATTTAGGTTATGGTACTTTTTTATGTAGAAGGAAACATCACGTTACAATATTCAGCATCGAATTGTTTTGTTTCACATTAACATCAGCCATCGAAAGAACACTATAAATGTTATTGTTATAAACGTAGCATGGCTAGCTTATATCCTGACGCAACTTTTTATTATTCTTATACTGCATTTTTTAGCTCATTTCCAAAGATGTATGCTGTAGATCAAGATCTGCTTGTGTACATAAAATTTTGGTTATAAACTGACAGCTGAAAATGCGCACAGCTGTATACGTGAAATAGCTTAAGCCAGAAACATCAAATACAACTTAATAAGTTTAATCTTAGACAAAGACAGTCCTACGGTTATTTAAAGCACAAAATATTTTTGGACAGTAACAATACATGAATTACAACGAAAATTGTTAGTTATGTTTCGAATACCATTTTAGAGAAAAATTTACTTGGAACCTGTTACTCTACTTTCGCTAAATGGTCATTACTTTTCAGCGTGAGATGCACGCTATCAGTCTTCAGTTATATATGATGAATGTGGGCGTGGATGGGTGTGCGTGTGTGTACAAATGAAAAATTTTATTTATAATTTAGCAATACTCAAATAAGTAATTTTCAGGCTGTTGAGCCTATAACAAAGACTTGGCCGCCCAAAAGAAAGCGGAATAATGGAGAAAATCTTAATACTTTTCGTGTGACGTACGGACTGTGTTTCTTTGAATCATCTGGTACTGAAGAGAGACAAGGATGATAAGCTTCTCGGACTTTAAGGATATAAATTTCAAGGCAGGCTAGGGAGACCATTAGTGATTGTCTACAAGTATACAAAAAATTACTGTTGAAAATCCCTAAAAGGAGAACTTTCTGACACAGCATACTATGGCTCTGTTGTGAGATAGAAAAGTAGACGGGAGAAGTGCTCGGAAAAGGCTTCTTCAGTTACATGGCTACGGAGATGGATTCGAAGTTATAAAAGGAATTTAAACACAGGGTGATCAACAATGCGGTTTTTCGACTATAGGAGAGTATGGCTCTCCACCAATACCCAGATAAACACTGGAAGGAAAGATATGGTAAGTCGAAAATTACTAAAATTACTATATACAGCGTTTTTAAATCGAATAATCAGTTATAATAAAATGTCTACGTATAAAAATTCTTATCCCAAATATTCAGTAACATTTTATATGAGTATTTTTATTAAAATTTTACGAGAAGATGAAGTACAAGTAGTGGTGATGAAGTACATTGGATGTAACAGCGTGCTTTTATGAAATAGGCTAAACTATTAGACAGCTAAACTAATAAAAACCTACGTAAATCGTAAATAGCGGATTCGGTAAAGTATATTTAACCAGATCAATCCGAAAAGTATATTTGTGTCTTAATTTTATCTTCAAACGGAATTCACTGTCGCAGTTAGGTGAGAAAGAATTCGTTTTGTGAAAGTACATTATTTACATACGTAGTATTTACACATATTGAGGTGCGAATATAATAGCTCTCAGAATCATACAACGTCAGTGTACTGTGACCTTGTTTACACTTAACAGGTCACAATCCAGCAAAAGCTATTTTATTGGCACGAAGAAAAATTCATTTGTATATCGGTGTCAATCGATTTCTGTACCAACGCTGTAAATATATCATGATTAATTACAATCTGCTGCTACTATAAAAAAGAAATGTCTGTCTGTGTTGAGTTGTACTGCTTAATAATGTGACCTCTTTTACAGCAAAGCTGGATAAAAAAGATAAATCAATACTACTGTTTCAATTGTGTCATATTTGATTTGCGTTAATCTCTCTCTCTCTCTCTCTCTCTCTCTCACACACACACACACACACACACACACACACAAAAATTCCCTTCCATCCAACTGTCGCTTTCGTCACTCTTGTACACTGAGCACACAGGAGCGCACACCTTCCTACACAAATTAAACAGAAATTGAAGAAGAACTCGCATTTCTCAGAGCCCTGAATGAAAAGTCACCGCCTCCGAATGAAACCCGATCTTCTGCTTCTTTATCCTATCCTTATCAACTTCATCTTCTTATACTATTCCCTCTGCTACGATTAGGCAGCATCGTCTCCTGGGCAAAAATACCTTAACACATTTAAGCCAAGCAGTTTTTTTCTCTCTCTCTTCTTGTGTCGGTTTAATATATCTTCCAACCGAAAGTAAATATGATACTGGCCTTGTGTAATGAGCATAACGGCGTTCCTCCCCTTTCATTTCTAACGAATTACACACTTCATTCAGCAATGTTTTTCTCTTAGCAAGAGCCAACACAATGTAATGTAATCAAAAATTATAACTACTGTAAGTTAGAGTATTTTAAAAGTGTTCCAGAAACGAATATTAAAAATCGTTTACAAAGTCTCTATTGCCGTTAAATATCTCATCACCAACCCGTGACGTTGTACATCACCAATACAAGTATCTGAAGTTTCTACCAATTTTCATATAAAGCTTTGAAAAAAAGTCTTTAGCTTACTTAATTAATGATGAAACTTTTATGACATTTTGAATTACAATCTCATATTTCTGCACTTACAAATTAAAAGACTTATAAATTAAATATTAAAATTAAAGAAAGATTCTAAACTGAAATTATTCATAATTTTTCCTGTAACTTGCTACATACCAAATGCACGTGTCTTCTATACTACGGCGGCAATTCTTGTTCACTTTAATTTAATGGGCATGCTTTGACTAAAGGCCAATGGTCAACAACAACATTGTGTTATAATACAATAACATTTTTTATAATAAGAAATGATTTTAAGCATTTCATGTGTGTGCCTAATTCGTTACGAGCGCGGGCGTATGTGTTTATATTATGTGTTCGCGGGTTTGTGCGTGTAGAGATAGACAGATAGATAGACAAAGATATCGACATAATTTCTCGACCGTGAAAATATAAAATATTACATACAGAAACTAATCATTTCGAACAGTAGTTCCTTGAAATAATAACTATCGAAAGAAATAAGCAAAATTCCGTTAACGAAAGAACCGACGTACAGAGACTCAGTAAGTGTTATTCAAATCTTATACATTCCCAGGAAACAACCATGAAATACAAATCTGACAAGTCAACAACCCCACCAACCCCCTCCGCCACTGTTACCGTTAATACCTGACTTTTCTTTACTTTGTGCGTCCGCTCTTTCTCCAATCACGTAATAGATTCACACACTTCCACTATGCAGTATACAAAGTGAGAAAAAATATAATTAATATGTATCATAATGTTTTTGTATATTAGTGTAGAATGTATGTAACGTGTGTATCTGTGACTCAACAAAATAGGTAAGTACTATTTGTTATTCTATACAAAACAACGCCACTGTTAATACGTATTATAATTATAACTCTCATTACAATTATACTACTTTATATTTTATGTTGTAGGCATGAATATGAGATAAAATAAATTTCGAAACGTAGCATAAAACTGCATTTTTATTAGACTGTTACTCGGTATCAACTTTAAACCACACACACACACACACACACACACACACACACACACACACACACACACACACACAGAGTTCCTCTCAACCAATAAATACAGTTTGGCGGTAATTTTTTTAATAAGTTATGCTTACGAATTTACATGTATACGTTCGAACGCTGTGTGTGTGTGTGTGTGTGTGTGTGTGTGTGTGTGTGTGTGTGTGTGTGTGTGTGTGTGTGTGTGTGTGTGTGTGTGTGTGTGTGTGTGTGTGTGTGTGTGTGTGTGTGTGTGTGTGTGTGTGTGTGTGTGTGTGCAGTGGAACCTCACTAACTCATCTCCCTCTGAAATTTGTCACCCACTCAAGCCTTTGTAATGTTTTTGCCTTTTCTTCATTAACAAACGAGTATTCTTGTCTCAGCCTTGGCCAAACGGTCGTCATCGGCATACCAAGCAAATCTTATAAGTCTCAAATGGCTTGTATCAAGCCCCTCCTTGTAGTTGTCATTTTATTATGTTTCTCTGTGTCGGAAACACTAGTTCTCGTATTAATAAGCTGGGTTTGTCCGCGGACTAATTGTATCATTGTCACCGGACAAAGCTCTTCTACAAAAATACGCTGGCATCTGGCTCAGAATATTCATTTTCAAGATAAGGTGAGAAAAGAACGCGTTACAGTTCTTGTTTATTCAATGCTAGTGGGAACCATAAAATGCCGCTAGCTCTAATCGGCAAGGCGAGAAAATTACGTTCTGTTAAAAACGTCTGTTGTAGTTTACTGCTTGTGAAATATTATGTTCACAGTAACCCATGTACGGACAAAGAAATTTTCCAGCAATGGATGAACGAGGAATTTCGTCCTCGGGTACTTAAAAATACAAAATCTGCTATAAACGCTGTATTAGTTTTGGATAACGCTTCGGCCCATTCTCTTGATGATGTAGAAAAATGTTTATCTGATTCAGACAGCATCCACTGTGTTTCTTTCTTGCTAATACAAGAAATTCTATAGCCAATGGACAATATCGTCATCGAGTGTTTTAAGTGCCAGTACAGAATTATTTTTTAAAAATTTATCGCATTGGAAAAATAAAGTGGACATCGAACACTTTGTACTTAGACTATAAAGGATGAAGTATATAAAACTGCTCATGCCTGGCAAAATATTATGGAAAACACTCGACAACCTGCTTCGATTAAGATATTGCCATCTGAGTTACAACCAGCGTTTACAGAATCAGGTCTAGACTCCACATCGAGTAGCACACTTGTAATAATTTTCGCAGTAACTCTAGGACTTTTAACTTGTGTTAGTCGCGATTAGCATATCGATCGTCATGAACCACGCGGCGCTTACACGTTATCGATTCCCAAGAGAGACTGATGTGTTGGTTTAGATTAATTATCCTTGACTGAATTCTCGTGATCTGATTGATTCTTCGGTAACTGCTACTCATGACTTTTATACATATAATCAACATTCTTTTTCAAGAAGGATTCCGAACAGAACAAATCTTATTCAAGAAAACCTGATAATAGCTGGTTTTACAACTGGAATCATAACCATAAACATTTTTACTTAAAAAAATGCATAAATTTATTTACTGATTTTACATAACTATTGTCATCAGTTAGGTCTTTTTATTGTGAAAATTCTGATATAAGTCCCATCTAAAAACTTTCCATATCATGAAAGTTATTTAAATTAATGTGTTTTTATGAATATCCCGTAAAATAATTTGGTATCCTAGGAAACGCGCACTACACACGCGACTAAGCATCGTTGCTCCATTTCACAGCACTTAAAGTTGTTTCATAGGACTAAACATACTTAAAACTAACATCTCTAGCAGTGTTCCTTATCAGCTAATTTATAATGTTCAAACCTGGAATCTCTACTTATTAACAACAATGTCTTTATATGTTATAATATGCTTTAAATCTCTACTACATTACTATGCAGTTAGAATGTCGACTGCATATACATCCCGACTAGGTAAAAAAATTCTGCTTTTTCCTAAATTAAAATTTCTCCATACAACATAAGTAAAAAGGTACTGCAATAACATAAATAAACAACCCTTTCATCTGTCAAACTCACAATCAAACTCACAACTTTCCGCCTACATATCATATTCTGATAAGCAAAGTATACTTCATATCGCAGAAAGAGGTTTCAGTACATATTTACATCACCAGCTGATTAGTCAAGCTTTCATTCATTCAGTTCCCATATTTATATTGTAATATTGTGTATTATAATATTTTTTGGCTTCTTTATTTAATTTGTTTATTATTAATTTGCATATATTTATATATTTTAATGATGATAATATTTCCGAAGTGAGGATGCGTGAAACTTACCGATAATTTTATTTTTTTTGTTCATCAAAAACACATATAATAAATGTGTTCTACATACTTCCTCGCGTAAGGTAAATTTTACATTATAGAGTTAAAAAGATTTCAGAGGTTTTAATGTGAATTAAAGAATTATCGATTTTGATTCGCTTATAATATAAATTAACGAATAATCGATTTAATTTCGATTTAAATTTTCGATCGTTGTAATATTTGTTTACGTAGTCAGCTGATTTGATGGTTACATTAAAATAATTACAGTGCATACACACGCGCGCGCGCGTGTGTGTAATTTTAAATAAATGATCTTGTTTTGTTTTTGTTTGTATTTCTTCTTTAGTTAGTGTATTATTATTATTATTATTATTATTGTTGTTGTTGTGTGTTTTGTAAACCCGGGTCAGTGTTTTGTAATAATTAGTATACAGAGAGTATGATAAATAGTTTAAAAGATTAGTGCGTGTAAGTACAGATAATATACATGCTGTTGAAAGAGAACAACGTGAACAACTGACCCGACTGAATGTATAGAGTGTAAGTCGTATGTATTGTGTGTCTGTGTGTGTGAGCCAGCAAGGACCTTCATTATACTCCAATAGTGGAGATGTCTGTGTGCGTACGAATTTTTAGTTTGTATTATTAAATCAGACATTGACATGATTAATGAAACTAAATAGGCCTAAATATGTCTTTTACCTGTTAGGAAAGACATATCACAATTCTAAAAACGTCATTAGAATAAGTACATTTAAACGCGCATGGTGATACAAAATTATTGCAAAAAAGTGTAATAATAAAAAGTTATACAAATTAAAGTTAATTATTGTCGCAATTAGCTAGTAATTAACGAGTGTGCTAGGCCTATATGTAAATACTGAGTAAAAAATTACAAAGATAAATGCAACCACTCACCAAAGATTAAGTTTACGTTATCGCGAAAACAGACAAAAACGTGATCAGTAAAATGGACGATATATGGGTACTGACCAAACTGAACAGAGTATCTGACATGTCAGAATCGCTGTCTACTATAAATACCTCAGGAAATTTTGGATGAGAAACAGACGCTAAGAAATTACACACAGTAATTACACCATGTCCGTTTGATCATCGACTTGAACTCATCATCACCATCATTTGCAACACACCACGATTGATAGGGGAGCGCAGGACCACCATCAACATGAGGCTACAGAACATTGAGGAAGCGTCGTTATCATCATCACCATCACCACCACCACCACCATCATCATCATCATCATCATCATCATTGTCTTTTGTTCAGGAGACGCACACTCACACGTACATATGCACGGAGTAACGCAACGGTAACTCCAACAATACGCAGGTGACAAATGGACAATTATATTTTGCGTTAAACGAAGAAAGAACTCATAAATAACGGAATATGAGCTAACAAAGTAATACAAATACGTAAATGTAAACAGTGTAAATATTTAAATAAAATACTTAATTGTAAGTTGTTGAAAATAATGTTGTTTTGTTTTATTTAAAAATTGTGTGTATCACAATAAATAATAATTATCCTTAAAGTAAATATTATTTTATTAAAATAATAGTATCAAACATCAATTTTTTTTATAAAGTTAATAATATTTTTATAGGTGCTTTGCTATGAGTTCGAATTTTAATAATGATTCGAATCAGACACCCAAGAAATATAAAATAATTTTATAATTTGTTTATCATATATGTTTAAATATTTTATGACTGTATGTTATTAATGTGTGTCGAATATCGCAGATATGGTTTTTTTTCAGTGTGTAATCTTATAAAAGAAAATATTTTGAATTTTTTAGTTTTCCGTTTTTAATAATCAATTATTTTCTTTCAACATTTAATAAACCGTTGATTGATCCTTTTACAATGTTTTAATTAATTATTTCCTGGCATCAACGTCTCACTCCTCTATTTAAAAATGACTATTTATTATGCAACCACATATACTTAACGCAACGAACACACAAAAGTCCTACGACCTAGCCGGTGATTAACACTGTACAGTTGCGTTTGGTACATGGACAGAAGTCTATTCAGTTTATAATACTTGAAACGATGCAATATATAGTATATGCATACATACAAACATATTCATATGTATAAACATTAAGTATTTTAATATTACCATAAAATCGACTGACTAAATAAACGAACATTACAACAATCGAAACAAGATCGATCATACATTTATTCACATTGAAACCTCTGAAGACACAGATTACTCTGAGAAACGTGTGTCAGTTTTTTCATGGGCAGTATATACTAATGAAACTTTAAATGTTGTACTTTCAGAAGACGTCTGTTCTTATAACAACATAGAAATACAATAATGTTTTGTACACTTTCGTATTTTGTTTACACGATAGTATATTAACCAACAAGTCAAAAAAAATTAGGACTATCCAATTCTGAATGTGGTTTCCCATTCAGTTATGTCAAGACTTTTACTTCCGTAATGCTTTTTATTTTCATACTTTTATTTAATTGCGTGAGTATTACAATTAACTAATACAATTACGTGTTACAATTTCCTTTCAGATAGATTATGTACGCGCGCGCGCGCGTGTGTGTGAAGATAATAGAACTGTGTACGTTGCGATAAGTAACACTAGAGTAAAATTGTGTAATAATATTGAGTGTATATAATAATATCAAAGTGCTCACTCGTAATAAAATCTCCATATAAATCGACTTCAATTTTTATGCTTTAACGAAAAGTATATTGCTTCCGCTGAATAGTTTTATTACTCGTAACAATCGTATTTCCTCACTTCAGGTTGCCAATACATAATTTAGAACAATTATTCAAAATCAAATTTAATAATAGAATTTATTGCTTGGAAATATCAGACTTTACCCAGTTTAAAACTAAAGTAGCTTAATCTTATTTAAAATTGTACAGTTATGATTAAAAATTTATGTAACATATAAGACCAGGTATGTCAGGTAAAAAAGCGATATGTTCAAAAGATATACAATAAAGTTTTATCTGAACTTCTTTTAACTGTGATTTGATAATTCGTCGTCGTCGTCATCGTCATCGTCATCGTCATCATCGTCATCGTCGTCGTCGTCGTCGTCGTCATCATCATCATCATCATCATCATCACCGAAACAACAACAAAAGTACCCTGAAATAATGACACAATCACATCGGTTCTGATACGTTTACCAGTTCCGTTGGCTTTCCAACCGTTTATCTTCCGCTTGCCTTGACCTTTCTGGTAGAAGCTACACGTCCAAACTGTGAAACGTAGCCTACCGTTCAGATCTGACCTAATCGACTTTAAACGGCATCAAGCGAGAATCTGGAGATTGTCTTACTCCAGATTCAAGTAGATTACTAAGCGTCTGTTGTGCAGCGAGATAATTCCAGACGTACTTCAATCGGGACCCCTACGTTGTATGTTTAAGCCCTCGTAATTCTGTATGTTATGGATCTGTACTTAGGCTATCTATTTGTACAATAACGACAACTTCATCCGTTACCGCATGTCTAACGTGGTTAAGTGGCACAAAGAGAGGTAGACGACGTAAACCCAACACTTGCTACTACAGCGATAAAGACTGACTGAAGTGGAATTAAAAGTTTCATCAAAAATATCCGTCAGTAACTGTCAACACCACCAATCGAGCAGGTTTCACGCGTAAAAATATTGTACTATGCGTATAAAACTCCTGTCCCTTAACTACAATTATTTTATTATTGCGTTTAAATTAATTTCGTGATTTTATTATACCGAATATTCATCTTGTATTCATACAACCATTTAGTATAAATACCCTTCATGGGTAGAGAAAACCATGTGTATTATTTTCTTATTTGCTCATAACAATTAAAGAAATTGTGAAATTTCCAATACCTATAATTGTGACTCAACAGGCTAATTCCAGTTATTATTTCTTTATATAGCATACATACATTTTAGTTACAAGGAAGGAAATACATGAATATACAGAAAAAGAGAGAGAGTGGAAGTCAGACTGCTATATTGCACATAGTTAATTAGTTATTAATTTTGACGGTTCAGACAACTATAGTTACAAACGTTCCGTCCCGGGACAATTTTTTTTTTAGATAATATAAAAGTGTTTATTTTAAGAATCGCTTATTACTTTTGCGTTTCTAATATCCAGGATGTTTCCCTCGTCAGTTCCGTTCAATTATCATAAATTCATGTTGTGGGCCAACATCTGGGTGGTAAACCACGCCCTCTTCATTAAATTCCTAACCTCCACAAGTTCTCAAAACGGTCGTTATCGCACGTGTAGCATGTATCGTACTTTCCCTTTGGTTTCCAAACAACACAACCAAACATCATCTTACCAATCTCATCATTACTAATCATTGCTAATATTAAATTATGTTTTTACGTTAAGCAACATATAAAACATGCCTTTCGTATGGGCTGTATTCTTAAACTTTTTGTGACGTCTTCTATGTATAACAGTGACTTTCTTATTTCATGATAGGGTTACACAAATTGGTTAGTTG
The DNA here is from genome assembly GCA_034769895.1 of Magicicada septendecula. Classification (NCBI taxonomy): domain Eukaryota; kingdom Metazoa; phylum Arthropoda; class Insecta; order Hemiptera; family Cicadidae; genus Magicicada; species Magicicada septendecula. The sequence goes on along the minus strand of CM068368.1, from coordinate 390,222,565 downwards.
CAACTCATAAATATTACTCTCTATTATTTTGTTTTTTTATTCTCACGTGTATTTAACTGACATATCGTACACTTTGTATGCATTACTCTTCTTTTTTTTTTAATTTTGTAGGCGTGATTTCACTAAAATATACTATGGTTTTTTAACCATAGTACACTTTGGTTTTTTCTCCTTCAATTCACAAACATGCTATAGCTTCTTCCATTTCAACATACCAGTGGGCCAGTGTAGAGATTATTATGAAATACAATTATAATAGGTACAAAGATGATGCACTGGAGGAATAATCTGAGTATAATCACGGTTCGTCAATGTCTAGCATGTATTTATTTCTTCAGTGAGAGTCTTAACATACAAAGTCAATTGTCATTCACTCTTACGTTTGGCACGTAACCAGGTAATATCTATGTAGTAGCTGACGTGGTGATCGTTAGTTTTGGAACCATAGTTAACATAATTGGAATTTAAAAAAATGATTAGCGTCTAGTCTAGTTTACTCTCCTCCACAAAACATAGAAAATCGTAGGTTTTTTTAGGTTGTTGGATAAATTTAAATTCTCACCATAGGAAGAAGTTTAGTTTAAACATACCTGCGCTTCTATGTTTCTTTTCGTCTATAAAATGCATTTATCATGGCATCATTGTTTTCAAACATAGGTAGGAGAAATAGTTCCTACTTATTCGGTATTCTTTCGTATGCATAAAATGCAGACTATGTAGCAGCAGTCATAGGAGTTTATTAGCTCCCAGCCTACGCCAAGTGTAGCACACATTAAGCAATGCTTGTAACAATGCTTGAAACTCTTGATTACTGGATTCATTTTTTAATCAGACTTTGTAAGCAAATTATATTTAGATAGATCTTTCATTTTCTTTGATCATTAGTCTCTTGGTCGTCTTGAAGCGGCCCGCCAGCGTCGCCTTTACTTTCCACATACACCTTTCCACATATAATAAAGTCTGCTTCACACGCTCTAATTGTTATCTTCCTCTAAATGTACAAACAATACGTGACATTACTCCTTATAACTAACAAGTAACGCCGTACAAATTGTCTAAAAGTTACGTTTTAGTTGTTTTGTACAAGATCCTGTTTTCCATTCAGTACGCCACAACCCTTTATTTCTCATTTTGTGCGGAAATTTATTGCTTAACAATCTTCTATATCACAGGATCCAACCGCGTAAAATATTCGTTCATCGGAATTATTATGTTCAGTGTTTGTTCCCATTACGATCAGAGGCAGCATACATTCAAATTTAAAAACTTCATTGGTCTAGCTAATATTCTCTCAATGTAAGATAAAGCAAGAAAATTCCTGAAGTCCATACTTTTCAAAACTTTTCTAATTAATTTCCTTCTGCTTTCCTTTCATATAGTCACGTATCCGCTAATCGTGCTTATGTACAGTAATTACGGATTATTTAGCACGTCTCCTTCTATTCCAATCCGTATTCAACATTTGGTCTCCTTACGTTCATCTCCTCTCTCCCTCTCTCATTATTTTATTCTATTCTCTGTAGCACTGCAGTTCCCTTTGTATCGTTATACCATGAATAAAAGGTAATTAATAATTCTCCTTATTGGTAATCTACCTTGATTTATTTTTACGCTCTTTTCCTTCCCTCGGTCTTGGAAATTCACGAATCTTTAATGTTTTGTATATATTGTAAAACAATATAAAAGTAGGTTATGCTCCGCCCCACATCGCAAAATCACGTTGTCAGCATGTAAAATTAGCATTGCCAACATGCATGTTACATATTCCCACTATTTATTGATTCAAATAAGCGTTTTGAAATTCAGCAAGTTACCGTCCGCTCTAGTAACAATTTGTCTGTTCGAGATAAGACAATACACTGTGTTTATACTGCTGAGAGGTTCATGCAAGACCCTACACTCAATGACAGAGATATGGCATCTGGTTATTGTCAGCGCGGGGGTTCATTTGTAGTTGGCATGCCAGATGTCAAATCAGGCGACAAACAAACAAACAACGGCGGTAAGGTCTGTCTGTCTGTCAGTACATAACGAATACCGCACTCTCTACTATAGTGGTTCTTATAATAAAGTATTACGACTCTGTTTCTTTTTATTAACGGGCTAGACAATAAAACGAAAAGTGGAAAGAAAACAAGACAAATAAAAGAAGAAATGTATTAATATTAAAACAGAACAAATTTTTTCAACCGGGTTATTTGTGAACGCAACCAATCTCAGCTTAACTAAGAAATCTACTCCGATTTCATGAAAAAGTAAAACCTAATACGCCTATTTGACACGCTGACACAAAGAAAATCTAATTCATTATTCTTATATTTATTCTACGCCACGCAAAAATTAACACACGAGCAGACACGATACACAGTGCTCAAGCATAAATTCAAGTATAAATTCTCACGAATAATTAGTAAAGAATTTTGTCTGTTCGTTATGAAAATGCAATCTGAATAAAGTGGACACGTGTCCATTGCCTTATTTGCAATAGTATTACTACCTGTTACATTAAACGCAATATCCGTGTTGGAAGCTTTAGTTAAGATAACAAATAATGTAACTAAATTCTCTACTGGGAGAAATAATTTTCTTTATCGGGTATTCACAAGTAAAATGTTTTGATAATAGAAAAGAATATTCCACATACAGGAAACAAAAACATTTTAGGTCGACTTTACTGTTATGATACTGATATGATAATAAAATGTAATAATTTAAAAGTATTACTAATTTTAAATTGAAGGCAAGAAATTTAAAAACTTTATGTTCTGTTACAACATGCAAAACTGCGAAACACCCGTTTCTATTCCTTTTTAATTTATTTGATTACATATGCAGTTTGTTTTGAACTGGTAAATTTTGTATACATAATTCAAACAAAAATTGCAAAATCCCTTTCCTTTGTTCTTCTATCGAGTTTACTATAGTTTCGGTGAAGATTAAATCAAAGATTTCTCGTAATCGATTAGTCCATTCAAATTAGTTTTATATTTTTATTAAAATTTTCCTACACATCGTTATCTGTTTGAATGTAGTTACTGCGCTATTTATTTTTAAATACTGCTCCACCAGGTGACTTGCTTATGCTGAAGTTCTATATTTAGTCTGATAGTGAAAATCTTGCTTAAAACGGTGTACACAGATGGCAGCAATGACATTTGCCTGTAAGTTATGACTATCCCCTTTCTTGAACTTTACAATTACTGTACTGCTTTTCCACTATACCCCTATGAGTTTCGTTTCATTGTTACACAGTAGAAAAGGGCTCTTTAGAATTTCCGCATCACTTAATCCTCTTTACAAGAACAACTCTGCAATAACTCTATAATTATCTGGTGATTTATGTTTTTATATTCTTCAGTGAAGCAATTACTTTTTCCATTAAAATTTTTCAAATGTATAAAATCATCTGTTCTTCATGATTTTATTTAGTCTTTGCATGAAGGCTTATGCTTTTGAATTATCTATTACTATAAGGTGTAATGTTGTGGCACTTGTCAGACTGTCTATGCCTTTTTGCTTCGCAGTAAAGCGTGGCTGAGTAGTCTCCACGCTACTCTATTTATTACACTAGTTTCATTTTTATATACTCTTTACTGAATTCGTCCACATACTTTATTACCTCTCTTCATCTCTTAATATATTTGCATTTACATCAATGGTGTCTAATAACCGTCACCATTTGTTCTCGATTCAGAATCTTCCTTTATTACATACTTTGTAAGCTTATCTTTTCTAATAGTTTGTTCATTTATAACATGCGGCTTAAAAGATTTCTGATTTCCGGTGTTTATTTTACTTTGTAATAAGCAAAAAGTGTGCTTACATTTTCCTCTTGAATCTCTATCTTTTTTTTGCTTATGTAGTAGGGTTATTAATAATAAGCCTTATTACTGGTATTTCAGAATTTCTGGTTGAAACTGTCTTTGTCTTTGTCATTTTCATATTGAAAGCTCGTAGGTTTAATTCGATCTATTAAATAGATTTGTACTGGTTCCCAATTTTATTTCATAATTAATTATTTCTGATCCTCATGATAATCAGTACCATGGAACGTCATTGTATTAATAGTTTTTAATTCCCTGTGCTTTTAATCACTCTATACCACTTTTATTTGAGATTTTTTCATACCCGTGCCCTTACCAATCTGTGGTCACTACCTAAAATTTATCAATAACAGCGCATATTCATCATTGCTGCCTTTGTTTACCATCATAATAAAATCTACCTAATTCTTGAAAGTACCAGTAGGCTTTCCCACCTTATAGTTGATTGTGTTACAGATATATAACCCGTATTCATGTAGATAGTGAATATGGGAATACTATTCATAGGCCTAACCGTATATCTTCTTTAATTCATTCAACGGAAGGACTGACATCGTTGTTTTATATATAGACTCAGACACTAGACTCAAAATCAGGAAGGCTGAAGATGGGAACACATTGCTTCCCGAAACATGTTCCTAACAAGGAAAAAATATCTTGAGGTAAATTCATTATAAATATTAAATATTATATAGATATACTGTATATATATATATATATATAAACATATATTTTTTCTGATTTTCTCTCACTAACACACGTGCATTTAGCCCCATTAGCAAATTACATTACATTAGCCCCATGTAGCAAATTAGCTACATTAGCAAAAGCCCTATGACCCATGACCATTGTGTACTTAAACTTCTTTTGCTTACAAAGCAAATTTATTAGGTTAAAATGATTCATTGTATATCTTTTCTACATTCTGGTTTTCATTATTTAGAGTAGGTAGAATAATAGAGGATCACCTTGTCTTTATTATTTTAATCCAATCTGTGACTTTCTTCATAATATCCGGAATAATGCAGTTCATTACAATACAGTTCACCTCTAGTCCTTCCACTGTTAGTTGTATATAGTGTCTTCCAAGTTTCTTTTTTTTTTTTTTAACTTCTGACAATCTTAAAACATGCAACCTTATCATTTTATATTTTACAGTTTGTCCTACGATTCTGTAGTCAATACTCTACTTGATGAAGCTGGACATTATAGGTACCTCTCGGGCAAAGAGAATTTGTAGCGTGTTCCCACGATTCGCCAGTAATATTCTCTCTGATAGTAATTTACTCTCATCGGTGGTGGGGTAACAGTAGAATTAAGATAGGGGCTATGTGGCCAGAACTTTTACATTGTTTCTTACCCAGTGGAAAGGGAAGAAAAAAATTTAGAACAGCAGCAGCTAAAAGGATACAAAGTAAAAAAAAAAATGATAAAGGCCGTTAGAAGAAATAAATGGAAGCCTAGTCCAAAAACAAAAAATATATTCAAGAAAAGATATGAGTAGGAGAAAGATCTAATTAATAGGAGACAGAAGATTATATATAGATACACACACACACACACACACGCGTATGTATGTATAATAGCAATCTGTAATGGTCAAAGAGTACATTATTTTGTTGCATCATACTTCTTAGAGAACCACTATTCACTAATGGTAAATGGTAATACGGATATGGCTTTTACTGTTATGAATTGTAATTTGTTACCAAATGGCAAAAAACAATGTTCTATTCAATTTGTTACCTAAAATTTTATACTTTCTCTGCTAGTGTCAATGATGCACGTGCACGTTTATATGCGCGAGCGCGCGCGTGTTAATAAACACCAAAACTTGCAAAGCAATAAAAATTTAACTACCGAACCGTACTAAAAGCGATAACCTTTTTAGTGCATAAATAAAAGAGACAGATAAATTAATATTTTGTTATTTCCTGTTATCAACTATATAAAATTTTTAATTTCCAATTCTTGGGAATAATGAGATGAACAAATTTTATTTGAACAAATGAACGTTTATAACTTTTTTATTTGCTTTAGTTTTTATTGTGTCCTATTTTCTTTGCTACTAATGTTCCTTGCGTAATTCTCAAGTAACTCTTCCTAATCCATAACTTCTCAAGAATATCTATCACACAAGAAGTTAAAGTGTTATCAAGTTTTATGAGAAAATGGCGTTAATAATTCTTCTATACTGTTACGACGATTACAAGGTTCGTCGTCTTTAAAGAGTGAAATGTAATGCTTAAAACGTCAATACCAGTTTCAATAAGCAAAGGCATTCGCATACAGCAATTGGCCAACACAAGCTAATGTAACAAAAAACAAATATCACTTACTTAATACTGTCACAATAAATAATGCAAATCACTAATTACAGGTGTCCGCACGCAATAATTCGCAATATCACAAGTACTGTACCGCAACCGCAACAATTGCTCGGTCAATTTCAAACACCTATACACTCCCTGAGGTTGCGAGATGACTCTACAATTCCATAATAACTACTACCTTCTCTGTAGTGTAGTCAAAAGAGCCTAGAAAGTAGGAGAAAATTCCAAACGACGTCATTTGCCGACCTTATTCACATCGTTGCCATTCCCTATGAAGTACATGCCTACCTAATAGACGTAAGATTATAATCAGAAATTTGAATCTGATTATTCATAAATTGAGAAACACATGGTTTATATAAGATACAACGATATTTTGTTGTAATTTAAGTGGCCAAAAATAGATGACCGCATGCGGATGTGGATGTCTTTAACTGTAATAAAGTAAAATAATTTAATTATCTCGATTTACTTTGATCACAGGAACATGCTTAAGGAGAGCAAGTGAGAAAATCACCTACCTATCGAGCCTACTTTCTACTGCAAAGAAAATTACTCACGGAGGCGTATTTACTAGTTTCCTTGAGTAACTTCCGTTTGCCTTTTTCCTGATTCCCGGTACGTGATTTTATCGTACATGCACTGCTTTGTGCCACTGCTGCCCCCCTTTTTCCATAGACACGAAAGATGCCCAGTTTTCCTTTCATATTTTATTTCCATTCCCTAGCTTTTAAATGAAATTTTCATCAAATATTCGTGTCATATGTTCGTGTAATATGTCATATGCAGTTTTAAATTCTCCAGTTCTTTAAAATTTTTCAATCCTCTTTTTTTGATCTAAATTTTATGATCCACTGAAATTTGTACCACTCGTTACTGCCTACAGATACTTAACGCATTCGTTCAAAACTCCTTTTCCGAAATAAAGAACAAAGCCTACTTAACCCAGAACATTTAGCATTACTACTAAAAATGTAGTAGATGTATATCGGTGGCTAATTTTAGGGGAAAAGTAGATTTCTCAAAAGGAGATAAGCATGTAGAGAAAAGGACGACAAAACTATGAGTTACACAATTTATTACAAGAGAAATGCGCTGTTTATAGCGAAACTCTTACCATGTCCTCTGTATTATAGTACCAAACATTTATCTAGAGAGGTCTGTATAGGTGAAACCAAATAAAAATTCATAATGTAGATGAAACAGGTAAACTAAAATTGTATAAAAAATGATGGTCAAATTTACGGCAGTCAGGCAGAAGTAAAGAGACTTACTTTTAGAAAAATTAAATGTGTTGTTACAAATTTTAATTTTCTTTGATATTAAATACGGACATAATTTACTTCACACGAACTTCACATTTTCTATTCCAGAGAAGGATATGTCAGTTACAGCTATATATGGCAGAATTTTGTTTTTAGTATCCATTGCCGCCTAATATGGATTGCATTAACTCCAAAACTTGAATAGCCAGTCGACGTTGCAATATGCTGAAGGTGAAAATCCATCCAATAGCTTACTTTGATTACACTAGTTTTATTTCAAACGGTTCTGACAGTTTTTCATTGGATGTGTATCCATATCTCTCTGTTGCCTAACCTAACATAACCTTATAAATCTGTGTCGACGGTGTTTGCGTCTCTGTCTGTCTGCCCCCCCTCTCTCTCTCTCTCTCTCTCCCATAAAATTAAGACTCCTAAAACTCTTATCAGGTGAGGAACTGATCCTAGCGCATTCAATGTTAAGCACAGATTGTATTAAATAATTATTTGTAAACTCAGATTTTTTATATCAAACAGTAATTAAACATCACTTTCTCCGAATACAACATAATATTGTTTGAAATTCCTCCATACCAACATTATAATGACGATTGCTGTATGGTCACACAGAACTTTGGCAACATTGCGTACAACTGACATCATGTTACTATGACAACAACATTATGATTGGTTACCACTATTCCGATCATGCTCTCCACATATATTAAAACAATTCCCTAAATAATTTATGTACGGAAATGAATACGTATGAACAAATTATATCATTTAGAAATCATTTCGTTTTGTTTAAGATAACGTTTTTTGAACGTATTACATATTTAATGATCCGGCAAATTTTATTCAGGTTATTTGTTTAATTAGTTAATTAGGAAGTAAATGATTACAAAGAGAATTTCTGAAAGCATTAGGCATATAAATTTCTTTTTGTAAGAATATTAAGGGCAAATGTGTAAGGCATAGATGAAACTGTACAAACTACAATGTTACCGTACATGGGTATACCACTGACATTACAGCAAGTGGGTCAGTTGGATCATGAAAGTGTTTTGTGTTCTGTGTCAGCGGCCATGTACTTGATATTCATATTCAAGTGCGGTCGGACATAATCAACGTCGGTCCCGAGTGATACTATGCACAATTACAACAAAGTTTAATAAAGGAAGAGGCGATGAATATCATTTGCTTTCTGGTTACGGCTGTTGCTTGTAATTTAATCAAACTGAATGAACATCATTAGTAATCTGCTTCAAAAACTAAAATACGGTCGTGTGTGTGTGTGTGTGTGTTTATTTTGTTATATCGTCACCAGAAAATTATTACTGGAATAAGAAGTGTTTAGTTATGCGCTGAATCGTTATTACCAGTGTAGTTCTGATAGATTCTCTAAATTCATACATAAACTGAATAGAATTTGTACATTTTGAGCTATATTGAAACTACTGTACCTACGCTCCCTGAAACAACACGGTTATTATTTATTAATGTCTGTATTTTTGTGGACGTCTGAAAATTTCACGTAGATTCCAATAGGCCTGTATGTTACAGAACTGTCAGTATTTTCCAAGTATATTAAGCCTCAAGTTATCTGACCATGGGAATCCATCAACAATCTGGTTGCTGGGCCATCCAATAGGACGATACGGCACGCCTGATAACAGTCACTGAGAGTTCCAGACATGCATTTCACGCATCATCAGTTCACGCATTTCACATTTCTTGACTGGTCTGCTTGACACTTACTGAGGCCACAGCCCTTATGATGTTCAGAAAGACGTGCTGCCTCAACGCTAAGGATGATTGTGTACAAATCATGATTTATATCATGATGATCCTGTCACAAGAGAAATCTTACAAAGTCAGCTTCGTAGGACAGCAACTTTCCCAAAACATTGTCCGCCACGTTTTGTAGGAATATAAAAAAATGACCTACTCGCATGTTCATAGAAATTTTATTACCTTATATAACATTTCAAGTCTGAATAGCTTTTTCTGCCATAAAAAAACCGTCAAATAAATCCAGGCCCAGAACGAATTGTCAGGACATAACTTAAAAATTGCTTAACAAAACTTGGGAGAAGTTAAGTTTACACCACGAAATGCAATATGAAAATCAAGGTTTAACTAACCGTTCTTCAACAAATGAATGCAGTTTATAATTTACCTGAAAAATTATAGTCAAAGGTAGAAAAAACTTGGGTACTGTGTGAGGCATGATAATTTAAGTGGATTCTTATCATTATTTATTTTATTATAAAAGCTTAGACTATTTTATTTTAATTATGAACCTAATCACTTGGAAAAAGACTTCATCAAAGACTTCCAGTAACAGAATTTGCAGAAGTTAATTTGCAGAATGTGTACCTTTTTATATTGTGAGTGTAATGTGAAATGTGATTTGATGTTTGTGTGTAATAACAACGTGTGAATCTTGTAAGTATTGTGTTTAATTTGCATAATTTTTGCCGTACTAAAAACGTACGGTTCTACGAACAAGCTGTTTTATCATTCTTATGTTCTATTCCGATACAAACCAAAGTTGTACAAATTCTCATTCTTTAGTATATCCAGTTGCATTCAGAGAATTCCTGTAAAATCCGTGTACAAAGCTATATACACTATTTACAGACAACAATGGCAATATCAAATTGTATAAACGGAATGATTCATTTCAGAACAATGATGTTTCTTAAATCTTATTACAGAATACGTAGGAATTTAAGAAGGGAAATAATCTTAAGCGTTGATGGTCATTGCTATTTTCTTGCGATGTAATATAATGGCAATCATTAATGTGCATACTGCCGTGTACATTCCTCGCTGTTGCTCTAAAAGTAAACTATTGTTGCGGAAGCACATCTGGTGACCAGTGCTGCTCCAGAGAGGATTTCCTGATCTTGTTATACTGAACCCAACAGTTCGCAAAGTTAAATAGACCCGCACCTCATGTATAGGAATTAACTTATTTTTATGCGTTAGTCTTATTTTGCACATATTGTATTTGGTATATTCAAGAATTGTTAAGACATAATATATAGAGCAATGTAGGCCTACATTAATTTATTTTGATTTCTTTGTTCGACAGCAATATTTTTTTTTAATTATACAACGGTATTTGTAAATATTAAAATGGTAGGATGTAACAGTCAGTTAAAACTCGTTGGAACAGTTAATACTTTACGCACGTGACAAGTGTCGATAAGTAGATGAAACGAAATGGAAGGCATACAAAATGTCCTTAAATATACACGTATTGAAGTCCCGAACTTTAACATATTCGATTTTTAACAAAGAATAAATAATTTATTTGTTCAATAATAGTAACTCTTACATGCAATTCCTTACTTGCAGTATCAGCGTTGATTCAGGGTTTTGTAATAGACGCCCTGCAGTAAAAACAAAGAAAAACTCTTGAATGGCGCCATTTGCAGAGTAAATTTCTGATAACACTATGACTATATATTCATTACTGATTTATCCCGCGAGTTCCATTCGAAAGCTGGATAAATTTTTCTTCCTTGTGGAAAAGACGTGTTTAAAGATTTACTATGGATTTATACACACACAACACTCATACAGTTACTGTCAACTCAATTTATATTTATAAACGTTTTATCTACATTATCAGTCATCTGCTCCATTCCTGCCCCCTTTTCATTGTGTCACATGCATCCGTATTGCTTTCTAAATGCAAGCCTACTTACCCGTATTTACATGGCATTTAAAATCTCCTTTCACACCCCTATATTCTAAAGTCAAGATTTCAACATCGTAGTTCCCTCACGAGTATCTGTTCCCTACCTGAAAGCGGATCCTTCACGCATATGTTCGCAGGCATTATTTTGCAACAGTTTGTACTAACTTCTTAAAATTCTGTTTTCTCAATAGTTTGAACCGATATCAGTCTACTTTCATTTGGTATCTACTCTCTGAAACTTTGTCTAACTCTCTAAATGAAACGACACCTTAAGAACATCATTTCAGCTACTGAATAGTAGGCCTACTTCATTTTAAAGCGTTTTCGTCACTGTTATAACTATCATAACGTTGATTTTCAAACATAACTTTGATCGCAGCTCAGTTGCGCTCTTTAAAATCTACTAAACACCGTAAAACCCGTATACCATATTTCAGTTCATGTGATTAATGGTTAATACTTTATTATATTGTTGTTTTACTCAGATGTTCATTATGTGTCTTACCCACATGATAATCTTGCCATAATGACTACACCTATCTTGCGTGTTATCGTAATTAGTTATTATAGGAACTGCTACAGTAGTTTCCGTTTTATATATATATATATATATGTATTATGGCTTTTAGTGATATTCCCAACAGCTACCAATTCATTGATATTTGCATTAAACCGATTTTTTAATAGTTTTTTTAAGTAAATAAGCATAGGAGTTACGCGTCAGATACGCACCGTTGTTTCGAAGTACGGACAAACATCTGACTTAGGTTCTGCAGACCGCCCATGTTATGCAGAGCATAACATGAACAAATGAAGATTCCGACAAATGAAAAACTTATTTTAGAGTCGTAGCAACCCCGAGGACATTTGTGAGTTTCAGTTTCTTACATGTTCCAATACCACTGGTATAATCTGAAAAGTTGTAAATCAACCTTCACCGTATTCTACTACAGGCAACACTCTGAATATTAATTCCATTTCGTTGTTTGTACTTGAAGTATTTCTATACATAAATGGACAGAAATGCGAAATATACAGTTTAATGTCGGAGTCGAACGGTTGAAATTGATTACTAAGCAGAGATACCATTCCCTGACACTCTCTATCCTATCTATATCTTTGTGTCACTCTGTACGTATACTACCCATTCCATTCTTATAATCATATCCACCATCCTATTCTCAAATGTGACACTCCGAAGTGGTAACGACTAACGATTTAAATCATATATTCTCCTATATTCGCCTCTATTGAAAATGGAAAATTTCATCAACTAAAAAACTAACCAAGAAGTATATATTTATTAATTTTGTGATTCAAAATATGCAGCAATATGTAATTTTTGGTGATAAGGAGCAATAATCAGTATTAGTTATTATTGGAACAAGTAGGTTAACAGTATAAAATAAAATATATCCGCTGGAGCACATTTGTCACATTATGTAATCATGATAACTACATATAATTTGCTTCCACTTCCTATAAAAATACACTGACAGGTAAACAGCAGTTAGCACAAACAACAGCAATCAAGAATGTCATTGATCATTTTCAATTCTCTGATTTCTTTACAAGAATCTGTAATGAGAAACATGGGTAATCTCTGATTAACAAATGTGGCATATTGATTATCCAAGGTGATGTACATTACGAATTATGTGCAGCCCGGCAAAATTTCGTTTCCAGCTGTAACTATGGGACCTGTGGTGTCCAAAAACGTACATACACATTCATGACTCAGTGGACCTGCGTATTGTATTGCCCAAGATGTTTTTTACTAGAGCATAGTAATATCCTGTTAACTGTGCGCGACTGCTTTTTCTCTGCGTCTACTGACATTTTTCTTAAGGGCGCACAAAATGTTACTTATAGTACATGTATTTCTTATTTCCGATGTGTATTCGAAATAAAAAATATGGTTACACAACAATTCGGTTAAAATTAGATATTTTTTAAACATTAAAACCGACTGATTCTTCACAAACTATTTCGTATGGATGCGAATTTTAAACATAATGATTACATAGTCTGATAATACAGAAGCTACAGGCAAGTTTTCGATCTGAGGAATATTGCTCGTCAAGATATTACTTGGCTCCAGTATACTTTTATTCAAATTATATTATGAAACAAAAAAGTGTAAGGGGAGATACGATACACTTACGTTACATGGATGAATGTGCAATGTAATACTCAAGATTACGAACTTTTATATTGTAGATCTTTGAATAACGTCAAGAACACGTGAGATGGGATATAAAACTAATTTAGAAAAGGACTGAATATGAGGAAAGCATCGACAGGATCGACAAAAGCAATAAATGTGACGAAGATACTGAGATCGCAGTATTAATGGGGATGGGCAGCTAAGTTTCTACATAAACTGAGCTGAAATAAAAATATCAACCATTTCGACAATGGATATTCCAGAGTAATGGCAAGGTTACCATAAATACTGACGTGTATGCTGTTTGCCATAAACCGTCGTCTCTGTTATTTTCAAACAGAATATTGATAGTAAGAAACAACATTATGTAAATAAAATCCCTGCTGCCTGAGAGCAGGAAGTGCATGAGCCTACGAAGCAACAACTGCTTACAAATGTAGTAATTACTGAATTCTGGGTTTGTAGCTGGAGCGGTTGTAAACAGTGTAAGCTGTCTGGTATCTAGTCACAGATTTACCGAGCTCTCGACGTAATCAGAATAAAATTGTTTACGTTATTTCTTTTAATGGCAGTAACAGTTACAAAGTTACTTTTGGCTACTTTAAATTGTAAGCGCAGTTTACACTGCTTACATGGAAACCTCGCAATGTACCTCAGTGTAACCGAGAGCACAGCGACATATGGAACTGAAATGTGAAACTTCTCCATTATTAAACGGATAATATCCAAGTCGCTGAATTACACGTTTTCAGAAAAGCCTTCTTCTTACTCCTGACAATTAAATAAAGTCAAAAGGAATATGGAGAAAAAAGGAATTAAAACCAGATTAGAAGTTTATGACCACATGGTAATAATGGCTGAAAGTAGGTGTTAAGAAAAATTATTGAACCCCCTAAAAGACAGCCACTTTCCAATGCCCAAGCAATGGAGAAGAAACTACTTTATAGGAGTTGATTAGGCAATAGATATTTATGGAGAGAAAGAATGAATATCCTCAACAAGGCGAAAATGAAGAAAATCAGAAAGAAACGTTAAATCAAACACATTACCATTTTTAACAGTATATTAAAAACAGTAGAGTAACAGTATATTCACTATAAATTCACTTTGCGTTGTATCATTTACCAACCTTCTTTGAGCTATCCATATTTGAAAACTAATTTAGCTGCATTTCTGTTTTCAAGCTTATTCAAAAATGTGGATGATAATGAACTGAAATAATGAATAATAATAATAATATACGTTCAAGAAATAATGGAAAATACACATGGTAGGCACATACATGCACGTTTTAAATGCTTACTGTAATCAAATTAGGTTGTGAATATTACCAACAAATAAATTTAAAGTCTAAAAAATATTGAATAATTAATTTCAAACTGGAGACCTAAATGCTTTCTTCTTTGATAAATCTTAAAACAAGCTTCACAATGAAATACAAATTACATATGACAGGCTGCAGCAGTATAGGTATGACGTTTTAACTGTCGTCATGTAACATGTAACCGACAATTTAACTGTAAGCTGCCCACCATCACACACCGATCCTGAAGAGCCTAGTGTTATCATTTTGAGTTAACTTTTCAAAACGCAGACGCTCAATCTATAGCATCAGGCTCTCAATTGGTAGGCGTAATCTTGGTGTATCCTTCCCACAGCTTTTGAAAGATATAGCCTCCTATTCTTTTTAATCGTCTAAAATCTGTGTGGTACATATCCGCCTCAGACTTGTACGGCCTTTGATTTTGCATGGTGTGGTAGAATGCGTAGACCATAAACAAAACAAAAGAGGATTAGAGAGTACTTAGAAGACTATGCACCCGATGAGAAGACACTGTGACCCAATCAAATACTACAAAAGTGGAAGAGAAACAGGAAAATAAGGAGGAGAATAAGAGTGTCTTCTAACCACTATATAGTACGTGGATTTCAATTATTCCTTACTGTCATTAGCGATTAGGTATTTCTTACATTTTTCATCAATATTGAAGGATCCCATCAGTTTCGTAGGTTGCGCAGATCAATTTTCAATTTTCTGTTGAAGACACGTTGTTTGAAATTAAGAATTTTGAAAATTTTATGGAAATCGGCTCTATGAGCACCAAAATTGAGTGTAATTACTTCAGAGTTCACTATTTTCTTGACTTAAAGAGAATAAAGACGAATAAACAAATACGATGAAACAGGAAAAAAGAAGTTAAAATCAATGAAAACAATGAAACTAGAAATTAATTAAAATAGGTATGGAAGGAATGATGGTTGGAAGAAGTGGTGGAAGAACCTGAAGAGTATGAAAATTTGGAATTAGTAGAATTTACAGAAGAAGACGGTGAACATTATTTGAGAAGGACAAGTCCCCCTACGGTTTTAGTTCCAAAAAAGGAGAAGTCTCAGATACTCGTGTTCGAACCTGAGTTTTGCGGTTTGTTTCTTTTTTATTGAATCCTGTAACCTGTTGCGATAATCTAGGGTATAAAATCCCAAAAGACATGAGGAAAATAATGAGATGCAGACGCCTAAAAATTAAGAAAAAGGACACAAAGAAACAATGAGGTAACAAACGAAGTATTATAAGGAAGAAGAAAAAAAGTAAGTCAATGGTAGAAAACAAGGGGAGACGAAAAACCACGCACAGAAAAAGGAAAATTTTAGTCAATATTCATTAATGAGAACTTGCGAACAAATCTAGCAAAGCTTTGTGACAATCCTAACCCATCTTTAAGATAATCTGACTACAAGACATTAGTTCTTACCATTTGTATTTGTTCCGCATCTCCTCCATTCTCCAAGCACGTATCTTATCACGTTTTAAAGAAATATCTTTCCAATGTCATAAATAATACAGCGGCAATAAACGTTTTTGCCGATTTACAAGGTAATGAGTTTGCTTATTTTATAATTTTTAAACTCATGCATGAACCGTTGATTTTTAAAAATGGTTGCATTCACATAAACCCTTTTGTATCGTATATGTAAAAATGATTTCTGCATTAGATTTTTGTAAAGTAGTACTTTTTCTTCAATTAACTTATACATAATTATCCTTTTGCTCTGTACCGCATATATATTAGTCACTGCGCCATAATTATATTATCATTCACCTTGTCTTTATGATCAGTGTAAGCTGTGCCTATACATTGAAATGTGTTATATCTCGCAGCGTCATTGACATTTCCATTAGGTTCAAGTCAAGACTCGAATCGTCTTTCTAATGAATATTAATGACCTGTACTGCTTTCATTATTAACACTCCCGAGCCTTCGTGTCGTCTGAATCCGGTGACGATGACCTTCTAACCCCTGCCATACCTCTTCCTTTGAATTACTTCTAATGGAAGAAAAAATATCTGCTTTTATGCCTACCCCATCCCAGTTCGCAGACGTAACTTTTATCAATTTTCCCAACATTACACTTTTCATTTTTCATTGAAAGCTATATAACATAATTTCTCTTCAAAGTTTTAGATAATTTTGTTAATGACTTGCTTAGTTTGTGTCTATCGTAAAAGCTCTCCCATTATGCACTAAAACTATAATAGTTTTTTGATAACATTAATTTCATGGAAATACGATTTATGGAAAAATTTGATAATGTTAAATTGCAATATTGTTCTCAAAACCCGATTATATCTTTATTTAAATTCAATTTTAAATCCAAATGCCTGGTTGAGATGTCTTGTATGTTAATATTGTGTTTATATACAAACCAATTCCAACTAGAAGATACGTGTGTGAAGTCAACACACCATTTTTCCTTGGCCAGTCACAGTAGTATAAAGATTGCGTAAAAAGGTTCTGTAATATTATGCTGCCCTGAAGGACTTTTCGGAAAACTAGAACGACTGTAGGTCCGTATTAAACAGAACGGACTATTACTTCCCGCGATGTGTTGTAACTTTACAGTGCTTCTTAGATATTTATTAACTCTGGGAACTGACAAATGATTCTCTCTTTTTGTAGTCCTCATACAGTTCAAGTCAGCAGCGCCATTCCGGACCATGTACACGTTGAATATTGTTACAATTATTACACCTATAGTATGCCTTGATACAACGATAGCTTCTGAGCATATATGGTGACCTCCTGGATCCTACGTCAGAGACCTGTTTGAAGAGCGTATATGCGACTTCGTATAGGTTTCTGCTAAAAAAGAGTAATGAGGATACGGATGGATATGAGGGCTTAGGAATCTAGTTAGGTGTCATGTGATAATTTCTATGGCACTTGGGTGCAGACTTCGTTCCCAATAAACTTATGACGATAATAGTACGCGGTTCATTGAAGGGAACTACCAAGCTGAATTGCAAGAAAGTCCACTAACAAGTGTTTGAAGGTATAATGCATTGTTGCATGAAGTGGAGCCTTGAGATGAGTGTGGCGAATGCTTAGAAATGGTAACTAAATGATTCCCTGGTCAATGAACGAGGTCTCAACATTAATTTCACATCGCGTCGTTGGAACGCATATTGATTTCAAACAATTGAAGATATAACGTTGTCACTTAATTTGAATCTACTTCAATTTGCTTTCTACCTTATTCCTTTCCATTTAACCCTTATAACTCTTTTCTACCAAATATTAATAAAAAAGAAATTGAGTCTTTATAAATTACAAGTTTACTAATAAGTTTTTTAATAGTACTCAAGTTTATTATATAAGAGTAACTTTAGATTTTATTACAGTTTAATATTAAAACGAAAGAAGAAAGAGGTTAAAAAGTTCTACTACGAATAGCGACTATTTGTTACAGTTTAATTCTAGTGTTCAGCATATTTCTCTTTTTATTGATAAGTAAGATTTAATAAAACGCTTTTTTAAAGTCTCTGCCACAACTGAATACTTCTTTTAATTCCTTTTTCTTTCATACCTTCGTATGTGGATTATTGGTTTCTACGATATATTAACGGTCGCGTTTCATATCCCAGATACTCTTTGGAGAGAAATTTGTTCTTATGGTGCTGTAATACAGTAAATTTAATAATTCCGGTATTCTTTTTGTTTGTAATATTCTCTTCTCTTCCGCATTCTCTTTTTTGTGTTTTATCCCTCACGTCTGCCTTATTGACCCTCGTTCGGCTTTTTTCGTTTCTAACTTCTCAAATCCTTTAGCGCTTCATATTATATAGTTAAATGCATTAAATTTTGCAATATACATAACAATGTGTCTCTATTTTAGTTAGTTAATAAATCACATAATAATAATAATATGGCACGATAACGCACACTGAAGTAAAAAACAAAAAGCAAACAACAATAAGCAAAGAGACTGAACATTAACTGAGTAAAATAAGTAAGTTTGATGTCTTAATTTGTTTTTGTAAGTATTCATAAACATATATACGTAGGCTATATGTGTATGATACTACCGTTACAGTGTCTTTGTCTATTTCTAGTACACGTATTTCTGGTGTCTCTGTTTTGATATAAAATAAAATAAAAATTGTGATGTAAATTCTTTGTCTTGATGTCAATTATGTGTTTCCGACATTTATTTTTACGGTCTGTTGACAGTATACGTTATTCTTTTAATTTTACTGTGTGCCGGTAAAGGATTATCATAATAGTCGGCCTTTTACACAATCAAGATGGTACAGGAGAAGCAGAGCAGGCTACCTCTGGGAACCGGAAGGTTTAGAAAGAAGAACAGAGTTACAATTTAATCGCTTATTGTCACCCTGTTTACTTGTTTCTATACGCTTAGTCGACCTGGAACTGAAAGCACATCTTGATCTACAGTTGTCCCGGAGAAATGAAACGAGAACCTCTAGATTAGTAGCTCATCACCATCCTCATAAAGCTACATCAAATACGGTGTTACAACCCCCCCCTCCAACACACATACATATAAAAAATTCTGGTGTCGTTAACCTATTTCTCCAATGGGCAGCCATCCTGTGTTAAAAGTTGTTTATTTCCTGTATCAAACCGACATAAACGACATATAATTTATACATAAATTTCCAGGCAACAGAGTTATAGGTGTCGTTTCATTGTCACTTTTATTTAAATTGCAGTGGTAGAAAAATAAGAATTTGCTTAATTCAAACAGTAAATTAAGAGTTAGTGGTGAAAAAACAGTATCATAACTATAGTAATGAAAAGATGTTGCTCTTCTTCTTCGACTATAAATTATGATTTACCACAAACTATGAAGTAAACAAATAAAAGCTTTCAGTGTCGATCGACAGTCTCTTGCCTGCGGGTTTCATGTGCAGATTTTGACTAGTTTCTTCTGCTTCATTCTATCACCATGCTTCTGTTGTTCTTACTATAGCTTGTTTTTATCTTCAATGCTGTTCACTTTATGTCTTTTCCTGATCAACATTTCCTTCCCTATCTCGTATGGTCTTCCAACATAATTTTCTTAATGCGCTCGTTTCTGACACTTGTGTTCATTGTTTTTGTCTCATTTCTCGACTTTGAAGCGTACGATGTTTTTCTGATCTTAATACTGACTTACATACTTTTTTGTTTAATATCCTGTCTGAGATGTTTGTTGTGCCGAATGGAGTGTGTAAGCACCCAGCTATTGTGTCGACTTTAACATTTTTTTTTTATCTTTCTATCAGTTACTATGTCACTTGCTAAAGTAACAGGTAGATTCTTATAACATCGAACATACAGTAAATAAAACGTATCTAAAATTACATAAAACATATTTATGTTCTGCATAGAATAAGTATAAAAGAGTTGTATTAAAAATATACACAGGAATTAAGTAGCTATGTTACTAGCACTCTGATGAATACTTACCAAAGACGTTACAGAAGTGTGTTGTGACTCGAAACATCAGCACTTGAGGACTACAATTTGTGAAGTATGGTTTACACTCAAATATTTAGAAATATGTCGTGTTTACTAACATGTACTAGAAATAACTACTAATATCACTTCTGATTGATTTATATTTTCTTGTATCTTTTTTTCCTCTAGCCCTCAAAACAACAGTTGATATTTGAAAGTATTCAATATTGTTCACTTGTATAACACCATTCTAACTTAAGCTTCGAATATCATAATGTTAGAGGATGATGGTAACAAATAGTTAAAAGTAACACTATAAGTATTTGATTTAGTTTAATTCATGCGTTCGTCGACAAAGAAAGAACTTTTTAAAGTCCCGGTCATCAGTAACTATATTTACTCTTAAGTTCCTTGTCTTTGTACGTGTGTTACTACTAGTTTTATTAAAAAATTTGTATATTTCACTGTCTCCTCTCGCTGCCTGTCTTTTTCTATCTTCTTTTTTCCTCTGTTCACCTTTACCATTTAGTCGGTTAATAAAAGTCTTATCAACAATAAACAAAATAAAATTTCACTTGTGCAAGATAACTAAAGGAAACGTGCTTATGCTACTAGATCCGCTATGATTGTTGTTTATTCGTATGCGTTCACGAAAGTTCTGAGGAAATATTACCTTTTCCTTTCGTTATAGCTTTACGTTATTTCTGATGAATGCCTACTTTAATACTTCTGCATAGACAGTTTGAGGAAGTATTTGTGATTGCTGCTCCTTGGGTTGTTAGGTTGCCTTTTAAAAAGAATGGTGAACAGCCTGTAATACTCAATCTTCAAAAGCGTTATTGACGTCTATCATTTTTTCAAAGTTTTTAAGTTTTCGTTGACGTCTTTAGGTCATCATCGAACAGATCTTAAGAAGGGGTTGAACCAATAGTGAGCCTGTTACCAATCAGGTAATGAAAAATAGCCACTATACTTCGCTATTGCGAATATCATGAATATGATGGTGTGACCCATAACACAGATTATTGATAATTTTACAATTAATGGATGACTTCACGTACTCTTAGTTTCCGTGATACTTACGTAAGATAATAAGTTTCTTTTACAATAATCTGACACAAGTAATGTTTCAAAAACGCTTTACTTATTAATTTCATTTGGCGAGTCTATGTTATTGAGCTCCTAGTGGAGTCCTTCCTATGCACGTTATAAGGGAATGCTTCATATTCATTATCTTTCCATAGATCTAGCTTTATCTGGATAATTACCCAGCACGGAAGGCACACCTAATGTGCTCAGTAGCCCTGAGTATGTGCTATTTCCGTAAACAGTTTGTGTGTACAGTAGTGTAATCTTTGGACCTGTAAGTAGGAACAGCGCGACACGACGGTAGTGTTTTTACAGCATTTCTATTTAGGATGCAATATACATTACAGGCGATAATAATTTCGTACAGACTGATATGTATAACGTGAAACATCTAATGTCGGGCAAAGAAATTATAGATAGTAAATTTTGGTAGTTTAACGGTGGGAAAAATTTAGTTATCCACATAAGATGATATTTTTAACTGTCTTCGCTACGGCATCAGGTAAGTCCAGGATATCATTGGATAGTAGACTTATGTAGATGCTAAGTCTCATTTGGGCTAGTAGCTAAATGCTGAATTCAACTGGATATTATGAGACACGCTGCACCATGCGGTTTATTTGAATCAAGAAATCGAACTTGGCAAACGACTGTGATGACCTCTGTCCCATAGGTATTCCATTTTGAACTAAACTTAATACCAATCTAACTAGCTACTAGAAAATGAAAAATTACAGTGACAAGTGAAATTAATGTATGAATGTAAGAATGTATGTACTGTATGAAGACAATATTGTTCGCCTAGTAACAATTTACTAACAAGATTTCTTAGAGTAACATCCGACATTTGTTCTCCAAGCTCTCAATTTTCAATCTTTCCCTTACTGAGCATTAAGAGTAGCAGCACGTGATCTCTTTAACTGTTTGGGACACTTTTTGGGAAACCTTCCTCTATAATTTTCCCTTACATTAGTCTTTCACTTATTCGCTAATGAGATAATGAAGATAATGTATTAAAGCGTCTGTTATCCATACCACCTTGTGTCTATCACATGAGGATCCCCTAAGCGAATCTAAATTACCGCTTACAAGATATAGTATACTGGAAATAAAGATTACAGTAATTTTATGAAAGCGAGTGTTATCTTTTATAATTTTTTACGACTACATATATATAGTCATGCTGATGGTCAAATTTGCTAAATGACAATATCCTTTCTAATAGGAAAATTATATGAATAAATTGAAGATTTTACGCTCAGTTATAACAGAATCTTCTAGTGTAAAATTGGAATATGCAGGCCCACGAAAGAATTCAATTCCGTGAGCACTCCGGCTTCATAGATGCACTTTCTGTAATAAAGGTAAACATATACCGAGAATATACAGAGTGTCCCTATGGGAACTGGAATATGCAGCCCTTTTTTTATTGGTATTCCTTGCTCAGAGTTAAATTCTTTATAAATTGTATTAAATATTCAAATTTATTTATTGGCAATTAAAAACAAGTAACTTCACATAAAAACTTAAAAAAGTGTGTTTTTCAACACCAATGTTTTGAGATTTACAAAACGTTTTAAATAAACTACTTAAGACACAGTTCTGAAACACTCTTTTATCCAAATTTTCAAACTAAAAACCATATGACCTGTCAAAGTTATCCTTTAAGTTCCAAGTTTTCAGTACCTAATTGTAGCCTTGGAGAAAGAGCAAGGTAAAATTTTTTACAAGCCATAAATTGATAACGAAGCTTTTTCAGGCCTATGTTTATATGAAATGTTTTCTTTATTTCAGCCTGTAGAATGCACACCTGTTGTATGCCTCATTCCTCGTTGGACTCTCTGATTATTATGAAATACACATGGCGTAAATTAATTAAATAACACACTTAAAACACGAAGGTGAAGTGGATGGATCATTTGGAAAGACTTACAGATCACTGGTTGGAAAAATTGTTGCCACTGTATAACAAGAAGAGGAAAGAAAACGGTTGGAAGTGCACGTAATCGATAACAGCAGAAGGTAAGTCGAATGACTTACAGTAAACCTGTAGGCTGTTACACTAGGTCGTTTGTAGCCCTAAATTCAGTAAAGAAATTCGTCACAAGGGTGGAATACGAAGGAGGAGTTTGCAGTATCTGGTTAGAAGTTACGAAAATCTTCAACACAAAGCACAGTAGGCAGTTACTGTAAGTGGAGTACAGTGCGTGAAAAAATTAACCAATATGTATAAACATTGCTTCGTATAAAAATAAAGTGCTCATTTTTATTTTAGTTCTTACTACTTATGTTTATGACCATTTAGTCCGATCCCAACAGCTACACTTAAAGTATGTCCGGTTAAATTTAATGAAGTTCAGTATCATTCTGCCCACTTGATCCTTGAAAATACATCATCTGCACATGTAGTACTGGAACAGAAAGTTGGTTAATATTCTCATCTGATTACTTTTCGTATTATTTCCTGCGTGACATTCAACAGTAGTGTAGAAATACGATCACAATTATAGAGAAATTTTGAAACAATGATTGGATTAGGTGAGCTGTCCGGCACCAGGCTTCAACACCATGTTATTACCATAGATAAAACTTGAAGGGGTTCTTTATATTGACTAAACATTATTACAGTTGTCTCTAACTACGTTATACGCCGATACTTACGTTTTAAATATATTTCACTGATGGAATGAGGAGTAAATAGTTTAAGAAAACGAACTAAAAAATATTCAGCATTTTCTCCGCTTGAATTCTGGAGTTGTTCTCTTTCTTCTTTTTAACAAGCGTAAGATTTAATAAAAGGAATTTAAAACGTTGCAGTCGTAACTGAATAAATTTTCTTTTTCATTTCTTACCTTTGTATGTAGCTATTCGTTTTTACGATATGAACAGTCGCGTTTCCAATCCCAGATGAGATTTTTTTTACTGATGTACTGCAGCAAGCAGATTTAATAACGCTACTATTGGTTACTATCCGCTTCATTCTCTCCCTCTTCCCCATCTCTCTTTTTTGTCTTCTACTTTTTTATCTGTCTATCAATCAACGTATCTTTTTCTCTCTCTTTGTCTTTGTTTCCATCATCTGTCCCTTCTGCACTTTTACGTGCCTGTCCCTTGGTACAGTTTACGAAACAAACGTCACCAAAGCAAACAATGTATATTTATCTTCTACTTAGAACGGAAACCGTACACACTACTGAATATGAAGACAATAACCGATTGTCAAAAAATACAGGGTAATCATGTTTCTATTGTATTCTGTTATTTAGTTGTATTTAAAGTCCTACTTACTTTGGATGTGCGTGGTACCTTCTCTTTACGTATTGTATAAAACTTGTGGACCTAAAACTGTAAAGCCGCGCCCACACCTGCCGCGCTGCGCTGCGCCGAACCAAACAATGTGGCGCGGCGCGGCCTGTTTGGACGGCAAACTGCGCAACTTCGAGCACCAACGAACGCGATCCAGATATCTTCGTTTGTGCCCGTTCTATTTGGACAGTATTTCTCATTTACTGAATCTGAGCGGTACTGACTGTTTTTAGTTGACTGTGATTTTAGTATAGGGGAGAGCAGGGTGTGGCCATCCTAAGCAAAAATTATTTTTTACTCTTAGTGTATAATATGGAAAAATCATATAAATATTTTTAATTAAACAATATTCAAATATAGAACATGTAAAACTATTATTTTTGTACCAGCTCAACTTAATACTTTGTAATAAATTTTTACAAAATGTCATACATAATGGCCACTTTAACCTAGCTAACACGGATAAACGGTCAACAAAATACAAAGACAAATTACCCTGTGGATTTACTTTTCATAAATGTGTTACAGATATCAGCAAATTATAACTTGTACTTCCACTATATCTTAGAAAATAATAGCCAAATACAAAAATAATGTTTTGTACAGTTTTCACAAGGAATTACAAAAACCAGATTATTGACGAGAGTGTTAACACAAAAAATCATCTTCGTCTCAGCCAGCACTCTTCGTGTGCCGCTTAAGGCATCCAGGCATTTTTCCATTCATGGTGCGACTTCCATTTTTAATACAGTCCCCTACAATAAAAGCACTCTGAGTCATTATCTCCATCTTTCTCAGAGTCCTCCACAAAAAGCTTCCGCTTAGTACTGACGGGAGTTTCGTTAGAGATATGAAATTCTCCCTTTTTGGCTTTCGGTTTTATACTTGTTGATTTCATACTTCGATTTCCTTGAGGTTCTATTTATCTTTTTGTTTCGTTTTCTTGGTCCTTTTTTTACTTATTAAACTGTGTTTCGTAAACACCTATTTAATTTTGGCAAAGGGATCATTTTTCACATCGACCGCGCAGTTTTGCGCCGCGCAACAATGCTCGGCTCAGCTCGGCGCAGAATCGCTCAAAACTGCGCAGAACAGTGCAGAACGGAGCTAGGTGTTTGTGGAAGAGCAGCAGGTTCCACTGTGAGCGTGTGCACGGTTCAATATGGAGCGCAAAAATTTAAAATTTGCAAGTGCTATTTTCGTAGTTACTTATCACCTCTTGAAAGAAAAACTTCTAGGAAACGTTGGTCACATTGGGTGACAAATACTGAAAAGTCGGGAATTATATGGTGAAAATAATTTTTTCTGTGATTTGCTTATTGGCAATAAATAACAGTTTCAAAATGTTTGTCGTATGTCGTCGGCTAAAATCATCATCACATTCAACTAAAATCAGTCAGTATCGCTCAGATTCAGTAAACGAGAAAAATTGGCCACACAGAACGCGCACGAACGAACAATTGCCTTTGATATACCGACACTGTCTGGATCGCATTCGTTGGTGTTCGAAGTTCCACAGTATGGCGCGGTTTGCCGTCCAAACAGGCCGTGCCGCGCCTCGCCTGTTTGGTTTGGCTCAGCGCAGCGCGGCGCGGCCGGTGTGGACGGCGGCTTAGAGTGTGTAACTCATTTTCAACATATTCTAGCTGAGAATGTAATTCCGTTGTAGACTTACGTATAACAAAACTTAAACGTGACGTAATAAACTCTGTTTGTCACGCGGTCTTTTGCAAGTAAAAGTGCATATCAGTTACATATTTCCCACCTGTACTTCTGGTTGATTCAGTGAAGCCAGAGAAACTACCAGCGCTCGGAATTCTCTGCGAAAAACGAATTCAGAGCAGTTTTGGGAGCTCTCACACCCTAAAGGGTGAAAACAACCGTAAATACTGAAAAATTATTTTTTAATGTTCTATTCGGAATAAATTGATAAAAATATGTGAAATTATGTTTTCAAGGTCGTTGAATAAGAATTTAAGGTCAAATTTATTCTACAACATTTAAGGAAATCAAAAAAGATAATTGAAGGAGGGGAAGTGTATAAGTAATCGATACTTTTGAATTTTTTCTTACGGCGTCGTTTAAAAACAAATTTAAAGTGAAGAAAACATAGGTAAGAAGCTTGCAGTCAAACTTTCTTTGGTAAATTACGTAGTACAGAGTTGAAATCATCCGTAATCGCCGGAGATTTCTTTTACAGTGAATTATTTAGTTTAAAATGTTCAAAAGTTGGATACTTACGTGTTGAGGTCGTTGATGAAGAAAGTAAAGTCAAAAACCAGGTAGTCAACCAGTCAAAATAAGACCTTTAGGAGGGGTGAGAAAATAACCGTATATTTTAAGCCACTTTTCTTATGGTAGTAAAATATAAAGTGCAAGATAATAGAAAAAGGTAAACTGGAATCAATTACGAAAATGTCTTTATTTATATAAACTTTATTATTTTATATGTTGCACAAAGTACAACACCTTTGCTTACACCATTTCAGTTCTGACCTGTGTAGCTAGAAATTCAATCACGTTTACCAACATATTTAAACAATATCTCGCATTCCTCCTACAAAAATAAAAAAACTTATTTTTTAATAAGATTTGTATATTATGTCTACCTTCCTTTGTTAAATTCAATATTTTTCCGGTTACTAAGGAAAAGTGGAAAAGTAAACAATTTTTCAAAGACATCACTAAATGAAACTAAACACCTAAGATTTTAAAAAGTGTTAGTTGAAAAATCTTAAATAATTTAAGCATAGTATTTTGATTAGTATAAGTTAGGATTAAGTTTTCTTAATTTTCATTTAATATCAAATTACAACAGAGAAATTTTCAATTGATCGAATAAACCAGACTATATTTGGAAGACAATATGACGCCCTTAATTAAATTTATGAGTAATGTACTGTTTTATTAGTTTCCCAGTTATGATTCCCTAACGCCAGTTGTTTTTTGGATGGTAAAAAATTGAAGCGCTATCTATAAACAGTGAAGTGTGAAGTATTAGTCCTACAGAAATGGAAACATAAACTAATTATTTGCAATAAAATAAGCCTTACTTTATATGTGTTTTATTTGGTTGAAGTTAATATTGTTTGACGTTAGTTAAAAATAATTTTTCTATTTGATGAAATCACTCGATTCTTCAAATAAGAAGGTGCCTAAGAAGGTGCGGCCCATCGCAACTACCCATTTTTGCATCATCACGCAGATCAATGTCAATCACACTGCCAACATATTGAATAAAAATTTGGATATTGAATGAACTGCAATACTCCCTGGATTTGTGCTTCATCGCCAATAACAAAGAGTATTACCGTATACCAATGTAGTTTTTTTCATGACTGTAGCTATAAAATCACTTAAATGCGTAAACATTCATTATGTGTTCATTATGTGCGTAAACATTCAAAGACTAACTTTATGAAAACCGACTGCTACTGAGCATTCATAAAATTATAAAAAAATTTAGCATATTGAAAATTGTACTTAATAGGAAATTGCAGCATTAATATTGCAAAATTTTTCCGAAAACGTTAAAAATAAAAACAATTTTTTGATCATAACCGTTACTATTTGTACCGATATTATGATAAAAAAAAATAATTTTACAGATAATTTCATAATCTTTAACTTATTAGTCATTGTTTCATTATCACTGTTTCTTCAAAGTCATAGTTTTTTAGTTATTGAGAGTCAAAAATTTTTTGTGGCGGTAAAGAAATTGAAGCACCATATTTAAACAATCATTGGACCCCAAGTATCCTCAAGTATAGGGCATATCCTCCCAATGTAATGGACCTACAGGAATTAGGAAAATATTAATGCCTTTAAAGTAAAATGAACTTTATTTTGAACTGCTACAGTGTTTTTGGTAAATTCAATATTTTTCGAGTTATTAACGAAAATTGTCACGAGATAACGATTTCAGGGGGAGGGCAATAATTTGCAATAACTCGAAACTATTGGCTTTCGTGCATACCACAGTTTTTTTTTTAGACTTCAAAAATCTATCAATTACAGATCTTTTTTATGATTTTATTTATTTTGCCCACTTGAAGTGGTTGAAAAATGAGAGAGAGCACCAAAAACTTGTTTTTTAACTTTTATCTAGACGTAGTAGAAGATATTACGAAAAGATTATGTCGATTTGTTCTATTACAGAGAATTCCAAGGTAAAATGCTTTGATTAATTCGTCTGTTTTGGTCCTCTACCTAAGAAGGTTCGGCCTATAGCAAATACCCATTTTTGCATCATCACGCAGATCAATGTCGATCACACTGCCAACATATTGAATAAAAATTTGGATATTGAATGAACTGCAATATTCTCTGGATTTGTGCTTCATCGCCAATAACAAAGAGTATTACCGTATACAAATGTAGTTTATTTCATGACTCTAGCTATGAAATCACTTAAATGCATAAACATTCATTATGTGCTCAGACGATTTAACGCACAGATAAGCACTTATACACTGATGGGTAGAACCTTCAGAAACATGATGTTGGAAAGCTTTGTCACGGTGTGTGATGGCCATCCGCAAATTGTATACTCAAGCATTCATATCGTGTTTGTGTGTAACACAGCCATTTCGCTACCATTACACCCCACACTATATAACGGAAGACATAAAGGAGTAATATCTGATGTGAACACCGGCTTCTCTGTACTACCTACCTACCGTATCTGTGGCGACCGCGTACACTACATTAGTTCTTTACAAGTGAATCGTGAATCACAAAATCAATGCCGCTGTGATATATTCTATGCGTGTGTTCCGAAGTAGTTTTAAGTCTTACGGTCCTGACGGTGTCGTTATAAATCCAGTTAAAAGGTAAATATTATTTTTCACCTGTGGACTTCAAAACACTACACAATGGACCATAAACTACTTGCAAAAATGTTTGTTTGATTGCTAATGACAAGGGAACTATGGGCAACTCTACCTAAAGTTATTGACAGTAACTTATTGTCTTGAATTCAGTAATCGCAGACTCCGGTGCGTCGGATTTGGTAACGTTGTATTCGATATTTTTGTAGGTGTTGTACTCTTTCTGTCTCTGTCTCGTCCTCTCTTTCCCTTGGGATCTATCTCATCCCTGCATTTTCGAAAACCTCGTACTCTATAACTATAGTTGCGTGAATTAGTAATGTCAGTAAATAAAACAAAATAAAATAGTTTTAAATGTCTGTAAGTCCTTAGCTATATTTCTTATTAATAGCCGTGACCTACATAGACTCAACTGAATGTAAGTCCACTAATGAAAATCACTGATTATTTACAAGTTACTTTATTACAATGCTTCTGAACACGTACCTGCGCGCGCTTTTATGGAAAACAGAAAAATTCTGGACGCTATTTACAAGATCTCTGATATTAACTTCCGATTGCATTTTATATCGGCCTCTTTGCCTTCTTCTATCCGCTTTCAATTTAAGTATTTTTTAGAGTATTTACCTGTCTCAATTTTCAAGTTCTTCTCCCACACTGTGGTTTTGGATTCTTCCCTATCAAGTTTTACCAACCGCACTTGTGGGTATTTCATCTCCGTTGCTGTTTTATCGACCTGAATTTTTTTGTTATCATCCAAGACTCTGCCTCATATAATAGACTCGGTTGATATGTGTTCATTTAAAAGGTTTTAAAATGATTTTAATTTTATGCTAATTTGTCTTTTACTTATTGGTCTGTTATTTATGCAGTAGCATGTTTTCTTAACGTTACTCGTGCGATTTTTAATTTCTTCACCTCGTCCTCCATCTATGACTCAAAACTATTCATAATTTTCTATAGTTGAGCTTCTGAAATTCTCAACAACTCGTAGAATTCGAATATTTAGATGTGGCACTACAAAAAGTGGAAATAGCAGTCGCCATGTTGAGGACTACTTACCCTGCATTATGGATGAGTACTATATTATGTACTTTACTATCATGCAGTTATGTACAATGAGGTATTTTCTGCTTACATTTTTGTTACTTCTGATATGGTTTTTAGTTTCTATGTTCTTGATCAAGTAAAATTATATCTACCATAATTTGTCTTTTGAGCCTCATGGGAGTATTATTCTCATATTCTAGCTTCCTTGGTTACGGATCCAGTATGGTTATGGGGAATGAACAGTACTCCACAAAGAACTACCGTCGCTTCAGTAATAAATAGGAGTGTAAAGAAAAAGTGCCAATGAAACCGTTTTTGGAAAATTTTATCCACAGTAAGCAGAAAGCATCGGGCGATAAATATACAATCAATTAACGAAAGTATACCAAACGAAGCATGGTCAGCTGTCTGAGAGGTCAATTCCTGCACAGTTTGTTAACCACCGCCCTATGCTAAGCCTTTCTGTTTTGTTTCTTCGTTGCAGTAATTGTTTGTTTTTTGTTTCCATAGCGCACTTTAATTTTCAAATAACTGCATTAGTACGATTCTATACTGCAGTTGCGATGAAAGCCCTATGATTATCGCACTGTAAGGGTGCTACTACCTTACAATTTATTATTCGAATTAATGTACGTTGTAATAAAACTGTTTGCGGTGTTTTGTTGTTTTAATAGCCACACGTTGTTGGCGTCACTTTGTAGAAAAACCTTTTATACGTGTTTTTATTTATTGTTTATAGTATGTTTTGAAGTTTCGATTTTCGATACGAAGTTTGATTTAGTTTTTTATTTATTGATTTATTCAATCCAATTCAATTGTTTAATTGAATCCAATATAAATAAATCCGGTGAATTGCTCTTGAAGTTAGTTAGTGAAGTATTTAAACTTTCATTAATTTATTTTAATTTATTATTCTTCCGTCGACTAGGCGAATCGGTGACGTGGATTCCTCACTGAAAGTACAAATATCTGGTAAGAAATAATCACTTACTTGTAGTGAATCTGGCCGATCTTGCAGGGTCGATGTAGCAATCTAATCTTTAGGTTGACTTACCATAATCGTAATTTCAAATCGCCGCTGTTTGTCGTGTTATCCAATAAGAGGCGTTCACCTATTCTGTAAACTCTAGTCTATTGAAATAAACTAACTGACTCTGCGTTATCGTATAAAATGAGAATTTATTCTTTGTTTAACACTTCTTTAATGATCTAAAATATCGTTAACCATTTTGGTTCAAAATTAATTAACATTGGTTATTTGTTTTATAAACATTATCTCAGGGTGGTATGACTGATCTACAACGTCAGACTGTTGTTAACATGCTTTTTGGTTAAATAAATTAATTCAAGTGTGGGTTCTTTTAGCCTGCAGAATACCAAATAATTTACTAGAAAACTTAATCTACCGTTATCAGGCAGTTGAAGGATGATTACAACTCAATCATATAATTAATACTAACTCAATTAATACATCACATATAAAATTATAACCATGCCTGCTTTGGGCATTTTAGGTTAACTACTTTATTAGTCAACCGACAATAAATGATTTAGTAAACGTTTGTTAACGTTAAAAGAACTTTTGATAAAATATTTAAAATGTGAACAATAAAATAATAATTCGAAACAGTGTTGTTTAATGAAAAATCTGAATCGTCATACTTGACTCCGAAAAAGGTAATTGTTTAGTTGCAAGTATTTATATAACTTAATAACACTAGATCTTATTCATAATAAACAGACCTATTCAAAATAATAGTAGTAGACTCTTCTAATTAAGAAACATAAATAATATTTGCATGTTTGTTAACTTTCGTTAATTCATTCAGTCAGTCGATAAACCTCAATCTCTTATTAATGCTTGTTAGTTTAATCTATGTTTACTGTACAATAACTTATAATCAATCAGGTGTGTGTGGTTATAGCACACTCAGTATTCATACATGATAAAAAATTAACGTTATCAAAATTCTTATTTTTGAAATATTTAAATTAAATTGAGAATTATCATTATTATTGTTGACTGAATGATATTAATAAGGAGCAATGACCTACATACTTTATTTTATACACATTACTAGAATGTTGTTCGATTATATAGTCATTTTTTCAATTCTTAACTAATTTTGAGAAAATCACTGTACTCCCTTTTAAATCCTGGAATTGCTAGGGATTATACACTTAGCAATCCTTATTAACGCACTGTTACACTTCAAACATCTTCAATAATAGTGTGGTTATGTTTGCACAAATTTAGGTTATGTTACTTTGTTGACATCGGTGACGCGCACAAACTAGGTAAACAGCTGATTTCTTCCGGTGTCGAGCCGCCGTCTGCACTCTTCAAAGATTGATTAAAAAGCGTCTCGAAATGGCACATGATGCTGCCGTTCCGTTCTACGATCGTTGTAAAATTGGCTAATTTCTCTGATTTGATTGGTTGACGATCTTTAATTTAACGCACATACCCCCTTCGCGCAATATTTTAATTGTTGTTATTAGCGTGGGGTAGCTGGGTTTGAGAGTATACACATTTGCTCGAATTGACACAAATATTTTATAATTGAAATAACTTTCTTATTACTGCATAGATTTTAAATCTAAGCTTATCACTGTATTGCTAACATTTGGCTCTTCATTTAGAGTCCACTCATGATGGTTTTTCGTTCATTATTAAGGGAGTTAATGTTTGAGATTATCACTTTACACTATTCACTATTAATTTTATTTATTCATGAATTATAACTTTTTAATGGCAATCATATCTCTTTGAGAGCATGCCTTCCAAGTCCTTCAACAATTCTCACTTATTGGTTACTTATAATTATTGACAAAATATAGTTCTTATCCTAACATTGGTTTAGCCTAAGAGTCTATTAATTATATTAACAAATTATTTATAATAAAAGGTATCTGGGTAACTTCTGTATTGCCACAATTGTAAACACTGAGTTGTTACAACTACTGGTTGTCTTTGTTTGTTGGAATACTTTGTTATTCCTTGGTATTTTAGTCTTTAATGTGACCTCTGTATGGCACTATGAAGTGTACTTTTATTTTAATTCTTATTTGAGAATGTAGTGTCTTTTCAGACCACTATCTAGTTCAGGATAGGTCATTATAAGTAGTATATTGGTCATCAATCTTTTGTTTTTAATACACTTGTCTGTTCCTTAGCATATAGCATTGGATAATTGTAGTTACAGCTGGTGTCATTTGAGAGATGTGCTTATTAATTCTTATTACACATTATGTTATTGTTTATAATTCTCTTACACTATTATAATAGTGATATTATATCTTACTTATTATATAGGTATCCTTCTGTTATTCCTATCTAACTTTACAATGTGGTTTTATCTATGTTTCACATGGTGAATGTCATTTTGACTGTTTTTGTTCACTTTGTTTACATTAATTCTTATATAAAGATTACTCTTGGTATCTGATATTGGTATTGGTACAAACCTTATTACCTCTACTTGATTTAGGGTACAAAATATTTCAGTTTAGACATGTTTTATCTATTATTAATTATGAAACTAGGTGGAAAGTACCTGTATCTAGGTTATGTGGTTCTCTTATTTGTAGCAACAATGGGTGCATTGAGTTGATACAAATTTATATTTTTTAACCTTGTTTTTTCAAGTATTATGTTATTAATGATAACTGGTAATTCATTAATTAGTTCTTTTTTCCTATCTTACATGATTTTGTGATTACTTGACTAACAATTATTACACAGGTTAACAAAAAAAGTTTTTTTGCTAGGTTCCTAAGATTTTATAGGTGATTTTAACTATATTTGTTGTGCTGATTATAAATATAAAAACCGTTTTTCTGTATCAGCTATACTTTTTGAAATACAGCATTACTTACTAATAAGCACTTTCACTATAAAGTCTGTTGAGTTGTGGTTAAGTGAAGGTTTATACATGTGTTAGTTCCTCGTTATTTTCCCTTCTTCTTCTGTGTACAACAATCAGCTGACTGCAGCATTTATTAAGACGCCATATTTGTTTATATAACCTTGTGTTTGCATCCAACATAACCTCTAAGTTCTGTTTTTGTAGTTATATTGAAAAGAAAGAAATGTATTCCAGTCGAAGGAGCTGTGTTAATCATCCTGATATATTTTGCTACGTCAGTGGTGAGTACACACTGAAAGAAAATAGAAAAACTATTTCTGATTTTGTGAAAAGAGCGTACCATGGATACTTTGGCGTTAGGCTTGGTGACCAAGATAAACTGTGGTTTCCACTCATTGTTTGTAAAACTTGTACCGAACACCTACGCCAGTGGACTAACGGAAAAAGAAGGAGTCTGAAATTCGGTGTGCCGATGGTTTGGAGAGAACCCAAAAATCACATTGATGATTGCTATTTTTGTTTGTAAATATTAATGGCATCAATTGAAATAACCGCAGCAAGTGGACATATCCTGATTTAGCCTCTGCAAGACGGCCTGTTCTTCATTCAGATGAAGTACCAATTCCAACGTTTCATCAGCTACCGGAGCTCTCGGAGGATGAGTTTAATCTTCCTGATGCTTGTTGTGATATAGATCAAGGTAACGATAGTGATTATGAGGGAAAATCATCAATTCCTTAGCGTTTTAACCAAAGTGAGTTAAGTGACCTTATCAGAGATCTCAACCTCTCAAAACAAGCTTCTGAAGTACTTGCGTCCAGGTTGAGTGACAAGAATCTACTTGACCATGGAACAAAAATTACATTCTACCGTACAAGAGAAAAAGATTTGTTACCCTTTTTTCTCAAGAAAACGATCTTGTATTTTGACAAGATGTCAAAGGGCTCCTAATGAAAATGGGCCTTCCCAAATATTGTCCAGATGATTGGGGTCTCTTTATTGATAGCACTAAGCGGAGTTTCAAGTGTGTACTTTTGCACAATGGCAACAAAATTGGATCAATACCAATTGCTCACTCAACCAAAATGAAAGAAGAATACGATACCATAGCTTTGGTCTTGGATAAGGTTAGGTATCATGAACACGAATGGGTAATTTGCGTGGACTTAAAAATGGTAAACTTTCTCCTTGGTCAGCAAGGTGGCTACACAAAATATCCTTGCTTCTTGTGCCTTTGGGATAGCAGAGCAAAACAATATCACTGGGTAAGAAGAGAGTGGCCTACGAGGGAGAACATGGTTTGTTGGGGAAAGAAATGTTATTCATGAACCCTTAGTTGGACGGAACAAAATCATCTTGCCTCCACTGCATATAAAGCTTTGTCTTATGAAACAATTTGTGAAGGCTCTTGATCAGGATGGTCCATGCTTTGCATACATTTGCCAAACGATGCCTGGGCTAAGTACAGAAAAACTTAAAGATGGAATTTTCGATGGCCCTCAAATCAGACAGTTCATAAATGATCCTCATTTCGTAGATTCTATGAATGAGGCAGAGCGAAAAGCATGGACGTCATTTGTCTTGGTTGTCAGAAAATTTCTGGGCAACCGCAAAGCTGAAAACTATGAAGAACTAGTTAACAGTATGCTCAACAATTTCAGAGACCTTGGATGTAACATGAGCATAAAGGTTCATTTCTTACACAGCCACTTGGATCGTTTCCCTGAAAAAGTAGGCGATACCAGTGAAGAACAAGGTGAGAGATTTCACCAGGATATTAAAACGATGGAGGACCGCTACAAAGGAAGATGGGATACACATATGATGGCAGATTACTGCTGGAACTTGCAAAGAGACTGTCCAAATAAAGTTCATTCAAGGACGTCCCAAAAAAGAAGCTTCCGGGGTGTAAATTAACTAGTTAATTTCCTTGTCTTTTTATCTTATTATTTTTAATATTAATTGTTATTTTAGCTACTGTAGGGATAATGATATCTTACTATGGGGTTTTTCGAGTCAATAAATTAAATTAGAAATTAAAATAGGGCTGTTCATTTTAAATTTATCACCTATACCTTAGGCCTAATTTAAATGGGATAACGTAAATCACGCTATTGTGATTTTTTACAAACAAGAGCACATAGGCTAAAACTAACGTCAAATTCAAATTCAACATATCAAATACACGCAAAATCAGCTGAAAAAGCCCCGGCACCAAAACGTGTTGGGCTGTGTTATAGTTATGAGACAATTTTAATTCTCTTTTATATTACATTGATGCTGTGCATAATATGTCATTATGCTGTTATTTACAGCTACTTTTTGTGTTAACATTATTGTTACTTCCACTCTTTTGTCTAATATGGGATGCCCTACTCATTTATAGGTAGGGCATTAATTAATAATATTATTGGTCATATATGGGTCATACGAGTTAGTCAGTTATTGTTTTATTTCCAATCTGTAAGTCTCTCAGTTAGCAATTACATGGGTAAGATGTTAATCTATAGTTGACTAGCTCTTGGAATCTATATCTTATGCCATGGTTGTTATGTGTCTTTCTCGTAGTATGCTTCTTCCTTGTTTTTATTGGTTCCTTACGGACCGAATCTATTGGGTTATTGGTTCTTGTGGTATAATCACTGTTTACTGTGTCTTCTTTCTTCTTATAAGTTGTTATTATTGTTTATTACCATTACATTTTATTAACTCCTGTGCTGTGAGTTTATTCTTCTTGATGAGTTGCTTATGTAGTTTCATTCTTGGCATTTCCAGAGTAAATACTTGATGTGTCTTGTTATCTCCATTATCATGACATGTATTAATATTTTGTTACTTAAAATATTGGGATCATATGTCTTGTTGCAACGTATATCATATCAATTGTAACGTCGGTTTGAGTTATAAGTCTTGAATGACGGATGTATTCCGAAACGTTGTTCAACAACTCTAAACTCTATTCAAGAGTAGGTTCCTTATGACCACATTGTACAAAACAAAATGCAATTGTTATAAATTACTAACATTTCAGCTGGATAAGTATTAGTATTAAGCACTAAAGGCATATATGTCAGGTACTTATTGCAGCATACTGATAGTTGATTTCAGCTTCAGCTCAACTTTAAACAAGGTTTTGGCTACCAGAACAGAAACTAAGCTCTGCACTGCGACTGTGTCACATGACGATGGATATGTAATTAAATTATTAGCTGTACTCTGCAAACTCATAAGACTTAGCAGAAGGGGAGTTTTAAAAATATAGGATAAAATCGTATTTACGAACTGTATAAGAAACTCCAAACTCCTCATATTACACAACTCCTCTTACAGTAAAGTAGATTTTCCCAAGGAGGCCTAGGCTTGTAACATTTGGTTTCCTCTTCTTCTTCGAGTTTCTTCCAGACATACTATGACTTGTTTTATTATTGCGATTTCTTCTTTTAACTCAGGTACCTCCTAGTTGTTGTTCTTTGAGTGGTTGTTGTACACTCCATTCCCAATTGACAGTTAGACCGCCAACATTAGTTGCATTCTCACTTTGGATACTCTTACCGCCTTCTGTTCACATACTACGCCCATCGTAGCTTTGATCTGCATCTAGAACACTACTGAAGTGAGGCCCCTCTCTTTCTTTTTATAAATAAAATCTTATGGATAAATTGCGTATGGTATATGGTATGGTATGGTATGGTATGGTACAATATGTTACATCACATCTAAATTTGTTTTGGCCGGTACGACGTAGGCCGTAAGTATGGTTCAAACACTGTTCCAGAAAACTCTTAAGCAATTTAAAGTAAAAAGCTACAGGGAAAGATTTCGTGATTGTACAGAAACTGAAAAAAAAGGAAAATGTGGAAATCATCAACATACTCCATATATAGAATGCTCAAGGAAAAATTCCACGAGTTTACAATAAACGCTACTGTTTAATAAAAAAAAATGATACAGAGCGAATTTAATAAATTAGCGTCACATAGTCATTTTCAGCATTATCTACTGCCAAAAACAATGGTAAAAAATAAGAACACCACAGATCGATACATATATTAATTAAGCGCGAAGCCAAATTCAGGACAGGATGCACCTTTTACTAACACTTCCAAACAGTAAAGTACTAGAATAACGGGCAAGCGAATACTGCACACAGTAGTCGACGCAGTTACACGTTTTAAAAAAGTTTTTGATTGTGTCAAACTTGGATCGTGAAATTAGATGTGTTTATTACAGTGTACAAAATGAAGCTGTTATTAAGAACCACCAGGAGACGAAGTTCTGTGGGTAACACGGAGTCACATGGCTTCTTTGAGAAACGAAACTCTTTGCGTATATGAGTATACTCATACAGTATGGACAGATGAGGGCAACGCAATCGGATGGAGTTCTTTAATGAAATCGTAATTAAATTGGCTACTATACACACGGGATTTGTGATCATGCACCACTCGTGAAAGGACAATGTTTCGAAGTTGTGACATGATTGGGTTTATGGGACTGTTAGTGTTATCATGTTCAACAGTATGCATGTAAGAGCGTAGGTACACCTTTATAGTAAGCAAGGATTATATTGTTTGCGCATGATATTCCCAAAAGTCGTCATAATCGAGTAGGTCCATTCGTGTACATAACATGTTGGAAATGTTCATATCACGGTTATACGTAATACACACATATCATTACATTATGATCCGTACAGTGCTGTTAGCAGACTCGTCATCATGTAACGGAAGACATAAAGGAGTCGTATCTGGTGTAGTAACGCAGTCATCTCGGTAACGCTCGCGTATACTCCAGTTTACTGTGTTATAATGTACCAACACAAACTCGCCAGTGTACCAATGTGAGTCAGAGTTCCAGAGTGAAACTTACACTCGTCTTAAGTATCAATTCCAATCATTTTTAAATTATAAATTGTAAATATTATAAAATAATATAAATAATAAATACAAATTTTATTTATAAATATTAATACGTATTTACTATAAAAATTTAATTAATACTATATATTTTTAACAACAGTGATAATAATAGACTACTTAATAAGTCTTCACAAATTAAACCCTACACTTGAGCCTACGCCTGATTCGCAGGCAATATCTGTCATTCTTCAGCTGGCTAACAGTGCAATGACAATTGACTTTTGACAAGGGTGTGTGATCCGTTAGCGGCGATGCTAAAATACTTAGGTACCAAGCGAAAGGAAGGTGGCTTTAATAAAGTGACCCCCTTCTTGATAGAAAAGGTTGTCACCACTTGCAATACATCAGCCGTACAAGATATCAGAAAAGCTGCAGGTAATTTACTGATAGAAGATCCTACACGACCAATCGGGCTCAAAGTTACTCAAGCTGCAGAAGATAAGGGAAACTGATGTAGAGGTGGTACCCACTCTGACCACCACAAAGAGGGGTGGTAATGTATAGACACTGGGTTAACTGGGCAAAGGAAGAGGAGGAGTTTGCTCCACATGTTATAGCTTCGAGCAGCATTTTCGATATCCAGCATGGAGCGCATCCTTCAATGGAACATACGCGGTTGCACTTCGCCACACATAAAACGATTCAGGAAACGTAAAGCAGAAGACAGATTGAGGCCAGAAAAATTCTTCTAGTATGAGGGATATGAATTCTTCCGCTGAGGCGTTACATGAATCTTCAGAGCTACGCCGCTCCAAGCAGTTAGCTAAGCCACTGAAGATGATTCGTTGCATATATTTACCGGATTCCAAATGGCCAGCAGATCTACAGGCTGGTTGAGCAGCTTACCGTCTAAGTACTTCTGGTGGTAGATTTGAACTACCACAGTGCGAGTTGAGGTTGTCAGAGAACGAACATCGTTGGAATAAGAACTCAAAACTGCAGTTTAGCAACACGCTGGTCTTTTTAAATACCGGTGAAAGCACGCATTTTAATGTTGGAATGACACTTTTTGGCTACCGGTCTTTCCATCTGCAGCTCTCGTTTTGCCTCTGATTTGTTGTGGACAGTGGTCCCATGCCTACATGGGAGCAACCACTTCCGCTGCTCAGAACAACGCGAACGCCTAAGAACGTTACATGAATGCCGAAGCGAAGCCGCGTGGACGGTGCTAATTGGCCACGCTTCACAACAACCATACCTTCTACTTTAATGGAAACAGAAACAGAGTAAATGTACACATTTTTACTATTGATATCACATAGGCAGCCACGGATCATATCTCACGGGATAGTGGTCACTCAACTTGAACACCAGTACCGTGATGGAATACTGACACTAGAAACGCAGTAGGAGAGAAAACGAACTTTAAACAGGTACGAACGAGCGCCAACTGAAGACATCACATCACGTTTAAAAGATTTTGAGCGTATCGTCGCTCGTTGAACAATACTAGCTGCGGAAAATACGTCACAACGATTACTAGGTCGACCCATGGAAGAGTAAACGATGGTAGGCTACACCAGTTCACAATCGTATCACACATATAGGATGGTGAATGGATTATGCAACCCCCACGAAATTACTGACACGATATGCCCATGTCAGTAGTTCAGACAATTATCCTCTCTATTTCCTCGCAAGAAAAGACGAATTCGAACTAGTTCAAGGACAAGGTATTGGCTTCGAAAATGTGAGCGTTAGGACATATAACGTTCCTTTCACGATGAGAGAATTACAGACTGCAACTCACACTGGCGGCGACAAAGGAGCAGGACGAGACTATATTCTTTACATTGCCGACTTCCGGATGTCGACTACACTACTGGCACTTTATAATGCCATCTGGATGCGAGAGACTGTCCGAAACAATTGAAAAAGGCGATCATCATTCTGCGTGTGAAATGTGGAAGTGATCCCCTTAAAACAGAGAACTATTGTCCAGTATCGTTGACGTGTGGTTTAGGAAAATTATTGGAGAGGATGGTTCACAACCGGCTCACCTAGTGTCTTGAAGAACATGACCTACCGTACACCCAGCAACCATATGTTTGCCTTCGATGAAACTGTTTTGAAGTACGTTCGCCTTAATGGATAGTGCTTTCCGTACGTACACTAACGTTCGTTAAGAATGAAGAAAAATAGAACTACACTGTTGGCAGTTCAGAGGTAACCAGCACAACCTTGCTTCCACCTTGCTTCCAGCTTTCTCAGGGACAGGACTTTCCGTGTTCGGGACGGGCAACCATTAGTTATGCGGCAATGTACGTTGACCAGCAGGCTTTGTACTCTACCGATCGACGAGATCTTTGAGTGTACAGAAAGATCAGTTGTGAAGTGATTGTATGTTGATATGGTACCATTCTACTTGGTTAAAGCAACAGCAACAATCAAACGTAAAATGCAAGGCGCTATAGGCACGTTGGCTGAAAATGCTGACAGCATAGACTTTTCTTTCTCGGCAACAATGACGACCTGTATCGACTTCTGTCGAAAACGAGGATACCATCCGGACCCCTAACTATAAACGGTATTCCTGAGCAATATAAAAAAAGAAAATTTGTTTAGGAATATCTTTCCACAGACACTTGACGTGGAAGTCACATGTGGAAGATTTAACCAGCAAGGTGCTGATCATCATGAAATGCTGCAAGTATAACTCCCATACGAACTCGGGAGCTTATACAGATGTTTTATTGCGTCTAAACCGTATTATCTATCCAGAATGGAATATGGGTGTGCTTTGTACTCTTCGGTCAGGAGAAAGCTAGATCCTGTAGGCTACACAATGCATGGTTGCGCTATGCCAACGCACTAGCACTTGTGTTTATTCAGCACTAGTCCAGCATAAAGCTTATAGGGTATTGTCAAGCAGGAATGACGACTTTGCACTTCAGACATCAGTTACTTTTAATGAGATATGTGGAAAAACATTTTATCACTACCGAGCTACTTAAACCGCGTGTTGATTTGAAACAACGGTTTTTCGAGAACATTCAACCGTTGTTGTACGTTTACTCGCCCACCTGGCATTCGTGAACTCGAAATAGCCCATCGAAACAACATCGAGGGGCCGATGGTCCATGCGCATGTTCCTTGCGAGGTACCGCTCTTTCGCAAACCACATTGCCGTCTGGATACTGCTAGCAGATGCAAGAAATTGTATAACGCAACTGAATTTAAACTCCTTTTGAGATCAGTCCTGGAGGAATACGTTGAAGAGCGTACCGTTGTTCGCACGTGGTTGTTCGTATCGGCACGGCGGCCATGCAACACGCTCCCCTTCCCCCAGTCACATGTCGCCAGTTCACGAGTTGCTCAATATATGTCTCCGGCTCATTATTTCCTCAGCCTGTGGAAACTTGCGTAGATCGTAATCATTCATAAATTCGAAAGCTGCTTATGCTTCCCAGAATCATCGGCCCATCCTTTTCCTCCCAGTCATCTTGAAAGTGTTCCAGCGGTCCTTGCACAGTCGAGTTGGCCCACCTGCTTGATACTTTCAATCGACAGGAGCAGTTCGATTTTCCAGAGCACTTCAGCTCGTCAGCGTCTCTCATGACCGGCGCATAAGCTTCTAATGAGCCCACGTGTCCTAATGCCTCCAGCGTGACCGCGGCGTCGAAGCCAAACTATTTCCTTACATATCCAATTAAAGGTCAGTGCCAATGCACACTAAACTTTCAAACTCTTCCTCACAGCTGTCCTAACATATGCAACGCCCGCATTTTCGTCCCTGCTTCAGCCCTTCTTTGTTGAACATCTTAAAGCGTTCCAACCCCGAACCCTTCGACTCACCTCAAATCTTCTTGCTCCGGTGCCTCCACCTCTCCATACTGTCGCCAGCACGGCGACGAATGAAGTACCGACGAAGGCTCACCACCACAGAGACTCAAACGACCCCGAGGCTTGGTCGGTGACCCATCATAAACCCTCAATTTCCCACACCGCCGCCCTTGTGAAGCTTGACAAACCATCCATCCTGTCAACACCGAGCCCGCGCCAAAGCATGGAAACAGATGGATCGGAAGCTACGCTTGCTCTAGGTGTGCCTATTGCTGCCTTTTATGAGCGACTTCTTCCCCTATAATCTCTTCCATGAATTATTTGTCATTACCATACGGCAGACTCTTCAGACTTTTCCTGATCTGGAGTAAGTGCTTTGATCTGACCCGATATGGGCGAGCAAATCCTGCCTTTGTAATCGAGAGGTCTCCAGAAACTCTCGCATAACATTAAAACAATCGTTCCTATCGCTACGCAGTTAAGACCCAAAGAAGACAGCTTCTTCCCTCCAAAAGTAATAATAGAAAGGTGGACATGCGCATCTTCGCTATTCAGCGAGTCATGGGCATCTTCGGTTAACAGCTAGTCATCGGGCTTGCCGAACACTGCGATCACTAGGCACGTCCTGCTGCTGTCCTGACATTTGACCTTAACCTTAACATACCACTGAGTACACGGACGGTTCGAAAACGGAAAACTGAGTGGGGGCTGCATTTGTTGTCGAGGATACTGCCCAAAGCAGTGAGTGTGTACACTGCAGAACTGTATGCAATCTCTTCGATATTGTGAACACCGAGGTGAAAGAAACTTCACTGAATTTTCTAACTGGTTTAGATGTTCGGGCACAGTTACTATTATTAGTATCAGTAGCTATTACTCGTGCAATTACTATTATATTAGAATACGGATTACTATTATTAATATTACTGTTATTATTATTGTTATTGTTGTTGTTGTTGCTGGTGGTGGTGTTGTTATGACTACAATTTTACAATTGCTACAACTGTAATATTGTCATAACTGACAATTTACGATGCGTAAGATCAGACGAAAGTAGTAATTGATTTAGAATAACAAATCAAGTGGTTAACTACATGGCTTATCACAAATCAGAAGTAACTCGAATTATACAAACTGTTTTTCTTAAGTTCCCGAATCACTTACACATAAATATACTTAAGTACTCCAATTCGACAATAATTAATAGGGGACGTAAAATACTTCTTTATCATTCCCTCATATATGTTCATATCTTTACAGTGTACTCTTCACTGGTAGAAAATTAATTTGTTATAATTTCATTTAATTTTGTTATATTTAGTGAATAATCGTAATATGATCGTAAAGTTAAAAATTGAATTAAAAAAAAGCTTTTCAGTTTTAAGATTTTATTGTTCATCAAAAATTTAAAATTTTAAAATACCATATGTTGTTTTATTATGGTGAAATAAAGATTATAAAAGTTAATTAATAAACTTTTCGAATTTTTACTAATTTATGTATCGCAATCCCTCGTGGTTTGATTTATTTTATTGAAGTATAAGATTTAATAAAACACGTTACAGAAATTCAAACCAAAACTCAATAAACTTTCTTTTCTTTTTCTTAACTTCATATGTCGTTTATTGGTTTTTACGATATGAACGTCGCGTTTCCAATTCCAGATACTCCTTGGAAAGAAGTTTTCACTGTGTAGAAGATTCAATAAAGCCACTACTGGTTATTTACCTCTGTATTCCCTCTTTTTTATCAATTCGTCTCTGTGTGTGTGTTTATCTCAGATTACCCTTTGTCTTCAAACCGTTCTTTATTTCTTAGTTAATTAACTAAGAAGAGAAATTATATACGTACTTATACTTC
Organism: Magicicada septendecula; assembly: GCA_034769895.1. Lineage (NCBI taxonomy): Eukaryota > Metazoa > Arthropoda > Insecta > Hemiptera > Cicadidae > Magicicada > Magicicada septendecula. The sequence goes on along the minus strand of CM068368.1, from coordinate 390,177,816 downwards.
CCCGTGAAAGTTAATAAATGCATAAGATATTCACTTGATTAAGTGAGACAGTAAGTCACCGAATATTTAATGAATATCCAAATAATATTTATATTTTCCTTCTGAAAATTTATATATACTACTGCTACAAGAAAAATATATTTATGTGCTTGCCTACATGTGGGGAGTGTAGGAGTTCGCTTTGTGCTATATATCACGATGAAATTCGAGTGAATACAGCCGAACCGTGGTCAGTAACAACGCGCTATGTACATGTGAACAATCAGAAACTCCATTCCCTCGTGCAGGTCGTGACTGATGGTTCCTCTCGGATGGTGGTTTGGTGTGAGTTTTACTACGGATATAAGGCGCAACAAAGTACAATTGTATAATTATAACGAATAACTCGAATCAGGCAGTCTACTCAATTCTAAACCGCTTCGGTGGTACAAAATGAGAATTATTATCACACTTTTAAGAAAGACATAGTCCTGTTAAGCCTTCCTCTCTGAACCACATCATTCAATTTCTCAGTAACCAACTACCAGTTGCCCCCATCTCTTCCTTACCGGTCTGGATTATATAAGGCGTACCGTTTTCTATTTTTACATAGTTTCTCGTGTCTTTCCATTTTCCTTTTTGTGTTTAGTTATCCTAGTTACAAATTTTCTTCTTAGCATATATATTTTGTAGATATTGCTTACATCGCCATACCACAATTCAAACACTGGTCTACGTTTCAGTTTGGGAATGTTCTCTTTCTAATAGACTCATATATTGTATGTCTCTTAAAATAATGTAATACATCTCAGTCTCAATGGAAAAGTAATATAAACCAGGTAATTTATGTGTGATGTGCTGCCGTTGCATCAGAATCTGACACATTTAATGTATTTGAGAATCTCTTACATCTGAAATTTTTGCTGATTTTAGGTTTACACCTCCTAGATTCTATTACAGTTCTTATGGAATAGTTAGTGTTATTGTGTTTTCATATAGTTGCGTGTTGCTCGGTGTACATGCGGGTTTATACAAAGTGCGCGCGGCGGTCGAAGGAATTTGAAGACACTTTACAACCTCAAAAAGGTCTGTACGAGGTGTGCTCGGAGGCAACTCTTGGGGTCTATACAAGGTGCGCGGGAGACATTTGTTACTTAATATATTCTCTTATTTCAGTTCCGTCTTGTGACTTCTAGTAGCTTTGTGACGCCTTTCGAAACGATTATTGGCTATACATCCCTCGTACGAGATCGTCAAACATTAATGTTTTAATTAAAGTGAAACATATCAACAAGAAAAACCGATTCACGTACACGATACTTAAACGGTGTACACGGATGCCTTTTAGCATCTAAATTTTTTTATCTTATTCGTTAAATTGCTGTTGAGTTATAGTCACTAAGAACCGTGGACTTTCTACTAATATACATAAACAATCAAGTTTGAGATTACAGTATGTAAACAACCTTTTGTCACAAAGGGCAATAGTTACTATCCCAAAAAATGTCCACCCTTTAATTAGTATACCAATATATAAATTCTGGAGTGATTTGTCGCTGAGCAGTCCGCCAAGTCGAAAGTAATTTTAATCTAATTATACATGTGTTACATAAAACATTAGAGAACACTTCGTTGTACTAGATTGATAAAGTTCTCTACCTATTTTGCTCTTAGCGCGGTTTATGGAATACATATGAAATAATTTTAGAAATTAACTTTCATATTAAATGACCACAAGATTGATCTCTCTGATGTATCGTTGTCTGAGGAAAACAAAATTCCAGTTACCGAGGTTAAGGATGCTCTAAAAACCGTGAACTTCTTAAAAGGTGAAGAGCAGCCTCTTGAATGGAACATTCCGTGTATTTCCAACCTCACAAAAAAGGCAGCAGAAAGATACTATCGAATTACAGAGGACTAAGTGTAATCAAGTCCATCTCAAGGTTATATGGAAAAATTTTCAAAGCAAGAATTGAAAGCCAATATGAGGTTATGAGTTTCGTGTAGGGCCAATCTTGTATAGATTATACCTTATGCGTGTACTGTATTGTTTGATTGCATATTTTTATAGAGTTTTCTATTTTACGACTCAAACTAACAACATAGCCTACTAAATGTATTGTAACAAAGCGAGTATATAACTTCGAATAATTCCATATTAGCACGTCCAACGACGAAATTGATAATTCTTGAATCTAACCACATACTAATAGTTCAAGATATACACATATATTAGTAAGTTCAGATATACTAATTTCTGAACTATATTAGTTTATATGCAATCACAAAAATAACAACATAACAAATTATAAATCATCGACTCTCTTTTCCTTTCACATCTGGCTTAGCGCGACCAAAACTGACCGCCGCGTGCACCTTGTATAAACCCACGGAAAGGATCCATTGACCGCCTCTCGCGGCTTGTAAAACCTCGTACATGCATCACGGAAGTTCAGAGAACTACATGACTCTTATGTAGTTCAGAGAACTACTATATATATATATATATATATATATATATATATATATATATATATAGGCCTAAATTATTTACGCGCGCATGGTTTCGGATTGATTATTCGTTAATGCATCTGATGATGCAGTTTTAATCTGCGAAAGGATGTGGAACTGATAAGCTTAGGAATAACAATATCAGAGCGGAACTGAACATTTATACTATACTAAACAAGGTCCAGAAGAACAGACAAAACTGGAGTTAACGCAGGTATTTCAGGCCGCAATTTTGAGCGCTTCGGGCTACACATGTATGTAAGGTCTATTTCATGGATAAAAGTGAAACTATTGGTAGTAAATTATTAGAATTGTCTTTCCAGCACAAAACTGTTGGAAGTAATTTAAACTAACATACGATTTAGTAAGTATCAGGTAAAGAGAAAGGTCACAGTGCCTTAGGGTGTAATAATTAGACGAACATACTCATTAAAGTGGAAAGTACTTTTTAATTGAAATCGAAATTACGCGGTTTGTGAGTACGCAACATTCATGTATTTGACATGAAGTGCCGACGTAATTCACCAGAATCTAGCCGCTCTTCCATATTAAATACATAAACATTTGTCATATGTAGAGATTGTAACGGGAATATATAAGGATGTACGGTAAGTTAGCGTAATTTATGGTAACAACATAGTCACATTTACGATGTTCGGAAGTCCTCGTTACCCGAGCATGATCATTCGTTACATTGTAAGTATATATGAAGTGTTCGTCTATGGATATAAGCACGCGCGCGCGTCCGCACACACACGTTTCGTTTCTATTATGGTTCACATTATGTCGTTAGCAACCCAAACAATATGCAACAGGCGACATGAAGGAGCAATAACTTGTGCAGTTAACACTATGACTGTATATATTATGTGACTGTAGAAATGTATCACTGTAGCCATGGAGGACACTGTAGAGAAGTGTCCAAGTTTAACCATACCGTGTAGTTGATCGGAGGTACAGTGTCCGCCTAGTAAAAGTGATCATGCGGAAGTGCTACACCAAACAAATGATGCAACAAATCAAGTTTATTGTTGAGTCGTAGGCAATTGTTTTATGGGTCAGACGGAGCCTACAAGAATATATAAATCTGAATATAATTTAAATATTTACCTAACTCAGTAAGTTACTGGAATTATTTCTACGATTGCTCCAAATACGTTATCAATTATTTTGACAAACCCCAAATTTTTGTATGATAAATCTTTTAATATTTCCTTCGGTTAGTATGTTTTAAGCGACATTGCCTGTTACGACTGCCAATTGCTCCCAGCTTTCCTAACTTCGACTTACCGGGCTGCAAGGCCGTGGTCCAAGGTTGAAGGCGGAAGGCTGCAACACACTGACCAAGCCTTCTGCACTGAAGATTAATGTTTAATGTTTAATGATTAAGTTTAATGTTTCGAAGACATGGCAGAAACGTTCGCACCCAACAACCTTGGTTCTTTCACCCCGGCAAGCTGAAGTTCTGATAACATAGAACCAGGCCGTGAAAGCTTCAGAGAGAACTTATTCTTTTAGTTTACACAATCTTGCTTTCCTGGTACTGTATTTTCTCCAAACTATCAAAGTGTTCGTACAGTTTGCTCGTGCATATTATTTCCTCAGACCTCATTTTCCTCATGAAAAATAGTTACCTTCATATACCGTACCGTATTTGTTTTATCCCGCACTCCACTGGAACAACCAACGTTTAATAAAGTTTTGCACTATTTTAAAGATAACCAAACATTTATTCTACAATTCAACACTGCGCGAAAAATTGTAAAATTTGCATCGTGTACATCAGTTTTGTTCAAATGTATAAAATGTTCACTGGTTTCAATACAAGTATTGTTTTTAAATGAAATGTATGTCACAATACTTTATATACAGTTACACCAACACTTCTCAATACAGGACTTTGATATTTTAACTCTTCTAGCCATACTGTTCCTTACCACTTTTTATTCTTAAGATTATTTATCGTCGCACGATGACTACACCTATATATGTAACATTTTCGTGTATATATGTATATGTTCATGTATATATATGTTTACTATACAGATTTTCGTCAACTGTGTAGTAAAGAGAAAAATTGAGAGAAAATAGAAAGGGAGAGGAGAGAAGAGAGAGAGATAAAGAAAACAGACAAGAGAGAGGTAACAGATAGACAGGCAGCTGATAAGTGGAAAAGGATGCTATGTAGTGGGAGTAACGACAATATTTGAATAAACGGGAAATAAACGAAAAGCGACAAATAACTTACCTGGTGAGAGTTCACATTAATGACTTTGTATCCTTGGTTCAGGTTCAAAAATGTTTTAAAATATTAAAAAAATCATTAAATACATGCAACAAAAAGTTGCAATTTTTTTTTTTCATTTCGAGTAGCGTAAAAACATGAGACAGAAATACAAAGATTTGGATTGAAGAATGAAAAGAAACAATTCGTATTCTGTGATGAGGTATTTTAATCGTTTCTAAATAAATACATAATTTTTTAAATTCCTGATTTAACAATTACGAAACTTCTTATACTTATTCATAAAAATAAAAACTTGTAATAATATCGTATAATTAGTAATATAATAATAATAATGTTAATAATCATTAGTATAACATATATTTTTATACTGTACATAGTGTTATTATTATCAAATGTATACATTATATAATATAATAATAACTATTTTGTATGTACACAGACGTAATAGAGGAAAATATTTTTGAGTACGCCAATATGGTATACACGTAATGTCATTGGATGATTACTAAAACGTAACAACCAATCAAAATTGTGTGACTAGAGAGAGTGCAACAACATCTAGAATTTATTAATTAATAATTATCTCACTTCATAAGCACGCGCGCACATACAATCACCCCCACACACACGCACACATTCACCATTCAAACTCCATCCTACCTAAACAAAGTATCAGTCTCATAAACCTAAACAAAACGAGGAGAAATAAGCAATAAAAATAAAATTCATTTAAAACAAGTAAATAATGCCACCGCAAACATAAACTAGATTACAATGTCAGTTCTTTATATGGCTAATAATTCACAAGGAACGGAGACAAGCTCTTTCTTAAGTTTCCACTTAGTTACTATATATTATATAAAGCTGGAGTATTCATTTATACTGATTGAAAGGCTTCGAATAAGAGACACATATAATTAAAAATTGTTCTAGAAAATGTTTTAAGTTTATAACTTTAACCAAACCACTTTAACCATGAGTGCCATTTAGAACGTTCTCCATAAATAGTGCTGGATAGTCAGTAAGTTAGTTATGTTCCTTAACCTACAAGATAAAATAAATAATTTCTTCCCGACCTAAGGGATAGTTTTCCCTTCATAGTAAGAAATATTATTATCATGTTTTCCAGCTTCTGTTAGTATCATGTACTAATTAGCGTGGTTTTTAGAAATATTATTATTTTCGTTAAAAAAGAAAAAGTGCGAGAAACAGATTACTAACTATCCTTCCAAAGAAATAGTTAGCAGTGCACAAATGTTTTTTGTAGTCACAACTGCACCTCCTACAATTAGCTAAAATACCAATTTCATAGTTATGAGTAGGACTAGTTAGAAGTTGCAAGTCGAGAGTAGGTACAGTTATTGATTAAAACAAGTTACATAACAAAAATATTAAATAATTAGGGATTAGATAATAATTATATAAATGTAAAGTGTATATATAGGCCTATATATATATATACATGTGTGTGTGTGTGTGTGTGTGTGTGTGTGTGTGTGTGTGTGTGTGTGTGTGTGTGTGTGTGTGTGTGTGTGTGTGTGTGTGTGTGTGTGTGTGTGTGTGTGTGTGTGTGTGTGTGTGTGTGTGTGTGTGTAATATATTTATATTTATGAAATAAATTTATATATATTTTTTTTAATTAGAAATATATATATAAATATATACTCGTATTATAGGCCTATATAAAATATATTTGGTGTTGGAAACCGAAAATATATGTAACACTCTATATAGTGTTCATGAGTCTTCTTCAGTTCAAGATAGCAAATTTTAAAAAAGTTTAAATTGAACTGATTAACATTTGAACAAAAAATTGTTTTTGTTGATGCCAAAAGGGGAGGAGATTATGATTTAGTTGATAACTGTTCACATGTAATTTTGCCTAAAGCATAAAATATGAGGAGTGTATAAGGATATCTGTCGACGAGAGTTTTTGGTTCCTCTTATTAGGGTGTAGTGCAAATGAAAGTAAAGGAAGGCCAGACAGATGTAGGACAGAGAATGAAAAAACGCTATAACGTTAACTCTATGGAAAAAAGTCTATTAACAAATTCTAAAATTCAGAATTAGCACCGAAATGTTTTATATGGAAAGAAAGTTTGAACGGTACGCTAAAATGAATCTAAAATGCAAGCTTCAATTGAGACGATTAGCAGGATACACTAATGAACAGGGAAACGCAGACATAAAAAGGAACTCGTGAGTCATAAATGACACAGAAACAATTACAAAAAACAGATAGAACACTACCCAAGCTGGAAGATTACCCAAAGTAAATTATAATTACAGAACGTACAGTGCTTGAAAACGTTCAGGATGACCGAATGTACAGTAGAACCGTTCAGAAGTAAGAGGCACAGAGTAATATATAAACAAAAATATGAAGGTCGAGAGCCACGTCATATTTTTGTTTATAAAAATAAACCTTCACGGTGTATGAAGGGTAATTGTAGGAAAACAAACAAATGCCAAACAAACAAACACGTTGTGATCCGTATCAATCTACTGCACACATTCATAAAAGAAACAAGAATGGTTTGCGAATTTGCCTTCACGGTTTCCATGTTGGTGGAATATTTAAAAGAAACAAAAAATTGTAGGTGGCTTTTATTTAATTGTTTTAAGTGTTATGCACTGAAATTTCCCTATACGATAATTCAAATTAAACACATACATATAACATTTTTTATGTACAAAAAACTTGGTTTTCCTTTCTTCTATAATCATTTAATTGACCTGTAATAAGAAACACCAATAACGACTTTCTTCAGAAACTGTAGGCAAAGGTAGTAAAACAAGTGAACATTATTGTAGTAGTTTTCTTACGTCTGAATTTATGTTAGCCTACTTGCGTTAGACAGTAATAATGCAATGATTGGCCAATAATTGAAAAGAAACTACTAACACATTTATACAATATCACGTAGAAACTTTCTCAGTATATTAATAAAATATATTGCACCATAATGATAGGTTATATAATTTTCGGTATGTAAAAATATCGTAACGTACGTGTATTTTAGATATATTCTCTTTTTGAAAAAATTTAATTTGAAGTTAATGTATGTATACATATATCATAGTGAAAAATACGTAACAAAGTACCAAAATATTCTTATTTTTCAATTTTATTTAATAAGTAGTTAGAGTTGATAATAATACTTTTGTCTGATAATATTCCCATAAAGCAATGAATACATAACAATACTGACAATCTGAATTAAATATAATATTGATTGGGCCAATAGTAAGAATATAGGAGTATTTAAATCGTGGTGATAACATATTTAATTTTGTTATTTTTAATAAACAATTTTATATCAGCAGTGTTGTATTAAATATGCTTTGTTATAGTATTAATATAAGAAAAAAAGAAAAATGATAATACTGAGCACATATGCAGAAAGAATACAAGGTAGAAATCGTCATGGAATAGATAAAACGAATTATTTATCCTGCAAACCAAGGAGAGAGAAAGTAGTGTGTAGTTTTCTAACTTTAGCAAACTATGTACTAGAACTCGGTAGCCAATAGTTCTTATTGATCCCACCTCTGAAATGTTCATTTCATCTATATATAATGGTAATAAGAAACTTTAACAAAAATACTGTCTGCTGAAGAAGACTTAATTGATTCAGTTTTATCTTGAAAAATACTTTTTTGTGACAAAGCAAAAACCCAATGAGAAAGTTTACAACAGAGCTCAACTTGCACGCACTCATTTTACTTCTTCTTCTTTGCCTCACTGTAAAATTCTTTTCTTGTGAGAAAAAGAAGAAAAAAATAACGTCGCTTCAGCTGCTAAAATTAAATCTACTTTTAACTCTCTTTGATTTAAAACAAAAGTTGAGTTTTCACAATTTTCAAATTTAAAACATGTATACGTTCTATTCATGTAAAACTCTACAAAGAGAATCACTATTATTATTTTATTAAAGTATATACTCTGAATAAATAAAATTATTCCATAAGTTGGTTTTGTCATCTATGATACAAATGTCAGTTTGATTTGGAATTATTAGCATTGGAGAGCTTCAAAATAAAAGATGTAATGACAGCTTATATGCTACTATTCGATACAATGGCGTAGTAATCATGAAGTCATGGAAATTAGTGTTCTAGAAACTATGGTTTAACGGATTTATGCCTAACAGTGCTCCATACTACAGTATAAAGTAATAAACATCATCAGGCATCACTTTTCCTTAACACTGCTGATTGCATCAGTTTCCACTGTGTACACTTACAAACTGTGTTTACTATATTATCACAAAAGCTTTTGAATTTTTCAAAATGTATAAATATAAATACATAAGCAAGGTTTATAATTTCTTTATATCGTCTTTAAATTGTTCTTCTGTTCTCACACTTAACGTCTGTCAGTCACACCACCGTTCGCAGTAGTACCGATCTCCGTAGTCATTGCGTCGTTGTAGCGTCGTTCATAGCTGAGAAAGGAAAACCCGACTCGACTATCCAGCTCCAGATAACCTACCAACAAAAAAGGACAGGAAAAGGTAAATAAACAATAATAAAACAAATAAAAATTAAAACAACGTAAAATAATTTTGTATGATATAGTACCACTGAAAGATAATGAAGAGAAATTTACAGCTAATGGACAATTAAAGCACTAATAAACAAACTCATACCACAAATTAATTTTTAGGAAAATAATCAAAATAGCATGCACATATAAAATTTATAATTAACTAGGTTAGACAGGGAGGTATACATTTTTGTAAAATTCATATCTTTTACGTGCGCTGTAGTACGAACATAATCAGTACGCAAGAACATCTGAATTTACAAAGTCTGTATATTTAAGATAATTTGGTCACCATTATGTTCTAAGTATTCAACTTTACGTAATTGTTCATACCTCTACTTCCATGTTTTTAAACAAATTAAAATTAAACAAATAATTTTGGATAGTCCAAGAATTTTTTACAGAAAATCAGTTTATAAAAGTTAACACTAAAATTATATTCTACACAAGAAACTTGTAGACTTATATAGGCCTGTTGATTTGCAAATGTATGCTATGTTGGTTGTTACAATAATTGTATGTTATGGTGATATACGTAGAAACAAAAAAGTAACCACCTTAGCTTTATGATCTGTAATGATAAAAATGAACTGGTAATATACCATGTAAGTATATATGACATAAAAAGCATGTATAGTCTACATGATGTTTGTCACGTAATTGCCAGCCAGCAGAAAGACTTCATGCTCCACAGCCGTACAGAGCCGGCTGGTAAGACTAGTTGATAGTGCAAGTTGTCGATTATTCTCACGACAACTGAAAGGTTCCAGATAACATTACACTCCTTGGATGACTTTGGAAGAGTATAAAAAACAGTGTTGTGGACAGTTGCAAGTCCGATAAGAGTTCCGCGAATCGGATCATAACAGTGAGTCCAGTGCGTTAGAGTTCAGTTCGAGAACGCGTTGCTTCGAATAATAAAAAAACTGTTATTACGCAAACGGTATCCGTGTGTTTATGTTTTACTGGCGTTGCGGACTACCGAAACTTTATTTAACTTGCTGGTTTTGAGTACTGGTTGTGTACAGTGAGTGTTAGAACATTGTTTATAACTAGGACAGCTACAACAAAACGAGTGTGTAACTAGTTCATAAAAACGTTAATAAAAGTTATATGCTATAGATTTCTCTGGCGTTCAATAATTCCAGTATTTAAGATCGTGGTATAAGATCGTTATAGTTGGTAATTTTAACTTCAATTTTAATATTATCAGAATTAAATAGAACTCATAGTCACCTAAGAGCTTTTTATAAATACGGTTTATCATTCAGGTAAAAGCAAACAAGAGTCCAGGTCCCTATGTGTTTGAAAGGAGATCATTTAAAATTGTCTCACAGAGAATATGGAGTCCCTCTATTCAACGTAATAGTAGTCACTTGAAAACAACAAAGGTATGCTAGGCGTTATAGTATAAAACATCAAGACACGATCCGAATAAATTTTTAACAAAAATAGTAAGTGGTTCCTTACTTTTTTTAATGTTAAATATGGTTAAATGCGGGTCTTCCTTGAACAAGCCAAAGCCATTGGATTGATCCTTGCTATTAAACTCCAGAGACGTTACAACACCGGTGCACCTAATCGATAACGTTCTTTCCTCACTATTACAAACTACATTTTCATGGGAGTTTACACATAGTCGTTAAAGAAATGCAAATATAACTAATAATCTACTGGTAAAGCAGGAGGTTGATTGTGAGAGTACAGAGATTACGAAAAATCGAGGTAGAAGTGAACACTGAACTTAATTGTGGAATTAATATTCAATACAGCGAGGGGACTCGTTTCAATATAGAAGCAGCATTTAAAAATTCAGTATGTTGCAATTCTAGTATGATTATCTTAGTTGTAAGAGTTAATGTTTATATCTCTTCTGACCATAAATGTTAGCACTGGAAGAAAGGTGAAGTTACCGGTCATCATGCAGAACTATCTATAAAAACAAAATATAATTTGCTACAATAAAAGCGATATTGTCAATATAATCTTTCAGAGTCATAGTAACAATTACTTGTCCATAAAATAATTGTAAATTTCTGAAATTTTGATAAGTTACCATCAAAGAATCATAGAAACATCATAAATGCAATTGATAATAACCAGTTTGCCTATTATTAACGTCAGGTATGAAAGCCAGCAATCGAGTAAACGTACATGAGTTAGACTCGAAAACTGCGGCAATCGATATTTACTTAAGTATCGAATTCCCACCAGCTGGGGAAGAGGTGGTAAATATTAACCGACTTCGGACCTATGTCGCGCCAGCTGCCGCAGTTCTCTCTCTCATAAAATATTTTATATGTCTACGCTGCATATGGATAAATTACAGCGCTATTTCATAGCGCATCGCGTGCAGACATACGTACGGAGGTAAAACACACACGCACACACACACTCACACATATGTAACTTGTAAATTTAAATTTCTTATAATAGGTATAATCATTTGACAGTCACTAAATTGTTTACTTTCGTTGGAGTCGGCTACGATATTAAACCAAAACTGAAAATTAAGTATTCATCATAATATTTGTACTGACAGGCAGTGTATAGAACTGATAAAACAATTCAAATTTTCGAGCACAATTAGTCGAGTCACTAGATATGGCTTGATCATGTGATCCATACGTTAATTCAACACATTCAATAGAGACACTTCCTTAAGATTAAAAACCTCCAAACCTGTCTAAAAGGCTCACCTAACGGAAAATTTCTCAACACTTTCACAGAAATATACATGTTACACTCTGAATGATTGAAAACACATAATTAATATCTGAATACTTGAAAGGATGAAGATTATTGAATAACGACCCAGAAAATTTGACGTGCAGTAATACCTAATACAGTTGAGGTTACATATACATATAAAATCTTGGTCTTGTCTATATTAATGCGTACCATTAGCTACGAAAAGTTATTTATCTTTACAAGAAAGGTACCGTAGTCCAAAACAAGAAATTCTATGTAAAGCCTACTGACCTGTTTAAGTTCTTCAAAACGAATGGCTGTACGATATATCGGCTATAACAGTGATAAAAAATGAAATAGAACATAAAATAAGTTTAGGACAGGTTGACAACAAAAGGCATGTTGCTTAGTGCTTGTATACGGTCTTTAGTGACCTTTTCAACAATTTACACAGCCCCGAGGCGTGACGCTGTACATGTTTCAAGGAAGTTAATTTCTTCTTTCGCTTTCTGCACTTGTTGGTATAAAAGAACTGAATATATGTTAGTATATGTTTCAATGAACTGAAATCCACAGGAATAAGCCAAAAATTCAGCAGACGCTGGAGCACTTATAGAAGTACTGGCAGGTAACGTTGAGGACAAGACACTCCGGACTTTTGCAGTAATATATGGAAATGTCACTATTGTTCTGGTAATTCTAGAAAGCGAAAGAAGGTAATACGTTTGTAACAAAAAGAAAAGAAATTAATCTACACGTCGACTGTCGCTTAATCTTCTCGACATTCTGTCATACAGTTAGGTGAATAGTTATGGAAAAGATAATATGTGTAAATCGCGAACCGCAAGTAGCGATCAGTTATGGAAGACTGTCGTTACTTGTATAACATAACATGTATGAGTACACTATATTATGAAATGTGTTACAACGATTATTACAGTACCTCTTACGAATAACAATAAAATATATACTGTGCTGGAGGGCTCATTAATGATTGGGCAGTAACGAGAATCTAAAATTGTGCATCGTTTGCAGAGGTGAAGATCTGTTAAACATCGGGCTGAGATCTATCGTTAACCTGGTATCAGAACAGGCTGACAAACTACTCTGTGACACGCTGATAATTCTGACGATAATATTTCACCTGTCGTTAGATAAAATATAAAACATGACACCCGTCTCATAAAATGTACCATGACAATTTAAAAATATAAATATACTCTATTCACATACAGGACCACAAATACCTAATAAATATTTGTAAATAGGTTACTAAAGTGAGTCAGTAGTGTTTATGCCCGTCTGTATGCCTGCACGCTATGGCGGGTAGGTGGCGGTGTTATGTAACGTGACGTTAATAACGGTGTGAACGAAGTGGAGTGGCTGAAGTAGATATGACGACTAGAGAGTGATCTCGTGCAAACGGTTTATTCTAGATGTTGAGAGGAGAGGTCGTGTTGATTTCCAGAGCTAACGTAATTTTCTACTCCAGTAAACTCGCTCGAGTGGCGCACGCACGCCCGTGACTCAGTTCGATGTCTTTTAAAAATAAACGTAAAGAAACAAACGAGTTATATTGTGGCTGGATAAAATAAGTAAGTGAATCGTATTCATATGAAGGAGTTATATTGTGGCTGGGTAAAATAAGTAAGTGAATCGTATTCATATGAAGGAATACGTGTAAACGGAGGATGTGATGACATGTTCATGTGTAATGTAAATAATCAGCTGACGTTTAGGCTATCACCCGTACTGATTCGAAATATTTTAAAGGCAATGATTAGAACTTACCGCGCTAGGGTCAAAGTATAATCTGTGTTTATATTTGCACTGACCAACTGAAGTACTAATAATGAAAATGTATGCTGCGAGGTTAAATAAAAATGTAAACAAACGGATGAAATACATACCCTTGTTTCTTAAAAATTTCGCAAAAATATACAGTAATTTTGCGAAACAGATTAGATTCTAATATATGAGCATAACAGTGTACAACTCTTTACCTGCCAAGCGGGGGACAATAAATACCTATAAAACTTTAATAGGGTTAAAGGTATTTCTACATGAAGATTGTTTTTATTTTGTATACGAGTTTCTTGAACATTACATTAAAATTAAGAATAAAATGTAAACTTGACGAAATTGACTTTTTGTTTTTGTAAAAAAGACTAAAGATGAATGAAGATATTCCATTGTTCTGTATTCCAAAGGGATAGCGAACAAGCATGTGGTACAGCTGCGTAGCCTATGAGGTTCCGCGTCACACTGGACATCACAGGTACGTATGCACTAGACACCGGGACTGTTTGCAAACAATTAGTCTGCGACGGTTCGCAAGGTTGTTTCCAAGAAACAAGTAAAAAATACTAATTTGATTGTATGTCACTGCATCCCTCCAGACAAATCGAATCAGCCAGTCATTAATTTAACAGACGAGAGGTAAAAGCTAGTTGGTCTTTAATTATTCTTTTGGAATCGGTTTGGAAATGAAATAAAAACGAGTCTAGTCAAATCTGTTCCGAGAAAATCAAACAGCTTACAGTTCCCCTTGTAAACCCAAAATAACAAAAACAAACTTTAGGTATGACTTCCTCCACCATTAGAAACCCCACGAAACTTTGCTTAACTGGAAACCCTCTAAGGAGCCGTTTCCTCGTTCGCAACATCGTGGGTATATTTTTGTTCGTCACGATATTCAGTACTGTCGCGAATACGATCCCAATCCAGCCAAACCATGGGTACGAATCCGCATGGTTATATGGCTTCACCTCATCCCTCGTGTCGCTGGTTAGTTAACGTTATCTGTATAAGTGAATTATAAGTGTGACAAAACCTCAGTCACATCGAACTTGGCGGGAAAACGTAAAATAAAGCTAGAAAGTAAATAATTACTGATCAACAAGGTTTACACATTAAAACGGAAGCTTAAAATTCTAATAATAATAATATCAATTATTGCAATTATAATAATTTCTTTAGTATCAGCAATTCAAACAATAACAACAAAAATACTAATGACATTGTTAATAATAATAATAAAAGTTATTTTATTGCTCTAAGTAATTTGAATCGAAATGAATTTACATATTAATTAAGCTGAAACAGAGGTAAACGTAATACATGTCATCAGAATAACAAATAAACGAAAATGAATATGTTTGTTCGTGAGTACACGTGCGCGTGAGTGTGCTTTTATTTTAATAAAGGTAACTATTTTAATTAATACTACCTCCATAAATGTTTATAATTGCCAATACAATAATGTTTATAAATACTGAACATGGAGTGCTGTGAGTGAGAGAGAAGGAGTGCTGGAATATTCGGTAATATGTAACTGTACACTTTCATATATATGTATTAAAATTATACATGAATATTTGCGTGAGGTTAACTTATCTATCTATATGTAAATTGGAAGTATGTTAATGAATATCGAATTATGTTAATGCAATGGAAACAGTAAAATCGTTATCATATAAATTAATAGCATTCTCATATTATCACGTTTCGGTAAAACATTGCCAATAATGACACATCAGAAGTAAATGCTTATTATCCCTTTACCTCATGGCTGTTATCTAACAACTTGTGATGCTAATATTATAACACTAAACAATCCGTTAAATTGTTTCTAAGTTTATATACGTCGTTAGTGTCACATTAGTTGTACAAGGTATAAGTTGTTTTTCCATTAAATCGACCATTTTCTGCAGCGTGATGATATGTGCTCCAGTTAAGTGCAGACATTAAAAAAAAACTGGTTTTTATGTGGTTACTTATTAAACTCCTCTCGCTGTTTCCACAATGTTGAATATGTAGGGATTCGAGGCAGAGTATAATTGGATAAAAATAAAAATTATTTGTTTCTATGAGCTGGCCCAAGGTGTCCACATTATTAACTTCAGCAGGTATTAGCTTAACGGATCCGATTTGATTTTATCATTACGTCGTAGTCACTTTGTCCGGAATCGGTAGAAGGCAGAACTTATATTAGCTGTTGATTGTAAGGCCTTGCATTGTGATTATTTATAAAAAAATTATATTTCTTATAAAGATTACAACTCTTATTATTTTTCTTATTACATTACAACTTTACTTTCGTTAATGAGCGATTCCTCTTAGAATATTCGTGAAACATTTTGCTGACGAGAAATAAAACATGTGTTTTAAAGATTGAACTAAAGGAAGTTTCACCAATTTAGAACGAAGCACACAGCAAGGAGCTCAGTGTGTGCAATTAAAAAATGTCCCAAATTAAAAATTTTCCAGAATGGTATAATAAAGGAACTACTATTTACAACCTATTATTGCCGATTACAAGTACGGAAATCATTAGAATATAACATAGAATATTACACACCGAAACGTAAGACAATGGATTCATCGAAAGTAGCATATGATTATGGTTATTATTATTATTATTATTTAGTGTTTTCGATGACTACACAAGTGGAATATCGTTACAGAGCCTTTTTAATGTCAAAATGAAGGGGCTGTTATTAATATGAGGACAACACACTAGTAATATCTGAAACTGAAGAACAGTAATCATAAAACCTAACGAAATTATGGGTTTCTTGATCAATACCGTGAAGATAAAAAACTTTGCATTAAATCGAAACCTAATAAACTACCAGCACATACTTTTATTAGAGGTACTACGGGACTAAACACGCAGATGCACTTATTATCCCAATTTAACGTAGAAGACCTTTAATTTAGGGCATTTACTGCACAAGAAAAAGATGATGCACTCTAATGCTAGATAGTAAGATTGATGGATACTGAGGATTAGGTAAGAGGATAAAGTCGTGGATGCGGAACATCGAGATGTGTGACATTACAAAATTAATTCTCCGTTTATTTATTTTATTCTTTCTTCCAAATTCGCATTCGTGCGTATCCTTGATGCTCTCTTCGACCTTTTTTTCTGCTACCTTTCACAAGTTTGCCTGCTCCCATACTAACAAACAGTAATTTTTCCTCTCGTTAATGCGTTCATATCACACAGACCTTCTTCTTTAAATTATAATACACTTGAATTTATTTTTTATTACTAAGATCTCGTGTTCCATTCTTATTCATCATAGATACATTACACATCAATTTCAACACATTCATCTCCCTCCATCGTACATTAGTTTAACGCTTGAGGACAGCTTTGTCACTGCTCAGTGTTTAGTGTAACTGCATGCCTAGCTACATTCCTAACCGCGTTTCCTTTACATTATTTTTTAATATTCTTATCACACAGAAGGTACAACATTCTTTCCCAGTTAATTTAGTTAGCTTTCACTTTGTGACAAATCTCAAGGTTTAAAGCGTCAACATCAGACTTAGTCGAAGTTATTTGGCTTAAATAGGCCTAACTTGAAACTATCTATCTCTTCAAATTCCCTACAACAACTGAATCATTCATTGTCAAATCTTATAGCCTAAAGCGTTTCTTAATGGAATCTGTATTACATTTCATTCTACCAACTTCATTTGAAAGCAAACTTTTTGTGGAAATTGGTGAGTGATTTTGTTAGACGCGATTATTGACCAATAATAGTTACGAATAATAGTTCTAAACGTGTACGACGTGTTTCCAGGTTTAATTAGATGGAGGGAAATAAGAAAAACCAAATTAAAAAAATTTAAATTCGCAAACATCACTTGAGTGCCTTTTGTTTATCTGCAGATATTAACCCCATCCATCAAATAAGCGTATATCAGTGACAATCGATATTTACTTGACTATCGAGTTGCAACCGGCAACCTAATAAAGATTAACAAACTTTCAGCTCCCGACGGCTGACAGTTGAGTGGAGTTTACTGTACAGTACATATTTACCGGCGACAGTATTTTCTGTTATCACTGCTGAAAAGAGGGAAACCAATATATGTGTATGGTGTCCTGCATGAATATTTATATAAACAATAATTTGTCCCACAAACGTTATAGTCTCGACCAACGACACCTCAAATATATATCTTTATTAGTATATCGGTACGATACTAACCTATCGTTACTAAAACATATTACTAATGTTGGTTATGGCAATTTATTTTGTTATGTATAATTTATAAAATGTTAGATATTGTAACAAAACAAAATTTCTCCTGATGGGTTTGATTATATAATAAGCCACACGCTGGTAGCGTCAATTTTGTAACAATTCGTAAAATCCGATTTTCGGGGTTACAACATTTATAATATAATAAAAAATTTGTTTTTAAATAAAAAAAATTATTTATTTATTTATTTATTAATAAATTTATTTATTTATTCTTAACTCATTTAATTATTAATTTAATTAATTTATTACTTTAGAGTAACAAGAATTGTTTCCCAGCGTTAATTAGATTATAAAATGTAATAATCGATTAGTGGTTTTCAGTTATTCATCGATTATACTCCTTCGTAATGTTCTTTTCTTCTTTACTGGGAGTCCAAGTTTCAAATATTACCTGAAAATCTTCTATATTTCTTTCTAATAAGAAATAAAACTCAAAATTATAAGATTAAAATGAATTTATTAAATTTATCGCAATCAATCGACTTTGAAATCAATCTGCTAAACCATAGCTCGCAAACTCATATCTCAGGGCAATTGATTTCGTTATATAAATTATCAATGTTGAATTGCAGGTTCTTTTAGCTGTTATTTAAATAGTCAGAGAAAGGGCAAAGCTGAAAAGTACAACGCTTACAATAAAAAAAAGTTCTTAATTATATAAAAAGAAAAATGTTATTTAATATAAAATGTTAATAAATTAGATTTCTCGAACCAATGACTCTGGACGATGTTCTGACGTCACCGCAGTTGAAGCCTGGCTTTTCAAGATGGCCGCCCCAGTGCTGCGTATGTACAAGGAGTCTTCACTGCAGAATTCCTTCAAATAAATGTTGATTATTGGTGTGTTCCTCTTCCAAGCAGTAGTGATTAATTCCTCTTCATCACAGTGTAATTATTCGGGATTAGTGGTCAGTTGTTCGGCACGGCAAGCAGCGTTCAAAGGTGTTCTTGTTCCAATAGTTCTAAGGTTTTACAATGTCCAATTTTCGTATCGATAAAAATTTGAATTCACGTTTATATTGTTCTACTATCTGAGTTACGATTTCCAATCTTCATAAATAGATTAATTTGGTTTATTACAGTTTAATACAGTCTTGATTACTCATATTTTTAAATTTCTCTGTTTTATATTTTATAGATTTAGTTCGTATGTAGAATTATTCTTCTGTCTCCTTTAATGAATTAATTTGCATGAGCTCGTTCTGAAGTGTGCGTCTCAACGTTTAACAATCAACTACCTCTCTTTCTTCTCCATACAAAAGGTCCTGGCTAATTTAATATTAAATTGACATTGTTTTAATCATCTGGCATTTCCGCCTCAATGATATGTTGAACTAAAATAATTGACTTTTACATTATATGATTAATTACATTTTGCTTATTATTTATTTTTATTAAATACTAGTTACATAATTAATTTCCTTATTTAATTCTGCGTTATTTAATACCACACATGTTATACTTTATAGTATTTTTTAACTCAAAAAGTCATATCTACAGTATATTTGGATGTAGGCATTAACTACTGTACTTCCTGTCACATTAAATGGTTTACAATTTCTGTTAGATTCTAATTATCATTGAACAAGATCATTGATTGACTTATTATAGGTTGATTTCTTTAATTCTCAGTATTTTTATGATTTGGTTAACTAATGAGAATATTATCTTCAATTTAGGCTTTTCCTTAGACTACGGTGTTATGACACTTGCATTTTTTTCTAAAAATATTTTATACATTCCTTCAATACCTTTACAAAGTATTGTTACAGTTATAATACACAGTCATTGATTTACACTAAACAATTTTCATCAATTTAATTAATTTCATTTACTTATTTACTAATTATAATGTGGGTGATATTGGCCATTTTGCCTACATTTTATGTTTATATACAATGTTTATTATTATTTCAGCTTGTTAATACCCTCTCTGACATACAATTCTTATAACATCTTAACTAAATTATCCTTATTTAATTACAGCAATGTTTATTATTAATTGGTATCCCTAAGACATAATAAATATATTTTATAACAAAAAAAATAGACTCAATCTCAAACATTCAGGTCTTGAGTTCAATGAACTGTTAACATCAACAAAACACATCTGTTTTTTCATTTAAATTATTTATTAAAATTAATTATTATGCAGTCCTTTGCTGTTTTTGGTTTTAGTTTAGGGATTTCCCCTTGTTCACTTCACTATTTATTGCATACTCTTATCTTATTTTTTGTCATTTTATCTGGTATTGTATGATAAAGAATATTACTTATATGAGATCATCAGGATTTGCTTTTCATTATAAAAATAAATTGCACTGGTACATTTTTAATTATATATCTAGAACCTTTACTTCACATACTTTACATTTACTCTTATTTTATTGCATTGTACTTTTCTTATTTATTTTCATCTTTTTTGGGGTTTCTCATTTTATTATATGTGGTAGTTTTTCCAATAGTTATTCTTTTATTATGGATGTTTGTCTATCCGGGGTATTTCCTTACATACTCCTATTCTACCTGGGTATAATTACTCTATACATTGGACTATCATTATTTTCCTATAATTTATTATATATTGCATGGTTGGTTTTAATTTATTTTATCTCTCCGAACTATGATTTCAATTTACTGTGGTCCTTGATTAATTTTTATAGTAGTTTTCCTTGAAGTCATTTTATTTTTATTTTATACATGATTATTTTTTAAATTAGAACAATGTGGATTTTCTGTCATGCTAAAATATTTCAGACATATTTTTGTATACACTGCACATGACACTTATTACCTTATAGACAAAAATTTTCACCGTCAACTTATAAATAAAAAAGCAATTTAAATCAGGTATTTTATGTTTAGTGATGTTAAAAGTTATCACATTCACTAAATTGAGCAGAATGAGAGCTGTGAGCCAAGCCAGATTACTTGACGGTATGGTATTCAGTTTAGTGGTGACTAGACCAGCATTGATTTAAAAACCTGAAGAGGACAAGGTACCCATTAGGAGTACACCAAGTCTATTAGGATACATGTACACACCAAACAAATGCTTACAAATGATCTGCTCTGAGACTGATTCCACTTTACGATGCTTTGGACTACTGATCTATCCGGACCAGCTTATAGATAAAAAATATAAAAACGTAATGTTAAAGCAAGTTTAAAAAATTTTGGGGGTTTGAAAATGAATGTCGATATGTTCAAAAATGTGTCACGATAATTTAAGAGATATATATATATATATATATATATATATATATATATACACATACAAAAAACGACCGATTTATGTGTAATTAAAATGATTAAATAAAAAAATCGCTGCTATTGTTTCTGTTACTTGACGAAACGTAATCGAAACACTGTTGGCGATCTCTTTGTAAACCCTCTGTTTTTTTGCGTACAAATCTGAATTTGCCCCGTAAAAATCTGAATTGTTTACCCTCTGAATCTGCAACGGAGAGGGTAAACTTGCAATTCACAATTTTGTTAAAAAATTCGATAATCCATTAAGCACAATTTTCAATAAACAATAACTATCACTAAAATATTAACACTGGTTAATTTTTAGTTTTTAGGTGTCGAAGCGTGATAGTATTCTCTTACTTTCGTTACCGGGTCTCAGACCACGGTCAACTGTTATTGTGTCTTTTCAATGAAATGGTTGCATATCATCTGCTAATGGATTTCCCGTACATGTTTTGTCGGTGATGTTTCCACGACACTAGTCAGGTCTGCTGATGTTTGCAGTCCACTGCTCACCGGTTTAACTAACGACTGACGAAGAAAATCAGTGACAAAGACGGAAATTGTCAAGGGGTCTATTACTCTAAAACCAAAATAAAAAAGCGGAGACTAAATTTTTAAGTTTAATACTTCCTACGTCAAAAACCTTCTCAACTTCCATCAGGGAGTACGCGAACCACCTGTTCGGTCTCAAAGAAAATACAGCCACTTCATTAACGCTTCCAAGGTCTTCCCACACTTCGTTGTCCAATATGCATGTATTGTCAAAGTGCCTTGTGCAGCCTGCCATTAGGCATCCTGTTCAGATGACCAATCCATATTATTTTGTTTTCCATAATGCGATGTTAGATATTAACATTTTCAGCGCTTTGCGTGTCTATTCATTGTCTCCGTGTGCAGTCTAACAGACCACAAGAATATCATTTCCATGAATGTATATTACTAAGATGTTTCTGCGTAACAACCCAAGTTTCACAGCCATAAAACAACAGTGACACAGTCATTACCTTATAAAATTTTAGTGACATCCTACTTATATCCTTGAAACTTTTGAGTGTGAAAATAATTCTCTAAGGATGTTACCACAGTATCATTTAGAGAAATACCAGTGGTAGGAATGCTACCTTTTGACCTCAGGTCCTATTCAGGGTTTCATTTGGAGACTCGCTTCCTAAGTTCTCTCGCCCCTAGCGGCGTTGGGTAAACTTCCTCAGAGACTTTACCATTGACCATTTGCCACCCTTAACCTTGCCCGGGCTCTTTCAGAGTGGCATGAAAGAAAAAAAGAAAACAGGAATTATCTAAGTACAGTTGAAGTAAGAGAAATGGAAGACTCCCTAGCCCTCGAAGGCTAACAGCTTCATGGCCGAAAATGTCAAGAATCTGTCAAGAGAGACCAGATAAGAAAGATTAAAACAAACGTATCGCATCCAAGAGGAGTAGAAGCAAGGTGGGAATCCATCTATAGTATATTGGATGTGCTAAACCCGTATCCACCGTGTACAGACCCCCTGAAGATGCTGTCAATAATGTTAAATCACTTGTTAACACAGTTTACTGTTAGCGTAGGATTCGCCGTTTGCAAACACTGTACCAACTCACACAAAATCCTCAGTCGCTGTGGTTCTTGTCCCGTCTTATACATGTGCCGCAGTGAAGGTGGACTCTTACTGGAATTGGCATTCGTACGCGCACTTCCATATTGAACATGTAGGGCCTACTTACAGAATGTAAAGCCAGAAAATTTAAAATCCTACTACGTAGTTACCATTATCGGGGCATAATGCGAATGTCTGCATCAATAGTGTTTACATAGCGCAATTATTCTAATAAACGTAATAAAACATAAACGGGGTAAGCGATATGTTTGAATACTAGAATGAAGTTTATGAATGTGTAGGCCTATGTGTCTGCGATCACGTAATGGGTATATGCATATATGGGTATTCCCTAACAATATAAAGAAATCCCTGAAAATTTTATATTTTTTATTTTAATATTACTATTTTTAACTCAAAAACGCATTAATAATAATAATAATAAAGAGTTTACATTATATTGATAAAGAGTGCTGATCTAAATTACATTACAAATTAATTAAAATTAAATTGACACAAAACATCATACAGAGCGCTATGAGTAACCATATTAAAACAACCGCATATCCCGAAGCGGATGCATAAATTTGCTATGTGTGCTCGACATAGTGTTAATTATAATAATTAACTCTGGGTACCCTTGTTACAGCAGTGGCATTAAACAGCTATGAAAATTATATTGGAATGGTAGTGTACTATTTCATTTAGAGTATTTGTAATGAATATAAAATTATGTCATTGCACTTATTTTGGTCAAACAAACCAGTTGTTACCATATTCGTATTCATAAATAGATACTATTATTATTATTATCATTATTGTTATTATTATTATTATTATTTCCGTTTCTGAAATCCGACTTAACTTAGGGTTAAGATAAAGGTATAGTATAGCATTCTAAATTGATTCGTGTTTTTTAAATTAATTTTGGGAATTGTAGGCTACTATTTACTGACGAGAGGAAATTGAAGACTCCTCAATGAGTAACCAAATAAAAACATTGCCGTCCCTTGTATTGCCAGTCGATCCGATTGTTTTTGAAGTCAGCAATGATAATAATCAAAGCCCGCTGGATAAGTTTCACTTATCAATCATGAGTCTCGCACGAAAATTTTTGTGAAGAGACGAACGTTTTGGGATATAAAAACACCTCTCCGGTGAAGTCTATGAGGCTATTAATAATAACTAGTGGCCGCCCAATGGTCGAAATTCGACCGTAATTCATTAAATTTTTAAGTTTGAACGTTATTGAGGTTCTTTTGTCAAAGAGTATACCTCTATAATCATTGCATATAATTTTTTTGAATTTTGTTCTATTACGTCAGCCGCGAGCGTGTACAAATACGTCATTAGCGTGTGTTGTTTGCCTTAATTATCTGCAATACCTATGAAATTTAAAATTTAATGTTAGTAACAGTTGAAAAAAAAACACAATTAAAGCTTGTATTCGTATTTATTTTTTGATATAATTCATTGTCAGTTTTGATTTTTTCATGTTATTATTGAATCAAATAAACGCTAATAAAAATGAGACTTGACATTCATAGAAGTACATTGTTTTCAATTCCAGTGGATTAAATTTCATTTTTGGTAAGGTACAAAATTCGAAAACAGTTTGAAGATTATCTGCTACAAAGCTTATATAATTTTTTAATTTTTTTTTCTATGCACTAATTTTCGAGTTATTTGAAAAATATGAAAGATAGGAAAAATGAGGTTTAGCTTGGCTAAGCCATATTTAAAAAGCAATAACGCGTTTTTTGACATTTACTTGGGTTTTTTTATTGCCATACTGACCAGGTTTCGCCAAGGCTACACAGTTATTTTGCCTATCTTTTTCGGATTATATAAAATTTAAATAAAAAATTAATACAAAATAAAAAATGAAATAAAAAATACGTGACTCGTATTTTTTCATATATTTTTCATTAAATCAAAAAAACTGGGCGGTTAAAAAAATAAATGTTGTCCATTGAACTTAAAATAGTTTGAAAGTGAATTTAATTATTCAGAACTTCTGTGTAAACGATGTTTTTTGTAAAAACTCTTTCATCATTTGCTAAATGCCCTTGGCCATTATATTGGGAAATATAAAATCTCAAACCATCAAATGATCGAACTCTACTTGCTGCGACGTACAATTGACCATGTGTAAAAACTGGCTGCCTCAATAAAATTCCAATGTTTTCGAATGTTTGTCCTTGAGACTTATTTATTGTCATCGCAAATGCAGGTATAATTAGAAATTGAGTTCTTTGAAAGTTAAATGGTAAAACAGTACCGGAATATGTTAAATTTATACGTGGAATCAAAATTCTCTTATTGCGTGCAGTTCCAGTTAAAACTTCGCAATCAATAGCATTACGATGCATACACTTGATGCGCACTCTTGTTCCATTGACTAATGCTTCCTTTGTATTTAAGTTTCTGATCAGTAAACGATGCAATTAACTTTCAATACTAACTTATGTGGTGGCAAACCACTAATAGTCAAAGAATTCAAAAACTCTACTGGATAGTTATTGATTTCATTGTCATCATCACAAATTATTTTATCGTAGCTATGATATGTTTTCTGTTCACCTGGTATTCGATTAAGTATATCAGAATTAATAAAAGTACAATCATCATTTTTAGGTGCTAAAATAACTGACTTCAATATGTTATCTGAGAGTATGTTTTCGGAAATATTTAAATACACCTCATTAATAATATTATTTTCATCTCCTATTAATTGCTGAGGTATTTCAATAATATTTTCACCAAACTGAGGGAATTATGGGGCTTCATCATTACCAATTTTTTTCAAGAATTCGACAAATTCTATTTCACTTGGTAAGGCTCTCATATTTTGAGTAAACGTTACTTTATAAAAATAAACAAATTTATGCCAACTCGTGACACAATTTTCAATTAAAGTTGCACGTGATCCATGTGGGACAACTGGTAAGATTTGCCGAAAATCACAGCACAGAAGTATCGTTTTCACTCCAAATGGTTTATGTTTATCAGTTTCATCGCATAGATCCTGCAATAATCTATCTATGATTTTCAACACTTGCAGTGGGCACATAGGAATTTCATCAATAATTATCAATGATGATGAATTTATGTAACGTCCATAGCTACTATTTGCGGTAATATTCGCTACAGAATTTTCCAAAATGGGTATAGGCAATTTAAACACATTGTGTAAAGTTCTACCTCCAAGTAATAGAGTTGAAGCTATGCCACTGAACGCTGTTGCAATGCAACTAAGATTCAGCGAATTTAATTTGTGAATGATTGCTGTTTGTGTGAATGTTTTTCCACAACCTGCATGAGCGGTTAAACAAAAAACATTAGATCCAGTATCATGGTGCAAAACTTCACGAATCACACGATCAATTAGATTACGCTGTTCAATATTTGCAGTTTCATAATGCTTACAAAACAGAAACTCTTGTTCTATTGGATCAATAGCATTTGCTTCGTCTGTTCTCTGCGAATACGTGGGAACTGGTAAACCAAGTTCTTGACATGACAAATTATGAACATTCAAAGTATCTTCAGTTTCTAATAGAGCTGTATTAAAGGATACTTCTTCGTTGTAATCTCTCAAAAAATCTTCACTAAGATATACTTTAAATTCATTCCATAACGCCAATGCATTGGCTGGCACATTTAATGCACAAATGTAACCAAATAAATTTCGCATTTGTTTTGGTGAATGTAATTCTTTTGCTTCATTTAAACATTCACGCCATTCATTATCATTGGAAGCAATGCCGCGAGCATGGCACGCTTCAACAAAAGAAGTGTGTATAATTACATTGTATGTTCTAACATCCTCAAATGATTTTGGACCACAGACATGTAATAAAAGCAATCGTAAATGGAAAAGTTCGATGCGTTTTGGTGATACTACATATATGCGTGTAATGATTTTATCACCTCCACGCCTTCTCTTCTTCCATTTTTTTCGGGAATCTTCCCACACATAATGCAAAGGAATTTCAATATACTTATATTCATGCGCTGATGGATCTGATCGATTCAATTCAAAAAGTGCTACTAATTTTGTTTGTCTTGCATTTTCAATTGCTTGACGTTCTTGCCCTTCTCGAAAGTAAACATTCTGTCTACGCGGTAAATGAATGTCAAGTCTAACGATGACATGTGATTGAAAATGCATTGGTAATTCATAGATGCGCCATACAGCTTCAGTTGATCCGACATAACGGCGATTTAAAAAATTTTTATCTTCATCAATTTGTATTTCTTGACCTGGTTCATTTCTCTCTGAACCTATTTCAACAGATGCACTGTCATAGCCTTTATACACGTATTTATAAATGTATTTAACACTTTTAACTGTAGTGCATACTTCAACATTTAAATGGCAATTAAATTTGGCAAGTAAATACGGATTGTATGGTACAACATAACGATTGTCGAGGCAACTACCGCGAACTTCAGCATTAATACCATTATCACGCCTTCTGTATAATGGATATCCATTTAATGATTCACATGTAAATTCATTAAATCGTTTTGGATAATCTTTTGTGCATTTTCCATCTCTCATACATACAGAATTTGGTTTAAGTACACCGCATGGACCATTCATCATGTGTTTTACAACATATTCATGTAATGTAGGATGTGTTTGAATGTTAGGAATCTCCACAGATACAACTTTATCAATATCGGTAGCGTTAACAATTTTATCTTGCTCATTTAAAGGGAGTAAAATGTGAGCATGAGGCAATCCTCTCTTTTGAAACACAATTGTATAAATGAGTGCTTCAACTTTACCGAAGATTTTTTTTAGTGTAAGGCCCTCAATTAATGCTTTCAGTTTGGACTTGAATACACGCACAACAATATCAGGTCGAAAATTAGCTGACTCACCTACACCAATATTGCTGACTATTTCAGGCCAACTTGGATTGCAAGTCATTGTAATAAACAAAGAAGGCTTTCCGAAATGTTGTACAATTAACATTGCATCTAAATAATTCTGATACATATTTCTTGGAGATCCATTGAATGAAGATGGTAAAATTACTCTACGGCCAACATTATTGGCATTGGGGTTCAATTCTAAATAATCTGTTAAATTGTTGTAAACTTCAGACCTAAGACTTGTTTGATTTTGTCGAATGAAATGTAACCTTATGCCCTCTATTGTCATATACATATCAACTATCCACTGCAGAAATAATTTTTGTGAATGATGAAAAATGCTAAAATCTTCTCTAATTGCAAGTCGATAGGCTGCATACTGAAGCATGGTTAATTTATTTCTGGGCGCTCTTGAATTAGATGTAGTTGGTACATTATGAGAAACATTGATATGCCACCCAGTATCACCATTTGGAAAAAGTAATGGATACGCTAAAGGGTCCAATGATGAATCCAAAACAGAGATATTTTTAATGGTACCATTAACTTTTGAAAACGAAACCATATTTCGTTCAAAGGGTGGCTCACCATCAACTGTACTAAATATTATTGCTACATCAGTTTGAACTGCATCATTATAACGGCGTAGATCTAAATCACGATTTACTTTAGTGAGCATACAAATTTCTTTATTTTGATTTTCAACTCTCTGACAATGATCTTTCATTGCAATGAATGACCGAACGAAAGGATTACTTCTTTCCAATTGAAGAGAGATTTCGCGCAATATATTGTTATTGCATGTTTGATTATAGTGTTCACGTAATCTATAATTGACAGCAGTGTCAACATCATAAAAATATAATTGCGCATAACATGGTGAGCGACCATATCCAGCAGTCATTGGACCTGATCTGTGATAAAAAACATCATGTATTTTAAAATGATACACTCCACGCGTAACTGTATCCGAAATTTTAGCTTCTGAGCTAACCATAGCAAATGATAAATTGTATTTACGAATGTTTTCAAAATAATTTTTTGACTTTCTTTTTATTGAAGGTTCATTTGAAGTAAGTCCATCATACAATGATTTAAATAATTCATTTTGACTTAAGGCCGGTAATATTGCTTTACCCTTATGACAACATGAAGTGAATGCAGTCCTTTCACCTAAAGTGACCTCAGATTCGAAATGTTTTGCATTGCAAAACCTGCATTGTAAATGCATTAATGCAAAATCAAAAGTATTAAAATTTCTTGGAATGACATTCAGTGCGCATTTAAATGTATCCCTCAAAATAATTCCATCATTTTGTATACTATTTACACTATTTAAATTTGCATTTGGTCTATTGTCATTTTGACTTTCACGCGAATATATATTCCTTCTTCTTTGTCTCTCACTCCGACCCGTCAATGTTCTATGTCGAGGCATAATGGAAGTAGGTGCGAGTATCTGAATGTAAAAAAAAAACATATAATGAAATTACTGAAACTAAGATTAGGCAGGGTTTAATTTAAAAATAATAAAATGTGCTCACTTTTTTGAAACCACGAATAATAATTAGGCGAGAGTAAGTCAATTCAAATTGCTGCTACAAAATTTTCCTTTTGCAACAGGTGTATATTAAGCAAGCTGTATTTCACTTTCAACTGCACATTAATATATAAAACACAGATATCTAATATACAAAATATAAAATAAACGCTTTCTTGCCTTGACATACACTCCACAGACTATTGAAAAAGGAACATTTGAAATCACACAAAATTCACAGTTCATTCAGACAATCTGTCAGTAATTATTTGTTGGCAACATTTTAAAATTCTTTGGCGACAATCTCTACTCTGTGCGACTGTTTGACCACAGACTACTATGTGTTTGACATTGGCAGTATGAACGTAAACAAACGACAGACTATTATGTGTTTGACATTGGCAGTATGAACGTACACTAAAATGAAAAAATTATAATTTTATTGCCTGGCAACAAAATTATTTTATTTTTAACAATTACTATTGTTTGAAAAAGTTTAAATGAATTTTCAAGTGCAAATGAATGTTTTATTTTATTTTATTTAATGTATTTGTAAAACATATATATAAATTTTAGCTTTCTGCACTCCTTCTCCATATAAACTTTAACTATGCCAAATCTCACACTCCTCCGTGCGCGCAATATGCTTAAAAAGGGGTACAAAGTTTTCTCTTCACGTATTAATATATAGATAGTAATATGATAATAATAATAATAATAAAATAATAATAATAAGCATAATCATCATCTTCAGCAAGTATTAAATAAGAAATTGTTTTTTGCGATCCAACGTAGATAGACTGGAGAGTATAATTTCATAGTTGTCTGGGAATGCGGCAGTCATGCATTCGGTTAAGAAGTTCCAACCATTTAAGCCGATACTAGGCATATTCAGTTCCTGCCATATATTGGCATTTCTTCTGCGCTGTTGAAGAGTATACCCTGCCACGTGACTGAGAAATCTCATTTAGGCCCCTTGAATACGAGTGGCCTGGGATTTTGTTAAAGCCCAATTCTCAGACCCATAGAGAACTGTGGGGTAGCCCATCACCTTGTAGAACTTTAGTAATGTTTCTTTATTCGTTGACTTTACACTTGAAGTTGTGCGACATCTCCACATCATTGTTCGTAATGTAAGACAAATTATGGTCCAGAAATTCAAAAGTACACCAATAATAACTTTTATTATTACGTGGGAGACTTTGGAAAACTATTGTTCGCCGCACTCCTGCGATGTGTGGGACTCGCACCCACCAAAACCACAAACCCTTCGCCCACGGTTAGGATCCACCTCGGGACTCAGCTTTCGCAAAACTTCAAGGTTATGCCATTTGTCCTTCGTCCTGTGGACGTTCATCTGTTTTAAACCTTGGCGGATCCATGTTACCTGTTTTCTGCTCTTCTGTCAGCGGTTCTAGCGAAGATCATTTTCTGCTTCCTTCTTTTGCCTAAAAACTTTCTCTATGTAGGCTGCTACCTGGTCCCAGTGGCGTTCGCTCTGCAGAATTAGTACGATGATATTTTCGGGCGAGATCTGCCGCACTACGTTTTCCAGGGTTTGCCTTTCCTCGTTCCATCTGTTACAAGTGAAAAATGTGTCGTGCACAGAGTCTAGTTCCTATCTGCAGAAAATGCAACCTGGTCTGTCTGCTTTCCCGATCCTGTATAGGTAAGTTGGGAAGAGGCCGTGGCGTTAGAAATTCCGTTACGAGATAATTAATCTCTCCATGTTTTCAATCAGTTCACTCAGCTAATTGGTTTATGAGCCAAGCGGTCCATCTTCCCTTCGTCTCACTGGTCCATCTTACCTGCCTCTGCTGCGAAGAATAAGCGATGTGGTGATTTCTTTTGCAATAAAATCAGGAACAGCAACTGAATTGAATTTTGACAAGTTTCCATGTCATACGGAAGCAGTGAAGTTTAAAACAGCAAATACCCCCCCAAAAAAAATGAGTAAAAGACTATTGACATAATGCGATAGCTCGTAACATTTATCATAAACTATTTTTTGTCAAAATGTAAAATTTGCAATTTTAATGTTAAAAATGTGTTTTTGAGGTGCAATATGCGACTAATAAAAGTTTAAATATCTATGCTTTTATAATTTATTTATCTTCCCTGTGCTATTCTTTACTTAGGGTATCTAAAGCTGTAGCGTTTGACTTAAATGAAAAAAGTTTTTTTTTTTTTAATTACGAAAACTTGTAAAAAATGATCAGTTTTTATGATTTTCTGAGGTGATGCGCGACCGGAAGATATTAACCGATTGTTTATTTCTTTTCTTTATTTTAGTTATCTGTCCTAGGGGCACGTTTTCATCGGTATAACGAATCGAAAAAAATAAAAATATATTTCGGCCCACCCTGTGAGCTCGTCACTTCGCTGCACTGCTAACATGCGTCTTGGTATTTCTGGAGTTTGAGTGTATCAGCCCAGATTTCCGCACCATAAAGTAGTATTGAGTGCGCAAATGACATCAGTAGTAGTCGCTTGAAGACTTCGGGCCCGCTGGTGTTAGCCATAACTCTACTCAGCGCCTTGATCACAGTTGCAGCCTTATCAGACGTGCGTTTTATTTGTGCCCAAAACGTGAGCTATGTATCCATCAGTATCCCCAGATAATTAATCGTGTGTACACAAACACACACACACGGTCGCGCACCGCATACGGCAGCTATTTAAAAAATATTGTGTTTTTTTATGATCCTCACAGTTGTATTGTTTTGTTTGTTTTGTATAACTGCCATAACCTTTTCTGAAACATTCATGGTATTGACAGAAACGGTTGTGAAGTCATTTACTTTTCAAATATTCCTTAGTATCTATAAACACACTACATTATGAAAACAAGGCTGTCGCTATGACCTACGTATAATCCTAGATGTAGGTTTCGAAGTATCTATTAGTTCTACTTCCGTAATGACTCACACCTTGACACGAAAGGATACCACGTGACTGATGCATAAACGTGGTCTTCTCCTGGCGATCAAGATACAATTAAAATGTTAAAATTAAATGCACACTCGCCCGCACACAAACACACAACACCCCATTACCACCATCATCATGTCATCATAACCACCAATGTCTTCATCACTGCTGTTGTCATTAACACTTCTTCACGAATTTCTCCACCATCCATCTGCAGTGATTTCTCGCCAGAAAAATCATTCCGTCTTACTATACGACGGTAGGTACTTACAAAGTCACTCCTTCATTTTCAAATCAAGTACAGAAAATTAAGTGTCCCAAGTACATTAAAATTCGAATCTTGAACTTTAGAAGC
The DNA here is from genome assembly GCA_034769895.1 of Magicicada septendecula. Classification (NCBI taxonomy): domain Eukaryota; kingdom Metazoa; phylum Arthropoda; class Insecta; order Hemiptera; family Cicadidae; genus Magicicada; species Magicicada septendecula. The sequence goes on along the minus strand of CM068368.1, from coordinate 390,145,213 downwards.
TAAACACAGCAATTCTTTTAATTCACTGTATTCATAATGGCAGTTTATTGCTCCCTCATCTCTGAATGTCTTTTCGACTTTTCCATGAAAACACCTCGGTGGGTATCATTAGCGTAAATTAATGAATGTAGCTTATTCACATAAAATGAATGTAATTAACAAGAATAGGTGTGTCTGTCACTGAGCAACGAAAAACCTGAGGAACTCTTGTTGAGGAATTAAATAAAACTAGTCAGTATTCCTGGCGGCGTTCGCAATCCAAAAGTGCCACATAGTTAAGAAGTCACTGTAAAATACGAACGTAATTTTGACACATGCCGGAAGGCCGTAGGTGCAAACAAAAATTAGGAATAGAATACAAATTCAGGAAGATGAGGAGTATTATAAAGAATTACAACTTATACCGGGCTCACCATAAAATAAAGGTGCGTTTTTAGCCCCTTGACCCGGTCTGTGGAAACGGAATAACGTCTCTGGGAAATAATGGACGCTTGAAAGGTAATGTTGGTCAAGTTACCATCCTCGTATAACGAACAGCTCACGTAAAACAGCTTACTATATCTATCACGTAAACTACCGGTATTTCTTTGGAACAGAAAGGAATCATTATTAAAGAAAACTACCTCTGACATTAGATGTAAAGGTATATAATCAAAGTGTGCTGTCCACAATGACTTTGGAATCGTTAGTGTGAATACCAGAACATTACAAGGGAATATATACAGAGGAGGATTGAAAACTTTACGCTGGATAATGAAGAAAGATGAAGGTATATGAAGAATAGGAAATCTATTTTAACGGACACTAAAACTGATACTTCGAAAGGACCATAAGTCAAAACAACAGAAAACGTAAACTGAAGTTAAAGTAGTGGTTCTTCAATACTCATACATACACACCCACGCACAACTGTGTGTGTGTGTGTGTGTGTGTGTGTGTGTGTGTGTGTGTGTGTGTGTGTGTGTGTGTGTGTGTGTGTGTGTGTGATATCATGTATATTTTTATGTGGGAGCCTCCATCATGAGGTCGAACGTGAAGGCTCAGACAGCATGTGGTGTTACCAAAGCTACCAAAGGTGTTCGACGGTGAAGCGACTGTGGATTATAACTGTAAGGTTTACTTACAAAACCCGCGACTACGATCACGTGCAACCCGTTTCGGGAATAAAACAACAACAGTATGACCACGATCGAGTCTACGTTTTTTAATATTACTATTCATTAAACTAACATTTAATCTCGGCATACGACAAGCAAAGTTCAAAGTATCGAAACCATGACTGCCTGAAGGAAAGAGATGTTCATCGAGAGTCGTCGGAAACTTGTTATTTTTTACACTGATGGTCAGAACAGTGGGAACCAAACGCACAACCAAATACGTTCCACTTCAGTTGGCAAAGCTATTACACAAGAGACGGGGTCAGGTTGGAAGGTGAGTATTCTTCGCAGCGCCCGCGCGCGCAAACACACACACACACACACACACACACACACAACCTGTTCTAGGTTCTAGTGTTACAGCATCATCACTTTGCTCTACAGACACAAAATGTGTCACCGCCTACATTTTTAGGGTTTCATATTATAAAATTTATATCTAAGGAAGTAGACAGATATATAGAAAAGAACGATTTTTAGAATTCCTCGTTTTTTAACACTCATATGACTTTTCACCGAGTTTACAAGTAACTTAACGTTCTTTAACAAATAATACTACCGTATATAAACACCAATTGAAGAGAATAAAAGCATACCTGATCGCTTTTAGTTTTAGTTAGTACATCGAAACAAATTATGTACACACCATAGTATCGCCCGAGTAGTGAATTTCGGAACAGTAGTCTATGCCACGGTGTAGAAAGATCTACAAAGATTACATTTGTGACCATTAAAAATTTCTGCGGACTGTACACGTCAACTTAGTTTTTCTTATCAGGTTCTTAAATACAGTCGTATTTTCCTAATATTAAAAAGACACGTAGGAAAAATAAACAACTCCTTCTTCATTAGGTGGCGTAGTCCCCGGCTACATCACTGCCACCTCTTTTTATGGTTAGAATTTTCACTATTTGCATCGACGTGCTTTCTTAAAATTTTCTAATTTAATTTCATTTAATTTCCTTGTTATTTTTTATTTCCATCAACTAATTTTGTTATACATTAATATTTTCATTGCGTATTTGGCCTGTCAGTGAACAGGTTTGTACACTTCTTAACAATGATTATATAATTATTTCAGCTAACGAATCGTAACTTACTGTCGATATCTCTTTACAGTCAATTGTGATTTTCTCCGAGTCATTAAATGAAATATTAAAGGTTTCAAATTTAGTTTCATATGCGTGTGTGTGTGTGTGTGTTTTCTATATGTATTTTGGAAAACAGAATGTAAAAATATGTTTATGTAATGAAAAAGAGTTATAAATAGTCATAAGATAGGTATAACTTAATTAAAAATTATTAAAATCGCGTGTAATCTATTTTATTAATTATTAAATAGGAATACGGGCGAGCTGAAAGATTAAATACAAAATACAAGAAATCATTTGTAGAGGAAAACGGATTTCTTTCACTATAAAAGCGACCTACACCAGATTATTTCAACTACCTGTTTAATTATAATAATTACTCAACACTTCTAATACTATTGCGTACTATGTGTACTATGTTAAGAAGAGTGAACATTGGTAATATAGTGTCGAGGAAAAATAGAGTTATAATAATATTAAGTAGGAGTGGTGAGAGGTAGGGTAGCTGCGGCGGAGGTGCGCTTTCCTGCCTGCTCACTGACAGGATGCAAACGTTGTCGGAAGTAGCACTGGTTCAGGAAATATCACCGCGCCGTGCCGTATGCAAGCCACGCTACGCCAACATATCGTACTTGCATTTGTAATGTGAATGTAAGTAGCACGACATGCATTTATCTGTGACATGAATATTTAGAGCGCTGTTTGCTTCTATTCCCTTTGCACTATTTTTCAGAATAGTAGTGTAAAATATAATAGAAGTATTACACTAGTACTGACATAATAATACTCTGTCACACTTTTAGTTTCTCTGAAAGGCGAAATACGATGGACTTTGTTACAAAGCTAATGCTGAATTTACGTGTATAACTACTATTATAAATCGAGACAAATTTGCTATTTCATGAATGCTAAATTTCGAAAATTGAGTAAGTCCATGGGGGCCATGGGGTATCCTAGTGCTTGATTAGTTAAGAAGTTAGTTACTAGCAACTTATCATTTAATTACTTGGCAACTTATTTTCAGGAACCACATTTAATTAATAATACACTGCTGTGATTTTTATTCTGCGTCATAAATCATGAACCAGTTTCAATTTATGGAAATATTCCCTTAAAAGTATTTTGTATGTTTGTACGTTCTTGTGGACTGTAGATAAAATAAGAAAATAAAGTAATTAGGCATCAGGGAATTACGAGGGCATTCTGTAATCGAAATACGCAAATAAAATTACAATTTGCATATACTATGTTATTGTAAAAAATTATAAAATTATTATACATGTTTGTATGATTAGTTAATCGCGTGTATGTGTGTGTGTGTGTGTGGGCGCGCGCGCGCGCGTGTGTTTTCTGTTTTAAGTTACTTGTCTATAGCTTTGGCTACCTATAATTATCAATTCCATTTTCCTCATTTGTTTAAGGGATTAAGTTTTTCCTACTGTTTTTTCGTTGCGTAAACTGATCAATTAAGATCACTAAAAGAGTAATGCTAACGATTAATATTATCATCATTATCATAACGAGAAGAAAGCAGTGAATTTTATTTACTAACTAGGACAACTATAATAACAATGTAACATAACTACGCAGTATCAGTTACGAAGAAATTAATAGTAAAAGTGTTAAAGTAAAAAGTTAATACTGTATTAGAACACAACCTACAAGGTGACGTAGCCGAAGCGGACAATTGTGTGGATACAATTGCTGTAGTCGAGACGGACACTTTAATAAACAAGATAAGACCAGTAGCTGTGTAAATCAGTTCCAACTTCCGCATACACATTTTACATACTTCAGACTGCCAATGTATTTTAGTATTGGAACTTAAAACTGACACATCAAAAACCTTCCTGATTTAAACATTCTTATATATTTTTACATATTTTTTCTGTGTCTTTTGGTATTTTTTATTTAGAATATTTTCAATTTTTATATATTTATGATTTTTTTGTTTGCATATTTTTCTGTGGCGGCTCAGTAGGCCAGTGGGTATGGCACCTGGCTACTAATCTAGAGGTCCCGGGTTCAATTCCCGGACCCACACCACAAAATCAAGGTGCGTTTTTCAGCCGCCAGGTCGACTCCGCCTGTTGAAAATGAGTACCTGGGATAACATCCTGGGGATAATAATGGGCGGCTGAAGCGTAGTGTTGGCCACACTGCCTTCCTTGTATGCCATACGGCTCACATTAGGCAGCCTACCCTGCCTACTCCTAAGCTACTTCGGTGGTATACATGGGAGCCATTATTATATATTTTTCTGTTTTTTACATTTTTTTATTTAGTAACTTTTCATTTTTTATATATTTAAAGTTGTCTATATTTTATGTTTTTAGTATTTTTAATTCATTATTATGCTTTCTTTATTATATTAATAACCCATTTCATGTATTTTGTATTTTAACCATATTTTTCATTAGACATTTTTTTACTTCCATGTTCCGTAAGGAAATGGAAGTATGGTGATAGCGAATAAAATAATGTTCGAGGTAAGGGCTGATTCTGATTGTACTACCCTCAAAAATGAAGAAAAGTCATTTTCCAAATTGTGTGTGTGTGTGTGTGTGTGTGTGTGTGTGTGTGTGTGTGTGTGTGTGTGTGTGTGTGTGTGTGTGTGTGTGTGTGTGTGTGTGTGTGTGTGTGTGTGTGTGTGTGTGTGTGTGTGTGTGTGTGTGTGTGTGTGTGTGTGTGTGTGTGTGTGTGTGTGTGTGTGGAATTTTTTCTATGGCGAACAATAACTGCCGCAAATTCAAACGGAATCAAATAATTTGTTGTAAATGTGCTCGAGTTGTACGGGACTCGAAGCCTATTGATTTTCTTGAAGATCGGTTAAGGATGAAGGGTAGTTTACCTGCAACGTTTTATAAATAATGTATTCTGAAAAGAAGGTCATAATAATCCACTGTAGAAAGGTATTTGAATTATCTATGAATGAAAAACGTAGTTGAAAGGAAGGGGATAATTTTTTGAAATTTACCTTTACGATGTCTAATAATCTACTTCATTTTAAAGGATAAGATACTTTAGCAATTACATATAATGCAACTATTACTCAATAAAAGTGTAAATATAAAAAATGAGGATGTTCGGTTAAAGGGGAGGGGTAGTTTACCCTGCATTGTTTTGTGTTTTAACAAGAGTAAAGTGCTTAATTTTTATAAATATGTGCCATGGAAATAAAGTCGTATTAATGTACTGTAAAATGGTAAATGAGATATCTATAAATGGAGAGGGTATTTGAAGTGGGAGGGGGTGATGTTTTGAAAATTACTTTGCTGATATCAAGTAAACTACGAGCATTTAATTTTGAAGGATCAGATACCTTAGCAATTACATATGATAAAACTATTACTCTATGAAAGTGTATATACCATTAATGGTGGGCATCAGTTGAGGAGGAGGTATGATTATCTGCGTAGTTTAGTTTCTTTAGAAGAATAAATTACCTAATTTTTATAGTTAAAGTGACTCGAATAACATTATATTAAACGACTGCCCCATAATAACAAATATATCTATAAATAGTGAAAATATTTTGAGGGTGGGTGATATTTTTTAGAAATTATCGAACAAAATTCAAGTAAACGATTTTAAATATAAATCTTAGAACATGGAAGTCATGTATGGTTCTCCATACGGATATTTAACTAATTTTTTTTTTATGAAACCAACTTATGTACTTACATAGGTGAGAGCTTTCAGACACTTCTTCAGGTTGTTGTAGTCATCAGAAGTTTTAATTATGTTGTTAATTCTCTCGTCCTGTCTAGCAAAATCTTCTTTCACTTCTGACTTGGCTCTCCAAGATCCTTTTCCAACTTTCTGCGCTTATTCTTTCAACATTTTATGCAACAGGAAAAGAGTAATGGATATGCGATGTCTTCCTATAATGCTGTCCAACTTTGAGTTCTAACACTCAACCACGTTATTTGTTCTGTGTCGCTGTCAATGAACATTCACAGTTCAATAAGAAATTTTCGGTTGTCCACCAATTTCTGAACGAAGTAGTCCATTAAAAAAAACTAATTTCTAATTTTCGGGAAAATTTTCCATAATTGGAAGCCATCCAACTTCTACATCATCTTATCTCCTCATCTACTTTCTACTCCACAGTCAGCCAGTGTTTTGTGTTTGTCTCCAGACATATTGATTAAAACGATTCTTACAGCCACTTATTGTCGTATCAAAATTAAATTTTATTAATTTTGGTGACCACAAGTGTCACCATTTCTTGAGAAGAGTGAATAAGCACAACTATGTAGATTCCATCTTATCCGTTAAAAGTCCAAACAGAACTGCACACGCTTTCGTGTCATGAGGTGAACGTGCACAGTGTAGGCCTATAGGCCTAACTGCGCGAAGAGTTTTGAACTACTTTTAAACATGTCGTCAAAACAAAAAGCTGTTGTTCAGCAGATCTTTGATATGTTCCTCCTACCTTTCTTCTAATTCATCTGTATAATCAGTTTAAATAAAACTTCAGTTATTAGCGAGACGCAAAATTTTCTCTGAGAAAACGAGCAACGAACTGTCGTGCGTATTCTGTTTTGTTCCCAGTACGTTTAGCCTTTCCCTACACAGTCCGGTTTTCACGTTGTTATATTTCGGCATTTCTGCAACTAAGTTGTGCCCTTCTGAAAACATTTCCGAAAATTCCTCCATAAAAATGCCATGGGAATTTCTTTCTTAGCCCATTTTTTACAATACTCTAACGTGTTCTTAACTTTGATTTCAGCTACGTTTTAAATTCATTGTTATAATCTGTTGTAACATTTCTTAGAATTATGACACTCGGTCGGTAACATTTGTGATTTGACACACAGATTTCTGCTGTGACGTCACTAGAGTTAAATTATCTTACTCTAAGTATAAAACACACACACACACAATTATATCATATAATTGTAATATTAGTTCATAATATTCAATAAATAGCAGAGTACAGAGGAAGCGACTTAATGACAGGATAAAATAGAATGATTCCATACAGATAAGTTTCTTTCATTCAATTCAAAACCCAGTGGTGTGGCGTGGGTACATAACAGCTATTACCGGTTGTGATAGACCTTAAACTTAAAAACTTAGCCTCAAATTAATTCGAATTTTTTCTAGTGCCAAGTGATCTTTTTAGAGCCAAAATATTTTTTTAGAGCGTTTTCTATCATTCGCTGGCAGAAGAAAAAGGGTCCCGGTTCAACAGAATCTGACTCCATTACACTTACACAGAATAAATCAGAACACTAAGAATCGAACTGAAATCATAAAGACAAACAGAGAAACACATAACTAAACGAACAAAACACAAATAGGTACGTGCTAACTGCTGCACGTTTGTTCCGAACACAAACATAGCTGCTAACTGAGCGTTTTGCCGGTTTATACAGCGGAACATATTGGGTGGACGAATATGTCCCCTCTCCTCTAGTCTGTACAGTGACAACTACTATGAGGTCAATGGCCGTACGTAGAAAAACATTGCCGATGTCTGAGCCGGCAACACAAGATGGTGCAAGTACACAGCAGTTCCAAAAGCAATGCTATGCTTTCTTCAAGTCTCCCTACCAATATCGTTCCGAATTCAAATTATCCAATAACTAAAGTATTTATTCTGTAATATAATTAATATTATTTTCTTTCGTTTCCTGTACTGTTGCCGCCGGCAACAGCGGTTACATGAACGCCACGGTACTCATTAAACCCAATTCAATTCCTTCCTTGTGATGGAGTAACTACCTTTTGTGTTAATTTTAGTTTTCTATCCCAATCAAGCCTTATCTGTTTTTTCCAAGTATTGCCCTCATCGGCCACAGTTAGCATTTAATTACAAACATGTGTAGGCCCTAATTTAACTGTCCGCCTCAGACACACTTACCTCGGCCACGGCGCTTTTTCGTTAAGTAGGCCTAAGCTTCTCTTGTCTCATCTGCACCATCACTACCTTTAGTTAAATAAGTGAATGTTAAAACATTTCAGTGAGCAATTTTATATTTATGACTAATGGAAAAGTCAGTCTTTGTTCACAAAATTTATATGAATATCTCCTAGAAGATATTACAAATTTACTATGCAACGGATTGCGAAATTACTTGGGTTATGGAATAGATTATGTTCGTGGAAATTTGAGAAAATAAATTCCGGCTATACGTAGGCTAATCCAGAAGCACAGGCAATGAGAAACAGGAACGATAAACGACACAGAAGCTTAAATAATGAAATAGTTTAAGGGAATACGTACATAATCGTGAGGAAGCCTTCTAGAAGTAGTTCTGATTTCTGGGTCATTTCATTCCTGAGATTTATGTACTCAACACTTCTCATTAGTCTGCTATGCTTTACGAATATTCATATACGCACAAAAGCGCCAAATCGTTTTATCACGTTCCATTACCAGTGGCATAGAATCAATGGCTTTTCAATTACTCTCTCGTAGAAACGCTTCTCGGGAATAATTGTTTCTTCTAAAAAATGTCACGTGGAATAAAACTCTAAATAAGGCGGAAAAGACCAATGGGTATAGCAGTTGACTACTAACTAGAAGTCTGGGATCGATCCTCAGGGAGCACTATAGTGGCATGGCGCATTGTTTAACACCTGAAACGATTCAGCCATTGGAAATGAGTCCCAAGACACAAACGGAGTAATAAGATGTAGCTTAGTTTAATGCTGGCGACTTAGTTTAGTGTGTTTCCTATATTCCGCACGGTTCCATCTTTCCAGCCTGCCCTGTATTTCTTAGGCCACTTGGATGATATAAAGAAGACCCTATTAGAAAACTTTAAATGTCTATTTACTGATATGTTAATTTAGTCTGTGGGCACGTCTATGAAGGGCTCTTCAACTCGAATCGGGAAACTGTTTTCTTAACATCACCAATCGTAACCATCAGCTCAGGCATAAACAACCGACATTTTACGCTTTGCGTTTCTACAGTGCCACCACCGTATTTGAATTTGTAATGCGAACAGGCTCCAGTTATCCCTTTTGTGCTGCGTTTACTGCTTGAACCTGTTGTTTATTATCACATGACCGACCGGCGTCTGCACAATGCGGCGGAGTACGCACTCACCGGTAATGACTGCCAGGAATACTGTCATTATGCTAAACAACAATAACTATCGTTGCCATTGATAGCTGTCAATTCTAGTATGTGCGCGCGCCCGCGTGTGTGTTTTACGTTTACGACCCAACAACAACCATCATCAGCCGGTGAATATAGTTTTGCACTTTTCACATCGTACACACAATGGCAGCAATACCGCCATCGTTACATTTTATCATACAATAAAATTGGACTGCTTTGTGTTATATTTATGCTTGGTACGATGCATTCGTCTTGGTTATGACGGCGCGATAAAAACCAAAACGAGAGGAGGTAAATGCGTTTACCATGGAATTCCATCAAGTTGAAACAAAAATCACGTGTTGTTTTGGTTGTTTTCGAAAGACTGGTTTTTACAGCCATTGTGTAGATAAATTCTCAACATTTAAGCATTTTTCAAAAACTTATTACAATACAAAACCTATTATAATGGAAAAAGCAGACATTATTATAATCGGTAAGTATAATATGTGGTATGCCATATTGTACACCTGTGGATCAGTTTTCAATCGTATTGAAAAATTAAAACATAGTTAAAACAGGTGAACGCAGTTTCGACAACCAATAGCAACAACTGAACTGTATCATATAATTATGTGTTGAGAGAAGGGGCCTGCTTACAACGGGACTTACAAACCCTGCTTAATAAGCATACTGTTCACTTACAGAATAGCTGAACCTGCTGCAGTTCCCAAACAACGTTTTAAATCACAATAAACAGTTAAGTAGATATTTGTAGTACATGGTACAATAGTGAAGCAGCAAGAGGAATCGAGGAAAAGAAAAATAACCTATTCTTGTATTACACTTTTATTCAGAAAAAGGTTTTTCTGAAAAATTTAAAGGTAAAAGTAATTGTCATTCTACTAGAAATACTATTCATATTACTTGCTAATTATTATTGTGAGCTATAAAATAAATGTTTTTAGTCACTCTCGTCCAAAAATTATCACTTGTTTTCACCTCTGTATGGCGTAAGAGAATTAAAGGAAACACAAGCATAAAGCAAACGAGCTTATTTATAGAAGACTGCAAGTTGTAGAGATAGGAATGTAGACCTGACAGTATACCGATAACGTTTGGATAATATACTGTACAATTAATTGTTAATTTTGAATTCTATCACATATGTTACTGTAACTGCCAAATAGGTACACAGTTAATTAATATATTGTGTACCCATATAAATGTATATCTAGGCCTATAAGTAATTTTTAAACATACGATGAGCATAGGTTTTCCCTGACTTACCGTGATTTACATTAGGTTACTATAAATAATTGCTTACAATGTAATTCTTAATGCTCTGTTTTCAAAACTGAAAACTTCAGTTGAGACTGGCGAACGAATAGACAGAAAATTTGTAAAGTGTTCCTTCTAGCTTTGTTACAACAATAACGTTCATCATGTATCTCCATTGCCTATATATTTATGTATGTCGCTACGGAGAAAAGGCGGGTGAAATAATACATCATCTTCACTTACAAATACACACATTCGTACTTAAAACCATTTTTTACTTTGAACAGTATGTAAATACACGTTTTTCTATGCTGAAAAGTAGTAACTAAAGCATTACAGCCAAAGCCGTTGGCCGTTTTGTTCTCAGTAATACGTGAACTTCGCCAGAAAATAGTCGATATTTGATCTACGTGAAGAAAAGGAGATAAGCAAACATTTCAATCTCAAAAATTTCAAGAAATGAATAATATACTACTACTACTACTACTAATAATAATAATAGTATCAAAGATTATTATTTCTATTATTATTATTGTTAGTATCATCAAGGTGAATAAACAGTAATATGTAGAAGACAAGAAAGAAATTTGGTTTCTGGAATTCATTATGAGGAAACATGATGAACAAAGAATACGTTGAAGAAGAAAATGCTGAAAAGATAAATCATTTCTCTTATAATCCGTTTTCACGAGAGTGGATTTAATATTGGGATTAAAGTGAGAAGGGGAAGGGAGAGAGAGAGAGGGAGAGAGAGAGAGAGAGAGAGAGAGAGAGAGTATTGAGAAGGAGAAGTAGAGAGAATTTGTTTCGTTCACCTCTCCCACACACGTGTGACTCGGCTTCTTTTACTTTCGTGTTAAAAGCAGTAAAGAATAAATAATGTTCTGCCCTTCTCAGTGAGAAGACGTTTTGCTTTATGAAGCTCCCGCTGAGTATCAGTTTCATTACATTATTGTTTTGACAAATTGCTTTTCTTAATACGATTTAACTGAACGATATAAAAGGCATTTAGCGAATTTAAAAACCGTTCTCTTGCACCAGTAAATATCCATTCTGGACTATACAGTTCCCATCAAATTAATTGCAACACGACATTACTAACAGCTGTGTCTACAAGCTAGGTTTCTTTTAAAACTATAGCAAGTACCAGTTTGTCGCCGTATTAACACTTATTTAATTTATAAATAGAAAATGGAAAACGACAATGAAATAACGATCAACTTTTTTTAATGGTACATGTATCTACGAAACAATGTATATTTATGAATAGTTTCCAACAAAATGTACATGTTGCATTAAATTAACGTGACATCAAGTCTAATGAAAGTACTTCAGTAGGTAGAGTACTAAATTAATTCTGTACGATGAACAGTATCATGGATACGGCGATATATTTTTTTTCTATGTTAGCGATTTCGTGAACTTTATTCTTTGGGCTACAGTGATGAGTAGATTTAACTACGCATCTAACGTAAATGAATGCTCTGTCAGTGTTAAATTATGCTGGTCTAGACTTTTGCTCTACACTAATCTAAAATATAAGCAGGCATTACTTAATCGTTATTGAATGTGTAATTGTGTCACACGGGCGGAACGAGTAGCGAATGCTTCCATGTTGTACGAAGTTCTGATAAAAGATAGGCCATTTCAGCAGGTCAATAGAGGCACATCTAATTTACTTTGGACTCGTAGACAGGACAGGAAAGATTGAAAATCCTTTATTAGACGGTGAAATATCGGGTAGAATACCTTGGAGTACAGCTCCAATGAGATAAAAGGATAAATTAAGGAAGAAATGGAACAGTAACTATTCGAAGCTATATAGTTGGCCGAGAATAAGGAGATGATGAAACCTAAGAGTACTACCCAATCTTCACGAAGAGAATGAGTAATGCTTAGTTTTATATTTTGCACTTAGAGTTACAATGAGATACTTGAAGATTTACAAGCGGAAATGAAGTACCGACAATCGATGCACATAACAAGTATTATATACTGAAGTATATTCCAGTCCATTATGTTACAAGTTTCCCAACGTCTGGTAGAATGGAAGAAGCCGAAAGTTAATCACTCTTTTTGTTCTTATTCCCTAAGATAAATCAAAGTCATAAAAAAGGATTTCATTAAAATTTTGTCTTCTGTAATTTGACTGTCTGGAAACAAAATAAAAAGGAAACTAATCAAAATGCAAGACGCGAAATTAGTTTTCACGTTCCCTTGAATTTCCTCGGCGCGGGAGCATTGACATTGGCAGCGCGTATTTTAGGGAATCTCATGGGGTAGAGGTCGGGTTCGTTCAAAGTGGAGATTTTTCTCCAATCGACGAGGAATTAAATATTATTGGCGTGCGTAATTGCGAAGGGCTGACGAATGGTGTTGGGGGGGGGGGGGCTACTTGTGATGCCAGACGTGCGTTGTCGCCTACCTGCACTCGTCATGCGTCGCGTGTGGTCCGTCAAAAAAGTGACAGAGGGGCACGTGACTGACAAGTAACGCGGAAAGTCTACCACCATATTCCATAGGGCAAATTATAAATTAGCCTATGACAAAATAAATACACTAACTGTTCTATCTATCTATAAGATAGTCTAGGAGAAGTTGTATGATAAAGCGAAGTAAACAATATAGGCCTGTTCATATTACAAGTGCAACCGTGAGCGCATGCGCATTTACCTGTACACGCTAACGCGCACACATTTATTTTCTTTTGTTTCGTCACAAACACATTGGTTCTAATAGGACTCACAATTAATAAACCGAAGCTTTCCGTGTACACTTGGTTGGTTGGCTGGATGGGTTTTAATAATTTTGTATACTAATTGTTTGGGGAGAATCATCTTTTAGTTTTAAACTCTTTAATTCCTTAAATATGCCAAAATATACATGATATATTTGAGTTCAATTAAATTACTCGATGTAGAAAACGACGAAAAACAATATTAGTAGGGATATAATACGAAATTTTCATGCAGAAAAAATTCAGAATTACGAGATCATTAGGTCAACTATACCCAAACAAAAACCCACTGAAGGAAAACTCAATAAGTCTTATTTAGCTTAAAAACTCTTCTAATCAAAAATGTAAAATAATTACAATCGAAATAATTATGTATACAAATTATCAATTTAATATTGTTTACAATACAGCACAAAAAATAACGTTCTGAGAGATACTTATCATACACGCATAGAGTATAGAAATTGTTGAGATAAGCAAAATAAGGAAATACGTCAGCAACGGATACATATTGCGTCTGTGTGTTTGCGCGCGCGCGGGCTCGTGTAGTGGAATCGAAACCGGTTTGTGACTAATATTTTGTTAAGAAAAACAAAATGGAAAAGGAATTCATTCTAACTTTTGGCGTCAGTTCTAATGTAGATTCAAACACATGCAAAAATGTTAAACTGGAAGAGCTACATAGAACTCTACCTCGTGGACTTCAATCTTATGGTTCCTTAGGTTATTCTAAAGTATTACGATAGTCCTGAACGACAATGATTGTATGACTGTAACGAACAAGTGATCTCAAGGTGGATGACGATGGTACTGTTGTCTAGAACTCAGAACGGTAAAGAACGTCCCTATAGAAATTTTGCGGCGAGACTCCTGTAATCTTGATACCGTTAATTATTTCACACAATACCCAGGAGCTTACAATTCAGCCACTAGCTGTAACATCACTCTTCGCCTTCTTCAATTTTGGGTATGTCAAACTTTGATCCACTCTTAAAAATGTATTTATTTGAAAACAAACATAAGGAAACAAGATTATTTCAATACGTTATTTTGGATCTATCTTGAGCGACGAAGATATTGAACTCAAGGGCGATATTTAAAAATTATATTTCAGCTGTCGTACATATTTGTAACAGACTATGGAACAATACTTCTTTACAGTAACGTATTTATTATTTCAAAATGAAAAAAAAAACTTTAACTTGTTTCCTCATTTACGTTTGGTGTATCTTATAGATTTATTTGTTTGTGGTTTGGTGATTACATCATATTTGAAATAATTTACCAGCTACACCGAATATAATTAATTCAGTGTTCAGATTAGAGCTTCCGTATATTCTGCTGTTTGTTTTAGTCAATTATTTTGTTTTGGAATTACAGATCATGAGTGATTGTGCCTGCCACATTGACTCTCATTGTGAAAAATTAGTTTATTAACACTTCCTGGAAATTACTCAACAGTTATCGTGAAATGAATTGTAAAATATGTACTCATACGACTAACAAACGCACACCATTGTCAAACCATGAAATCTAGTTAACATTGTTATGGGTCACCAGAATATTTTTGCTAATTCAGTGATTATGCACAGGCTCGCGTTGAGATTCGCAACTCACACATATACACTCACATGATCTTACATGTATTTGTAGATACACATGATTAATGAGTTGTACTTGAATATTACGAACATGAATTGGTATAACTCTAGATGTCAGAAAGTTGTTTAAATAATTCGTGGATACGTAGAGGTAAGGATGATTAAGGGCCATAATTTAAAATAGTATATAAAAATTACTTCATAGTACAAGCTATGATTTCAAAAACGTGAAATGCCTCAAGACTACTTCATAACAATTTAAGTTCCTGGTGAATTAGTAACTAATCAATTGTTAAAAAAAAATATCATAACCAATGTTGCGCTATACCAGGCTTCACGTGTTTTCGAAAGTACTCTCGCACACCAGTCTATGACGTTCTTCACACGATGCTGACGCCGTATATAACAGTAGTCTATTATTTTACACTAATTTTCTTTTCGTTATATTTTTTGTCATATTTACATGATTTGCATATCCTACTATTATGCAAAGTAGGATAAGAGTAATGTTTTACAATCCTGCAGACCCTTAGTTTTGTTAGGCTCATGCAGTGCTTTACGAATCTGTTGTTAATTGTGAGTTTCCTTTATAATTTGTGAAAAAGGAAGGTAATATCGAGAATAAGTAATTAGTAGAACCTGCCTTTTAATAATTCTCAAAAAGATTCTTTCGGATAAAGTACTGGCCGGATTACACTGAAGATGATAAATGCTATGTTTTCATTCCGAATCGTTTAGTCTTGAACAGTGCGGATAAGAAATGAAACCTTCCCTCTGAATCGACATAGTTTATTACATAAGGATGCCCGTGCGCGAGCGTTGGGTGGGATAGACAGATAGCATCCCCCTCCCCGGAGGACAGTGAAGTAATTAAGTTTAGCAAAAAGTTTGCTGACCCACTCCCACTCCCTCTACAATCTACAAGCTTGCCCCTAGACATACGTATCATATGTTTTATCTCTGTTACGTCTCCGCTGTTGGTATCGGAATTCTGTCATGGACACGTGCCCAACTCTTGATAACACTCGTTGCTAATCAGTCGTACTAACTGCTGTGAAATGTCTATCTATCCGATACTTCTACACTTTTATTTTATACTGTTGTCAGTGATAGAACAGTGGGTGAAACGTATGTAGCATACTCTTCAAAATTGGTTAACGGTGAGTTCGAAACCAGTACTGAAGAAGGATAGTTTTAATCATGTGTCGTGTGCCTTTGAATAATCCCAGCACTAATGAATACTTATCCGTCGTCATCTAGAAGAAGTTTAAGTAAGTTATTATGTTTACAAAATGCACAAAACTATTATAATATTTAATTGTACGGTATGGTACAGTAGACTAATATATAACATATTACGCACCAAAAAAATTGGCTTAAGAACGTAGTGACTTAACGCGGACCTAAGTGTGAATAAATAAGAATACAGTGTTACTGTATATAGTAAAGTATTTATTATTCTACGACTAATATGTCTAGCCCAAAATCCCGATGCTCAGCGCCAGTCGCAATTCTGAACCACTTAGGATCACTGCAAGCCGCACTTAGGATAGCTGGGCACTCTAGGTAAGAGTGTTGGCTGCTAAACCAAGAAAAAGTACCATTTAATGTTCGGTTACAAAATATTTTAATTATAGGCTACCTATATCTTCTTCTTCTTCTCCGGCTCTACAGCCCTTGGTGGGCCTTGGCCTTCTCAACAATCCGCCTCCAGTCATCTCTATCCGCCACTCTCTCTCTCCATCCTCGAACTCCCAACTTCATCAGATCCTTCAACACCTCATCCAACCATCTCATCCTTGGCCGTCCCCTTCGTCTTCCGCAATAGAGTCTTCCCTGCATCATTCTCTTATTCATTCTGTCCTCTTCCATTATCTCCACATGCCCCAACCATCTTATCCTCTGTGACTTGATAAATTGTACAAAGTCCCTCTCATGTATCAGGTGTTGCAATACTGGATTACTTCGTATTCTCCAATTCTCGCCTTCCCTCACTGGGCCATATATTTTTCGTAGGATATTGCGTTCAAAAATTCTTAAACTTTTTCATCCTCCACTGTCATCGTCCACACCTCTGAGCCATAGGCAACAATAGGTCTTATGAGTGAATGATATATTTTTAGCTTGGTTTCTCTCCTTATATTTTTATTTCTAAAGATATTTATATTTGCAAAATACGCTCTATATAGCTTGGCTACCTATTTGGTTCAATAAATATTTAATCTCAGTAAACTGTTATTTTTTATTTATTCTTATTTGTTGTTTATTGAATTATCCATAAATAAACAACTGAAAGTGCATTCCATCAAATTCTATATCACTTTTCTACACGCGTGTACCAACTACTAACTCTTTACATAAGTTCTTTATACAGAATGAAAGTGTGCTTTTTCATAAAAAACTAGGCCTATTACATAGAGTTTCATAAATAGGAAACAGAGATAACTAACATATTGTGCTATTCTGAATTCAGTAGATAATTGTAAGACATATGTCGTATGTTTATGACGTTTCGTAATAGAAAGCTGCAATATCGCGAAATAGAAAGGGAAAAATGATTGTAAAAATAACAGAATAACGTCGTACCTGTGAAAACGTTAGAAATCTTCATACGATTTTGAAAATCTAGTTTATGATATGTAAAAGAATTTTTAAAAATTCATCTATTTGCCCGCCGCAGAGTAAAAGGAGTATTGCCTGATCTACCCCGGACCTACACGTTTATAAAAGGAATAACCTATTAATTGCAATAAACAATTTAATAATATATATAAAACTTTCACTAATGAACTTACTGTTGTCACTTCCCAAACGTTTGGGAAGTGACAACAGTAAGTTCATTAGTGAAAGTTTTATATATATTATTAAATTAATAAAGTGAACGAAGAGGATGCAACAACAAGATAAATAAATAATTATTTGTAGGTTTGCAAAGACACACAGATGAAGATTTAATATCCCTACTAAATGCGATAACAGTTTTCAAGAATAATTGCAACGGGCCAAAACAATATTCAGAAAATATATTGTGTGAAGTTTCGACAAGCAGAAATATCGTAACATTTGAAAGGACAAAGGGTAAACATTTTTTATCAGTTCGTGTCTCTTGGTTGTTAGCAGGTAAACACGTTCTTCCGCCAATTTTACACATGAGTAAACACGTTCCATAGAAATTATGTGTCGTACAAATTGTCACTGGTCTACTCAGATTATTACAATTAATTTTTCTAACCTATCTCAGGTGCGCGTGCGACACACACATCAGACCAAACGCAGTGATTTTAGTTAAATCTTTACTGACCAGTTTATGTTGTTAGTATTTACGTAATATATAGCCAGAGTCTCATAAAACAAGTTATAGTCAATGACTGGCATGTGTGCACATGATAAATTCAAAACATATGTTCTCTCAATATATACTCATGCTAGAATACGACCGCGGTCAGTTGCGATCCAATCGTATAAAGCCCGGTCGGTTGCGACCGAAGTGGAAATTTTGAACCCGGTCAATTGCGACACGGCCAATTGTGACCCGGCCAATTGCGATCGAAAATGTCGTCCTATAAGCTACAGACATAGACTGCATCTATCAAAGGCATGTGAATAAATGAAGACTCACGCCTGAAATGGTACTGCGCTACGACAGTTTCTGATGTCTGTGTATTATTACGACCAATTAACTTTCTCTGTGCTATCATATATTGAACGTTACGCTGTCGTAAGGTGGTGGCAATCGTTAGTAACATTTTCACGTTATTATTATAATAAAACAGAACTACCATTATAATTTTATTCATTCCTAGCCTACACTAACCTAACTTAACCTAACCTAACCAACCTAAACTGACCTAACTTAATCGTAAAAAAATATTGGAAGAAAGAGGTTACTCGTACAAATGGAAAAGTTACAAAATCGAAACCTCATCGAAGTTTGGAACAGCAACGTTTCTACTAACTACGTCACTACTACTACTACGTTTCAAAAGATTCGGTCAGTCGTGACGAAGTGAAAGTACGGGCTCAATTGACCTTGTAAGAATAGGTAAAAAATTATTTCGTCGCAACTGACCGAAAGCGCCAAACGACCAAGCCATCGCCCTGTTGTACGAAACTCTAACCTCCGTGGCAGTTCCTTAGTTCTTATGGCCTCAGATCTAACAACTTCGTGAAGATCTATTACCATCTCTCAGCCCAAATATCCATTTCATATTTCCTCAGTTTTTAACTCCGTAAAAAATATCACCCAATTTCCAATTTAGATGGGTATCAATTTAGTTGTTTACCGGCCCTTCGTTGATATTGTTTCTGTGTGTAATAAGAATATTTTGTATCATTCTTCACTTATCTGTTCGTTTTTTTCAGCTCATTTTTTCAAACATATTTCGCTCCTTACCAATAACTAGTGTATTGGTATTTCGTGTATATATTACCCCCCCCCCCACACACACACACATGCACACAAATTAATGAGATTTTCAACACGTAGCAAAATCTATATCTAAAAAGATTTTTCTAATGTTGAAATATTGTATCTGTATTAAAATTACAAATTTGGGTTTACTAATTTTTAATAAATTTAACACGGGTTTTGGAAAATTCCTCTGGAGTGATTGGTCAGCAACTGGTTGGTAAACTAATCTGTATGGTAACAAGTGTTGGTGTAGGACTGTTGTTCAATAGTGACTTGATTAGTATCCGAGACGCGTCATCAAAAGTGAACAGTATCGCGTAAAATAGCAAAACGTTTTTTCATAAGATCGATTTGTTAATAATCAATCCTGATTATGTTAGGCAAACTGTACTCCTCTAGATAGTCTGTGGAGGGATTTATAATAGTAGAAAAAGAAATACGGATTTTTATACCCTTGAATTGTTCCCTTTAATGAAGTATATAGGCTAAATGGGCAATGATTGGCAGCTGCACCAACTGCCAAGTGTAATTGCAGGATGGTATACTAATTTAGAAACGTGGAAATCATACCGTTAATACGGAAAGAGCTGCCGACCAGATACGTAAGCAACTATCTATAATTTCACTATATTCTTTATACGAATTTTATCACCGTTGTATGCGTTATTGCGTTATTATTCATTATTGTGTACTTTTCGCAATGTCGGTAACCTTATATTCATTTTTAGATATGGTATGATTTTATAATATAAAATTATAAAATTTTATAATATAAAGTATATAAAATGTTTATTTTGTTAAAAACACATAATATTGCTATAGCGGGAGACGGCAGACGAAGTTCCAACATTCTATTGTTATCAGTCACTATATCTAAACAGGCGACCATGGTTGGGAAACACAAAGGAAACTAACTAAACGCCGCAAAACTAGATTTCCTAGCTGCGGCAGCGGCGGGTGGAAACAAAAACACCTTGTGTTCAGAAATAATGAGATCCAGAAAAATTCAAAACGAAACTCCAACAATACCATCACATAATGATATAAAAGGAAAAATATACGAAAAGGGTTTTATGAAAACCGGGTTCCTAACGTTCTCCAAACAAAACCACCGACAGGCACAAAAATAGGGAAAGAATAGGTTCATTTAAAATTCACTATTCTCTTTCTCTCTTCCTCTGTATCAAGCTCTTCGGATAATAAGTGCGCGAGCGGGAATCTCGCACGCACACACTCGTATACGTTCACACATACAAGTGTGTGTAGTGGCGCCCATGTGCAGGCCTACATAAAAAAGGATAATCTGTTCAATGGTGGCGAGTACCTCTATAACAACTGTACGTCCATTTTCTCCGTTTGTTGAGCTTGGCATTTTACAATTACCACAAAAGCTAATAACACAGCGTCTGTCTTCACTGTTGTTCAGACTTTAACTATTTCCAACAAAACAATAGAACCAGCAGCAGCCATTTCTACGCTGTGTTACCGTACCACGTTTCTCTTCTCTTCGCTTTTTTTTTTGTTTTAATTTGAATTCCCATTAAAAGAAAAGAATCGCGTTTAATTAAGCATTCTTGTCATTCACACCAGCGTGTGGAGCGCACTGCTCGCTTGTTGCCACCATCCCATTCAACCCTTTCTCAACCTTATACCATTCCCTTTAAATATTCACTGTTACGCAGGAGCAGAACTACCTGTAAAACGTTTTCCATTATTCGCGTTTAACAATGATGATACACTAGTGGCGACGAAACAATACTACACTGTTAGGGCAGATTTTTAGTTGACTAACTAACTGGTGGATTTTTATTGTACTGTGGGATTTTTAATGCAGATTTTCCCTTTTTTTTTGTTGCCTGTACGTTAAAATGGTTATTCAGTGGCTTCAGGGTTGTTAATATGGCAGTATGATAAATCTGTTTTTCTGATTAAAACGCTTATTGCGAAATCATGACGAGAAGTATAATGCACGAACGAACACGCTTTCTATTTTCGATTCCATAAAAACACACAAGTAGCTACCTTATTTTGTTTGTCCGTCTCGTGGCTTTATTTCTTCTTCGTTATTACGACGCGTTTCGGGACATATGCCCCATCCTCAGGTATTGTCACTGAGCAGAGGTCGTCATTTAACTAAAAATATCAACATATAAAACATATAACATAACTTACACATAATCAACAATAAAAACGTTTAAACTTTGGAGCACGTACAAGTCGAGATGCGCATCCCGGACTACAACGGTCGACTGCCGAGTCTATGCTCGGGGCATATGTCCCGAAACGCGTCGTAATAACGAAGAAGAAATAAAGCCACCAGACGGACAAACAAAATAAGGTAAATACTTTATTCTATCAATATATAAATAAGTGGCTTGGACACCGATAAACATGAATACACAAGTAGCGTATGTTTAAGAAATGTGATTTCTTTAGCCGAGATAACAAGTGTTGTTATGATGCAGACGTAATCGTCATCATAGTCAGCCACCACTAGAACTAAATGTTAACGTGTGTTCCGGGTCCCAATTTACGCGACTTTAAGTTTGCTTTTAGAATAGGGACTGTTCCACCTACCTTATGAGATATGCCCCTAAAAAGCTGTTAAGATATAGGAAACAGACAAAAGGTCTGGTAAGAAGGTCCAATAGTCACTATTAGGAAAACGTGTATTTACATTTTGAGTAATAAACAACTAAAAATATAATAAGCAGGATGAAAAATAGACTGAAAATTCAAAATACAAATTTAGAGAATCAATGGAAATTGGAGAAACCTAGAGTAAATGGCAGTACTTTTTCAGTTTTACTTCTTATAGTGTGTTGTTAGAGAATAAATTATTTTCGTCAATTACTATGCTCTCTAATAATGTTAGAGGTTAATTTATATGTAAAATAAGTACTAACGTTTAAAAATGAAATTTTAAGCTACACGATTAAACGTCTGAGGACTAAATATAAAATGGGTGTATTCTTTATTAAATAAACGCGGCGCTCTTACACGCAACACACACACACACACACACACACACACACATTAATACATTACTGAAAATAAAGAATATAGAATAGTAACTAAAACAGTATAAAACCTCAGCGAAAAAAGATAAAATCAGAAGGTTGTAATAAGTCTGTCATCATTAGGTATATTTTTTAATTTTAAAACGTGTCTTTGATGATGACAAGTAAAAGACTACATGGAGTGCTATCATCATAATAAACTCTGTACAAAAATTAACTCTTGAGGCAAAAAAGAATAGCAACAGCGGTAATATAATAGAGATTATCGCGCGGTGACAAAGTGCCGCTATCTCGTGCTGCGCGCGACAGTTGGTAAAGGAGACACGCTCTATCTCATAATCTTTACGTTTAATACGCCCGTCAAGGCTTGTGGTTCCTATATATACACGCACTGTCCTTTGATAATACAGTGGCCCAGGAGCTGTGCGTTACACCGTGATCTGTGAAATTTGTTTTTGGTCGGAAAAAATGGGGCTATTTTTATGGTCTTCAGAAGCAGAGAGCTTCCTTGACGTTTGATAGCAAAGTCTGAGTGACCACTTTTGTTTCTAAATCCGTAAACATCTATTTTAAAAATATCTATAATAAGCACAAATATTGCTAGTTCTGTGACTGTAAGTATACTTTCAGCCAGAATAAAATTTCTAACAATAGTACATCAGATATGCATGCAAAAAATTCATACATACACTATATGACAAACTGTAAGGTAATTACAAACTGTAATTAAATACCTGTTTATGTATTTTTAAAAATGTCATACATAATTATGCATTGTGTTACGTATTTTATTTAACGAACAACTTTAATAATTAACTATTGTTTCTAAAATTTTTTATTTTTTTACAATTGCTATATAACTTACACAATCCCGAAAATAACATATAACATCATCTCCCGAAAATAATAAAGGATGTTATTCAGTTTCACACAAGAATAACATATTTATAAATTCTGGAGTTGTTAGTTTTAACACACGTAACTCGGAAGAAGAATTAAGAAAGGAAGGAAAATCATTGATACACAATGGTAAAAAATATCGGTAAAATTAAATATGTGCAACAAATAAAAATAACATAAAAGTCTATCTAGATAAGAGGAGAAGTCTAACTAATTTGTAAAAGACTCTGCTTTATTAACTAACTCTAAAGATACGAGGACATTGTAAGAGGATATTGCAGACTGAGCAAGAATTGTTATAGATGCATAAATTATCATAAGAAGATATGAATAGGCTATATAAAGGCTACACTGGTGGGATAAATGTAAGAGGATGGATAATGTTGATGGGAAGCACAAATCATGGAAGGATAAGCCACCAAAGAATGTAGGCGTACAAGAGAATAGCGAAAAGAAGTCAACAAAAGAATTATTCCATAGACTGAAGATAGGTAATTTGAAATTACCAAAACCGTACGGTGTAGGCCTATATGTTTGCTGATAGAAAATGTTTATAAACTGGAAAGATTATTGATCGCACACGTGTAAGTTTCATCAAGAGAAGCATAAAATTTGATCATTACTGCAATGGATGAAACTGTTGCCCGACTTGCTCGATAAACACTGAACCGCTTGCCCTTCGCATTATCGACAAGCCGCCCATTATCATTATTATTACTATTATTGTAATTTAAGTTGTCGTCTACCGCCCCGATCGTTAGTCGACCTACCCGCACCCTCTATCGCAACCATCTGTCACACACTACCACCACCATCATCGAGTTGCGTGCTGCATGTGTGCGCGTGGTGCTGTGTGATTTCCTTCCATGAATCTAATGGCCGCCATTCCATTCGTTCTGTTATTGTTAAGTGATAAAACCTGGAAACCGTTTCCACCATTGCGTGGAATAATTAATTAGGCTTTATCATGACAATCGCATGTGGATAATTTTCTTCCATTTTTACATGTCACACTCACGAACGCTACTTAGGCCTATATTTTAAACTAAACTAACCGAAATCGCCTTAATAGTAGCAGAATAATAAGAAAACACAAGCACGGTATCGCTCAATAGCATGATCTACAACTTGTGAACACGGAGTTACCGTAAATATGTAACAAGCAGTGAATTGGTCATAACAATAAGAGAATTAACCCCCCCCCAAACAAGGCATCCTTATAGAAATAAAACCTTTTTGAAACTTCAGTTGCGTAATTATTCACGCAAATACATACATTTCTTTCGATTTATAATTAATGGTAATTATTTTCTTTATTTTTATTGCCCGTATCTATGAATACTGTTTTAATACAAGTACGTATTTATGAATATCCCCATCCATTTGCTGCTTTACAATGTCATAGGTGTTGTTCGACGCCTAGTCACGATTCTTTTTGTCCAAACATTCATTTTACCTCAGTTTTTTAGAATCATGACGTTTCGAATCATTACAATCCACGTTCATCTGTATCTTCAATCTGTTTCCGTGCTAATACGCCTGTGACCACAGGTTGTAATGACTAACAACTTATGCTGATTCTGATCTATTGTAGTCTATACATAACACAGTAGGCCTATGTCGGTCCATTTGATCTTTAAATTACCTTTCTGAATGGCCTATAATGCTGAGAATATATTGTGCCGTATTTAAAACGTAACTTACATCTAACACTACGTTTGAATGTACACTGCGGTTAAACTACACCATACTACTTGATATTAGATTCTATTGCTTCATTTTATTTTCTTCGTTGATGAGACAGTTGCTGTGGTGCTCAGGAGCTTTTCAGAGTTGCCAGAAAAATAAGCGTTACAGTGAGTGGTCTACGAAACTCCATTTACATGTACTTAGTACCATATAAATATTAAAATAAAGCTTACTATTAAGAATTAGTCGTTTCCTGCTGCACCGCCACCTTCAAAACCATCATTGCCCTGTTGACATTATTGCCCATCATTGCCCTGTGGTACGATAATACTATATAGATAGCCCTACAAGTCTTGTGTTACGTGTAGGTTTTACCGTTACGGTTTCTAAACATTAATCAAACAACGCTTTAAAATTTGGCTTCAAAGAGAAAATTCGGTTACGCTTTCCCGAAACGCTACACTTCCTTGAGTACACTTTCAGTTCTTGCACAAACATGTAATTTCTTCGTAATACTGATTTTGTTATTTACGATACATTCAGTTGTCCAGTTATATGATATATTCAGTTGTTCAGTATTTTTTTATATGTTTATGCTTCCTGTTGTTCTTCCAATAACCGTTCATATTGTATGTGCCTCACATGGCCAGTTCGCAACCACCAACAAACCTATAGAGATTTGTGTAGAATTTCCTCTCCTTCCCTAGGCGTAGTAAACTACTGCTAGCTTTCATAACGTTTGAGCTACTTCTTCTATCGTGTCCTTTTCTGTGGAAACCCACCTTCATTTGCAGGACAGTAGGATCACACTAAGAGCATCCAAAGGGACTATGTACCAAATATTACAAGTGTTTACTGTCCGAATAGTTGATGGATTCTTGAGCTGAATGACTTGTTCTTGGTAACCCACGGAAAAAATTCTGGAGATCTAAAGCATTATAGATTAAGAAAGTGATAACCGACCTTTAGTTGGAATGTTGATGTTCTTATATAGTACTTCAAGTATTTTTCAGTGTAATTTATATCAACGTTTGTTCTAATTTTACAATATTGTTTTCAATCGTATGTTTTTGTAGTCTTCTCCATTAAAGTCTATGTAAAACATACAAGGAATGTCTAAATCATAGCTACTATTAACTTAACATAAAGATACACGTTTTCACAATTTCAAATGATAGGGGCGATGTATTTTAGATTTTCATTAACATTGATTTTAATTGTATGACAGACAATTATGATAATATTGCTAGCACTACGTTGTATCGTTCTATAATTTCACAACTGATGACGTTAGTTTCACAACGGGTTTGCGGTTAAATCCGAATCCGTACGTGTATCGGTAAGCAAAGCATGGAGTTGCACTCAAAGTGTCTTCCGTTTTAGGAACGTTTATTATATTTGTATTTATTATTATTGACAGACCGATAAAAATACATCGCCTCGCTAAATAAAGTTCATTACGATACACATGAAAACAGTGGCGTACCTAGGTCTTTGGCGGCCCAGTGCGGACTTCTTTCTGAGGCACTCCATTTATAATCCAATTTACCATTATATAACCATTATATAATATAACCAACATACTAATATAACCATTCGCTAATAGCAAACTCTACCTCAGCGTCCGATTTGAACCGCCGTCCTTTTAGTGATTCCATTAATGGGCCAAAAACATTATAATCGCACAGGGGGAAGTCGGGAATGTAAGGTGGATGTTATAAGACTTCCCACTTCATACGACCAAGCAGATCTTGGATCGTCTGGCCTACATGGGGTCGAGCATTATCATGCAGAAGAATGACACCATTTGTCAGCTTCCCGGGACGTTTATTGTTGATGCTGACTCGTAAGCGTTTTAAGCTGTCTGCATATCGCTTAGCGTTGATGTTGATACAGGTTCTTTAAAATCTAAGAGCAGCACACCCTGATAATCAAAAAATACTTTCACCATTACTTTTCCTGCCGAAGTTTGGGAGCGACATTTTTTCGCTTTCGGAGATCGTGCATGCTTCCACTGCATACTCTGACGTTTGCATTCTGGTTCGTAGTGATAACACCAAGACTCATCACCGGCAACAATTTGGTGTAGAAAGGCATTACCTTGTTGTTAATAGGGCATCAAATGCTGTAATGATAAGGCCGAACGCAAATTTTTCTGCTCATCAATAAGCAGTCGTGGAATCCACTGAGCAGCAACTTTGTGATAGCCAAGACTACGAATGATGGAATGAAAAGTTACCACGCTGATGCTCAACATTAGAGAAAGTTCTCTAACTTTGATGCGCCTACTTGCGCGTAGTGCAGTTTCTAGCTGTCTTACGTTTTCAAATGATGCTGCAACACGTGCAGGTCCGGGACGGGCCAAATTTTTATTGGATTCTCTTCCTTGTCGAAATTTATTGCACCATTCAATCACTGCCGTATGAGAATAACTATAGTCACCATATACAGCTTTAATTCTCGTATAAATGTCCATTGGCTGATGCCCCTCATCGGTCATAAACTGAATAAAGGCACGCAAATTATGTTTGGACGGATTTTCTATCACAGATGCCATTTTTCAACCCAGTCACAACGTTTAGAAAAGAGCAAACTGCAAATATTTTTGGCAGACGCGTCACTAGTACTTAAACAGACAATATAAACAAATTAATTCCGTTGCCATGAAGTTGAAGTCACGGCTGCTCAGATAAAACGTGTTTCTATTGAACAATCCTCGTACTTTTAAGTAATGCATGGCAAAAATATTTTACTGTTTTATATTTATTGTCTAATTACTGTATTGATACATTTAGTTAGGGAGCTGTAGTGATTGCTTGTAAGAAGTTGTAGTAATGTTTGAAATAAAAATCCACTTTCATATTGTTAATACTCACGGTTTTGTTCACTCACGTAATATGTGATGCACTTTTTTATGAATTCGTTCGTTCGAGTAACTGACCCGATTTCTGCACTCCGAATTATCCACTGTTCGGTAAAATTCTGGTGAGAAGTTTTAAATACATTTTTGGTGTCCTGAAATGTCAAATATTTTTCACTGGTGTAATCTTTTATAGCGTAGGCCTATATGTCAACGCCGGGTATTTCATTCCGCAGTTTACATTTTCGTACCGAAGCACGGCCTTCTTGAGTCGCTGCCGTTGCCGTTGCCGTCCGAGCTGCTTGGGGTTCAACTTGTAACTTCCGACTGCGTGGTGTGCCATTGACGCCACGTACAACTGACCCTTCTTTTTTAATATGTGTATATTTCTAATAATAAACTTACCATTATAAGTTTTTTTAATATCTATAAACACTTTGTAAGGTAAGGTTGTAAGGTAGATTCAAAATAATATGAAAAAATCTTTGTAATCGATCGATTAAATCCTGGACCTCTCTTAGTGTTGCGTTTCAGGACGTGACAAAAGAACATTTGCAAATAAATTAAAACATTTACAAAAAAAAACTTAATTTTCCAAACCTGGAGGCCCCCTACTAAGTCCGCTACTGCATGAAAAGCAACGATTACGACTGAAAACAGATTTTACAAAGTGAAGCTCGAAGGAACTGACTACGTGTTCAAACACGCACGAGTATGCAAAACGAAAACTTAGTAATTTAAAAATCTCAACTCGTCACAATGAAATGATCACCGCCTGGGGGGGGGGGGGGGGAGGTCTTCTAGTTATTTGGCAGCGCAACCCAACCTCTACATGAATTTAACATGCTAAAAGAGGCAGCTGTGGGTTGACAATAGTCTGTGTCATATAGACGACACTCTGCACGTCTCTCTCACACTCTACGGCTGTATTGATCCGTGGTGTTGCTGTATGTATGTGTATGTGTAATCGGGACAAAACTTTGTCAGCCAGATCTTTTGTATGTAACTTCGCGCACGCGCGCGCACACACACACACACACACACACACACACGGCAATATGAGTTAGACCAAAGTATGAAATTAACTGTGTATTTTTCTCGTTTAATGATGAAAAACTTCACGTAGATACACATAAGTAAAGCTTCTCCCTAAGAATTAGGCTGTATGACTGTTGGGTGTTTACACGCATATGCAAACAAACAGTGAATCCTGTTAGTGTTTTAGATACGGAAAGGTTACTAACGTGTTAGTAATCTGTCAAGAGTTTACTTATTAGACGCAGCAGTGCATTATGGAGTTCAAAGAAAAATCAAACGTCAGGTATTCCGTCCTCAGCCGTACAGTCATCGTTACTTACATCCATTGCGAAATTCTTAGTTTCCTGCTACCCTGCAGTTTTCTTAAGTCAATGACTACGCTTGTTCTTCTTCATTTCCACTGTATTTTCCAAGACGTTTCTTCTATTTCTAATTACGGGAATTACGTTTAGTCAATTGTTTACACCGCGAATTAACTGTGCATAAGAATATTTTCCAATTATTTTCAGTACTATAAACAAACCATCAAGTTAAATTTTAATCAGTATGTATATTACATTTATCGAAGTTTAACAGCAGTTCGACCCCTACAAGGGTGTCTAGTATTAAATAGTACAAAACTTCTGAAATTTTTAAAATTTTTCAACCAAAACCCTGTTTAAATAAATTTTATGTACACACATTGTATGTTATGTATATTAGGCATGTCCCAAACATATCATAACACATCGTATCTTTTCTTCGGAAGCATTTAATTTGGTTTCTATTAACCGTTATTTATAAAGCGCATAACGCTGTGCAAATGTTCTGTTTGTTAAAATGTAGGCCTATATTTAATAACAATCCTTTTAATTTAGGGTTTTCCACAATGCTGTGCTTTTCAAAAAATAAGCACAAATAAATCACATGAATAAGCAAAAACTATAGGCCTACTACATATATAAATTTCCAACTACTATTTCTTCGTTACAACTTTTCTCTGACCATTACTTTCGTCGGCCAGTTATTTCGGCTCCTATGCTTCTTACTTCATCAGTACAAGTTGACGCCTTTCTCTTCTCCTTCTTCTGTATTGTTCACTGATTTTGATAACCTTTCATCACCCATCCTCCTCTCTTTACCTTTGGTACCATAGCCAATGTAGTACCATTATTGTAGTAATAATATAATAATAATAATAATACAGTGGCCCACCGAAGTAGAAGTGGGGGAGTCAATTAGGATCTTATATGAGCATGACGTGCAGAAGTATTAATAGAATATTACATGTCAATTCGCCGAGTTACCAAAGTACCCAAAGAAGCAATAATAAATCCTGAAAGTTATGAGTATTTTTCACAGAAGATTACAAATAACTTATATAAAGTAAATACCCTATATGAGTTCAATAAAATTTGTATTTTGGTGTTATCTCGTACTTAGAAGTAACCTAGAATATTACTTCAGGCGAAATAACAAATGCTATATTTTAAAATAAATAGGCTTATTTTCTTATGCTTACTACAGTGATCGCTTAATTTTTAATTAAAAACGCTACACAAAGTTTCTGTTTTCTTGAATTGTTATTAACATTTAGGGTATATAAATTTATCCTTTTCTTGTGTTGCTTTACCTTCCACTCACTATTTAAATCAACTCAGTTACTAATATGCTAAAAGTTAAAATTTAAAATCTAAATACATGATGCCTTTTAATAGCGCACAGGTACTGGAGAATTTTGAAAATGTCAACAAGTCGTATATTAAAAATAACCACACCCCTTTTCCTGTACACATATATAAGTAATATGTATACAATTGTCTCTTCGTCTATCACAACATCCTTAAATATTTTAATAACCAGTTCTTTTCGTTATTGTAGCAAAGCACATATTAACTATTTTGAAATTTATTACGGTTCTGTTAAATCACTATGTCACTACTATGAATGCTTCATCTATTGCGAAATGTTCTGTAGTATTTAAATATTTTACGTTTGTAAAATCATTAGGTTGGTGTACCTTTAAATTACTAATTAATGGAAGCGAAGTGTTTTAGTTCCTTTAGCCTTATGACCAATAGTCACTAGCAGAGACTGTGAAAGCATGAAAGATACATGTTTCCATTTAAGTCAGGTACTTGTCATGGCAAGTTTAAGAGAACACTTAATTTAAAGCAGCAGACTAGTGTTAACTCGATGGCGTATCAGCGCCAAGTGGTGGGGGCCTACATTTACTGACAGGAAACGCCGACAATTCGGTAAACGTATTAACGAGTGAATCACGGCTACTATTGTCCATCTAACGTACACTACATTAACGAATGTATTATCTGCGTTCTGCAGCATTTCACTAGTGGTAACGTCGACAAATGTGTTCACTGTTTATACTATGATTCTCGTACTTTAACATTCAAACTTGTATCCAATAGTTAGTAGAGAGATAACAGGCACAATGTAGTTCGACAATAAAAATGTTGTCGACGTAAAGTTTCAGTTAGTAAAGTAAATAAAATATATAAAGAGTGATGTCTTCAGAAAGCGTTTTTCTGCTATGTATAGACAAAAACATAAAGATAAACTAATTTCCATAAATTAAAGATCAGTTGTTACGTTACTATCTTATTTAATACGAATTATTACTAATCACACACACACACACACACACACACACACACACACACACACACACACACACACACACACACACACACCATACAACTGTGCAATTACGATTGGGGGATTGCCTAGAGCCTACGTAATGTTTGTCTGGCGTTCGTCAAAGTTCCGTTGGCTTTACCGTCTTATAGAGGCCACTCGATTATTCTTCCAGAAGTTGGAACCACTCGTAAACAACACTATGCCACAGGAGCGCCCCTGCCGTGTATCAATTGAGTCGTAACGAGTTGACGCCTACATTTCAGCGTGTCATATTAGACACCGGTACTGAGTGTTTAACTGTCTGTGTAAGGACTATTGTAATTCTATTTTGTTGACACTTATCATTTGATACCTGCTTAGTCGACTCCTGTATAACTGGAACTATTGTAAAACGAGTGTGTTGTTTCATGAAAGTTACTGAGTATCGATTTCTTTGCGTTAATGTATTAAACTTTTTAAAAATCACGACCCATACGATGGTCGTAACTGTGTGTGTGTGTGTGTGTGTGTGTGTGTGTGCGTGTGTGTACGCGCATGCGTGTGAATTCTTGGATAATTAACAAGTAATAATGTTCTTTCTACTGGTAAATTGGTAAGTGATGTAGTATAAATAAGGATATAGAATATACGCTGATGATATACTATAGAATATAGTAGCGAGGTTGATGATTGGGGAAGAAAAAGGAGGCAGCACAATTGAGGATAAACAGAAGTAGAAAAGGGAAGTTATTGGATACGAAAACATTTCCTTCAGAACAAATGAAAGAAGGAACGGAATTTTAAAAATTGTTACGAAGAAAGTATAAATTTTCTTTGACGAATTTAGCAAACTCATTTACTAAGAACATTTTTTTAAGGAATTGCTACTAAGAGACTTGTTGGAAGTTTTCCTTTCAAAATCAGTTAATTTTGTTTTACAGTGATGGTTAAGTTAAAGATGGCTATACTTATTTATGATTCACTGCAAAGAAATAACTTTCCGGTTGCAAACATGGTAGGCCTATTCCTATTGCATAGCCCGTTGCGCATAGTTTCATCCATCGAACCTAGTGGGTGAGACATCTGTTGCAGAACTCTTAGAGTAGGCCCTATAGTAGGGTGTTATTTAATATGCGACTTGAAATTCGTCAGATTAAAGAAACTACTAAACATGACAAACTATACGACTTGTAATTCTAAACTTACGCTAGAGTGAAAGTTAGAGTGTACTTTTCGAAGGCCATGATACATTTACGATACACACTGTATACGTTTATGTGAACTCTATGAAGGTCACGGTTTTTCTTAGATTTATTTTTATACAGTGCACATGAGATACAACACTGGCGAAAATACGGTGCACATTTATATGTCAATTTGTGCCCACGTTGGCTCAGAGTTCTTGTTTCAAAGTAGCTTTTTCAAAAGAAATATTATTGCCGAAAACAAGTATTTTTAGTGGAAAATATTAGGAATAATATTGGGGATGCGGCGACGGCACGAAAAATAGATGGAGGGAAACTGTAAGATAGGATACACAGTGTTGTTGAGAAGAGGGGTGAAGCGGTAATAACAGCCGAGGAGCAGGAGCAGGTGACAGAACGACTGTGGGGGGAAACATAACCAAGCCGAGGATATTGCGCGTCTCTATACACTAACACACATACATACACCAAGCTAGAGATCCCTTATATTGCTCCAGACGGAATCTACCACATATAATGTTATTGTTATAAACAACCCTGCGAAACTCTCGGCCTATCTATCTGTTTGTCTATCGCTTTCTCCCTCTCGCAGTGTCCTCCTCCCTTTCTTCCTTACCGGGTTGATACAACAACCCTTGTGCGGCGAACAGACACTATCATGAACCGACGCTTTATTTCCATTTAAATACTGCTGTTTACGTCCGGACACCAACGCTGTGTGATGACAATAAACGTTAAGATAAGGACCGCAACATCGCTGTTGAACTCTCAACAACGACGTTTTTAATAAAAGTTAATAGTTTTGCGAGCGCGGTGCGACTCTCAATGGAGCTGCGACGACAGATCAAATGCAGGATGCGATAGCAGCTTCAGTATTACGATAACGTTATCCCGTTACTTTGGAAAATGGTTGAACTTTGTGCGTCAAAACAGTCAGGTTAGATTGCCGTAGACGGCTTCGCATCATTGTGTAAATGCTGTGAAAACACGTTTACATATAAAGTTATAGAATTTTTTTATCGTGTGTGTGTGTGCGTGTGCGAGTGCGTGCGATTACGACATTTAAATTCAGCCTGAGGTAAGTTGTTTCGTTCTATGTACAATATGGCTTCCGAATATATCTTACTACGTTTGCACACGTTGCACCCAACGGCTTCCGTCCAATAATTGCTAATTCCAATGGCTTCCTAACGTTGAAAATAAAGACCTAGAGACTAAGGCTCCAGGACCTTAAAGATATAAACTACCATTTCACTTTGTGACTATATTGTAGAATTCCTAATTATTTTTACGGTTTAATTAATAATTAGAGTTTGGGAGTCTATCGACATGCAGTGATATTATTATTTGGAAATAAAAGATAGGCGTTGATACTGATCTTGCTTAATTAATTTATACAATCCAATAACAATTTATCTTTACGTTTTAAAAAAATGGGGAAACGTGTATGCCCGGACAGTAAAAATATACGGAAGCCTTGTCCTAGGAGTAGTGGCTTTGATGTACGTGGTAAATAGCATGCCTAATCCTAAAACATCAGAAATAGAAGGCAACATAGTTTACTATGATTATAATTGAGAGTAATTTTTATATACCTTGTGTGTCGACATTTGTCCTTTTGCTCATGATAAAATAAACTGTTTCCATAAGGGTTGCACAATAACGGACAGGATAATAATGAACTCATAACAGAATTAAATTAAACGTGATTCCACTGAGTGACGTCGAGAAAGGTGGCACAAAATTCTGTACAGGATGGCTGTCACCCAATTGTCACAAGGGATTTATGACGTCTTCGGTTAGGTGATCAAGAGAGCAATAGTCAAGTACATGATAGTTGCGCGTTGGTAGTCCACAATGCCATCCTCCCAGCGAGTTGAAGACGAACAGTAAAGTCAATTACATGATAGTTGCGCGTTGGTAGTCCACAATGCCATCCTCTCAGCGAGTAGAAGACGAAGAGTGAAATGTGATTTAATAAACTTTGAATGCGATACTAAAATTACACTTGATGTAATTCATATCTCTTGATGAAAACCAACGGTTTTGGGTTAAACAGCGTTCCTAAACGAATATTTGTTAATAATGTATACCCTTCATTAAAATTATTGATCTATTTCAACATGTAAACTCACATACGTACATAACCACAACAACGTATACACTCGTAAACCTCTATGTACAAGTATTAATTATAAGCCTATATAATTATTTTCAAACGAATATTTTATACACTGATACGTATAATGCATCGATAATGCATCAAATATCGACTTCAAGTCATCGGTCAATTTCTAATAACAATGTATTAACTCTCTGTTAATATTTAGGTCCGTCTGTCTTCTGCCTGTGTGTCTCTCTACGTCTCTCTCTTCCTACCCCTCTGTCACCAGTTCTCCCCTCTCTCTCTCTCTCTGACACTCTGCTCCCTTTCATGTAACATTATCATTATGTGCTTAAGCAGTTAAACCGTGTTAGAATTCAACCGATCGTACGCAAATTTATTTCAAAACCGACCACTTTAATGCTTTTAGCACGCTTCAATATCTTTCTATTTAACATACAATCCCAAAGCTGTTTGGCGATTTGTGACTTTAGTTATTTTTTCGTTCCAGTTATTCGATATTGCGCGAGTTTTTCCTGGAATATTTGTAATATTAGTTATTGTATATTGTGATTTATTTTAGAATCATATAGGAATCCTAGCATATGGACGAAAAACCTGTTCACTGGTTTAATACGGCTATTGTTACTTATAAAGATATATGAAAATCTATAGACTTGAATGTCGTCTCAATAACATTCGAGTTCATTCTTAATTTGATGCTACAAATGCATAGCGGAACTATTTACTTGATTGAGCACGTTACCACTTTTATTAAACAACATTATGGACTAAATAATTACAATTATTGACTTGTTCTCAGACTTGTTTGGCGTATGGGATTTAGTTCAGTAAGAAGATTTATTCAGTTTCTAGTGATTTATAATAGGCCTGTATATAATGAACGCACGTGTTTAGCCTATATGAGTGTACAGCAAAATTGAAATAATAGTTGACAATGCCAGAGGTAAACTGTATTGACCTTTGTAAACGTTCGTATTAATCAAAAAGTCATTCGAGTCTAACGTGACGTGACTTGCTGCGTTGAATAGGTTTCCACGCGTAGTGAATGCCAGCTGGACGGGGACTGCTGAATCCTTTCTTTGCACCCAACAAGTACCTCTTTTATAAAGGGTGAATGAGTTAACTCTCTAAGTGACAATACAATGAGTCAGGTTACTGGTAGTTACTTTATCAAATTTCCGAAATAGTCTCGTGTTGCTAAAACATTTCACGAATATGTCACTCGTACAATGCCCAACTACAGCAGTTAGTTACGATTTATGACGCCTCGTATACATACACTACAACACGCATGCTGTCGTTGCTACAGTAGGCCTATATATTAGGCTAATACGTTTGACACATGAGGTATATTGTAATACAGAAAAAAATATATAATACTAATAACAAGTACAACAAATGAGAAGCATTGAAGGGTTGTCGGTACTGAACGGGGCCGTAGTCGTCCGCTTACATGCTCGTAACCTTCACTTCAAGAAAGGTTATTTTTATGCCACTAAAAATGTGCATCTATTGTTAAGAGGGTTTTACAGTAGACCTACTTCGGCGGCCCCGTCCAGCGGATTGAGTGGCATTTTCCGTTGCATATAACTTTAGTTCTTTTAAAAACATCATATTTTATTTTTACGGTATATAATATTAATAGCCCACGATTATATATATCATTATGTAATATATTAATGTAAATATTAATACAGTTTTATAATAGTAATAGTAATAATAATAATGATGATCATGATTAATTATTCATAGGCCTAATTTAACACAAAATAAATATTTCATTTTTTTGATAAGAGAAATTTAATTTTGTTAACACCAAAGAATTCACTATTTTATTTTTAGAGAATATTCAGTTATTTTATTCCAAAATGCATATACGTTTATGACTGTCTAGGTTTACAGTATTCCAAGTGGTCAGATTATCCATTATATGCTGCCGGTTACTCAGTATTATTCTGACGCAGTGGTATAACTACGGGGGCGAATCAGGGGGTTCAATTCCTTCCTCCAATCATATTACCAGTGTCAGCCAAGTTCAATAATCACTTAACTGAGTTAATCACAGTAATCGCAATATTCCTGAGTTAGCTCCGTGTGTTAAAGTAGGGATTATGCATAAATATAGACATAAAGTATAAGGGTTTCGGTATTGGATGGGGCGGTAACCGTCCACCCTCCCCTTCCCCTCTACTCCTACATTCAGCATTACTATTTTTGCTCATAAGTGCAACACGTGAGATACTATAAGAATCACGAGCAGCTATTTTTGTATTTAAAGTTCATAATCACATTCAAATCTTCAAGAGTTTATATTATTTTCTGTGTTGTATTTTAAAAGTATTAATTCTTTGAGAAATTACGTGAGGGACAACGGAATAAGGAAATGTATGACAGACTGAAACATTGCACGCAACAGGATTGAATGTTTGAAGTGTGGGGTAAAATGTTTCTCAACAAAGGTTTTAATAAAAATGTGATGTAAAGATGCGGGACAAACCAATGTAGGTCAAAAAAGAATCTGCGAGCGAGACAATACGTTTCTTGGCATAGCGCGGAATCCAACAGAACCCGTGTAGTGCGTTTTATTTGCGTGGATTTTTAAATACCCGATTTCTGTAATTACAAAAGAAACCGAATTAAATACGAAAAGGACAAGAAAATTACTTTCCGAGTTTCGGAAAATATTAACTATATTTTTGTCACAGAACAGTACAAAAAGTGGTGGTGTTGGTCACACAGTGGTAATAGACGAAAGTGCGTTCCGCAAGAGAAAGTATAACGGGGATCGACTGGTGGGTTTTGTCCCAGAAGCCACGAGTTTCAAAAGCCACGAATTAAAATTCTTGGAAAACAGTCCCAAAAGCCACGGACTTGGGACTTAGGACTTAGGACCTTTTCCTAAATAAACATTTTAATGAATCTCAAAACCCACGACGAAAGGGACCAGGTACCTCACTTGTTCATTCGATTCCGTGTTGTCGACCTGTGACAACATGGAGTTTATAACTATACAAAAAGGTAAACAGTGTTTATTGTTTAGTGGTTATCGGTTTTTAAAACAACGTGAAAACAAGTCGGGTGAAGTTGTTTGGTTTTGCCATAAAAGAAGACGTTTTGCGTGTTCCGGTAGCATAACAACTTCAAGTGACAATCGTGTTTTGAGTGAAACAACCCACCAGTGTGTTCCTGATGAAGCCAATAATGAAGTCAGCAAAGCGGT
This sequence comes from Magicicada septendecula, assembly GCA_034769895.1. NCBI lineage: Eukaryota > Metazoa > Arthropoda > Insecta > Hemiptera > Cicadidae > Magicicada > Magicicada septendecula. The sequence goes on along the minus strand of CM068368.1, from coordinate 390,107,199 downwards.
CAGCCAAGCCAAAAAACGAGTTCGTGAAGAAAGTGAAGCATCAGTAACACAGGTATGTAAATAATTTGATTGTATTTAATTCATAATTTTGTGTTGATTATAGAAGAAAGATGTATTATTAAATCGGCTGATCTGGCCGAGTTTCATTTGCTGGAACTTGAGTTTGTTTACATTCGCATAGCGTTTAGATATATCAAACGCGAATGTAAACAAACTCGAGTTCCAGCACACGAGACTCTCCCAAGTCACTGTAAAGTTTTTCTTTATCATCCTTGGGGAAGAAAAAATTTTTTTTAATTTTAATTTTAGAAATGTACAAATCTGTTAAAAAATGTTTTATGCTAAATTCATTTTAGATTTACGCTGAAGAACTAGAACCCTTGCAGCAAAAAGGATACGAACTGATCACTCGGTTACCACAGTTTTCGAATTTAAAGACAACACTCTACAGACAACGAAATCAAGCGCACGGAGTCCAACAAGAGCCTAGAAGTCGAGATGATATTAACTTAGATGAAAACACTCTACGCATGACCGATGGTAGTAGCTTTCTTCTCGGAGACAACAATGAGGGGGCAAGAGTATTAATATTTTCGAGCTCTAAAGGCAGAGAATGCCTGAAAACGCATAGCAAAATTTTTATGGATGGCACTTTTAAAAGCTCTAGCAGCCAATTCACTCAGCTGTATACAATACATGATGATCTCAGAAGTACTGCTGAGGAAACCAATGTAGCACCTGTTGTATTTGCCCTTCTTCCGAATAAGGCAGCAGACACGTACATTAGATTGTTCAATATTATAAAAACAGAGATCCCAGAATGCAATCCAACAGAAATAAACGTAGACTTTGAGGCAGCCGCTATAAAAGCAATTAAAGAAGTTTTCCCCTCAGTCAAAGTGCAAGGATGTTCTTTTCACTTAGCCCAAAGTATCTGAAGGAAGGTTCAGGATGTAGGTCTCACTGAAAGTTATAAAACAAATCAGGAAATCCGATTAGTAATTAGAAAGTGTGCAGCACTACCCTTCCTGCCACCTGAGAATGTCGAAGAAGGTTTTATTAACATCCACAGCAACGCACCAGATGACGATAAATTGGTCCAGTTTTTTTAGTACTTCGTAGACCAATAGCTGAAAAATTCACAGATTCCCCTGGACATGTGGAACTGCTATAACAGAAGACACAGAACAAATAACTCAGTAGAAGGGTGGCATCACCATATCAATGACGTTCAAAGAAGACCCCACCCCCGAATTAAAGAGTTAGTAGTACAGTTAAAAAAAGAATCTGAAAAAGCAAACAAGATAGTCAGGATGGAATTGAATCTTGAAGGTGCAAAAAGGAAAAAGAAATATTCCCAACTTGACACGAGGATAGAAAAAATACTAAAATATATGAAGAAACAAGAGATATTCCGAGATTCCTAGAAGTAATGGCTTTCATTGTTAAAATGGATTGATCGGTCCGATTGATCCAGTGAAGAGGAAAAGAATTGTAAATAAAAGTTAATTTTGAATGCTGTGAATATGTAAATATGTTTAATAAAATATGTGAATTCTTAACTAATATGATTCTATGTGACTCTATGTTAACTAATATGTGAATACTTGTTTAATGAAAAATTGCAAAAAAAATAATTTTTTTACTCTTTTGGACATTTTTTAAACGAAAATTTCGCGTGCCCCACGTAGCGGGTGGGGTTTCGCCCCCCTGCGACCCCCCTGCTTATTTTTATTTCTAACCTAACCTACCTACAATACTTGTTTAATAAATATTGCAAAAATATTAATTTTGTTATTCTTATGGGCATTTTGAGGCCTTATAACCGGCTCGTGGCTTTTGAGGCTGGTCCAGGTATACGACGGAACCATACCGGCCGTCTTCTTAGAATTCGTGGCTTTTGAAACTCGTGGCTTATAGGACTCGTAGCTTTTGAGACGACACGGACTGGTGAAGATTCAGTGGGTAATCAGAGAGATAGACGGAAAGAGTAAAAAATTCTTCCTGAAAGATGTAAATAAACGGGATGCTAACGCTTTGTTGGATGTAACTGAGAAAAACGTTCAGTCTGGAACTACTATAATTACGAACATGTGGAGGAGCTACAATTCTGTACAAATTAAAGATTGTACTCATTTGCGAGTTAGCAGTCACTGAACTCTTTATACTGCAGTGACATGAACATTCATACACAGAACATCAAAAGCCACTGGTCAAAAATGAAAAAAAGACATGAGGCGACGGGTAGGAAGGATCCCGATGAGGTTCTCTGAAAGATGTCGCAGTCTGTGTAATAATGTTATGTGAACAAAATTAAATTTCTCTTATCAAAAAAATGACAGAAATATTTTAGTTCTAAATTAGACCTATAAATAAATAATAATCCTCATTATCATTAATAATAGTAATAATAATAAGTATTAAAATAAAATAATAATAATAATAATAATTATTATTATTATTATTACTATATAACGAAAATATTATCATTAATATATGACATAATGTTAATAAAATAAACGTTTTTGAGCCAACTAAAGTTACATGCAACGGAAAATGCCACTCAATCCGCTGGATACGAGCATGTAAGCGAACGACTACGGCCCCGTTAAGTATACCGACAACCCGCATTGAATTGTTAATTTATTTTTGTAACAATGACGGAGCGGGTTAAATAAATCAATGTCTTATTTGGAATGACTGAGTTTGTAGTTAGAATGTACTAACCGACAGGTGAGAGAACGAACATTACTAAGAGACTTAACATTGACCCTAGGAAGCGATCACGGTAATAAGAATGTAGTTCGCCGACAATTAGTGCACTTATTTGTCGTAAAATTTTAAGCGAACATAAGTTTAAACCACAACTGCTAACACGGCACAGGACGTGGCCTGCTACCGGCCGTTCGAGAGAGAGAGAGAGAGAGAGAGAGAGAACTGAGCATGTGTTTGTTTTTTGATGTTATTTTCTTCGTTATAACGTCAAATTACACGTACGTTTGTGTTAGAATATTCTTCAAAACCTAGCTTAGCTTTTCTCTTTCAGCTGCAACATGCGTTAGCTTATCTTCAATAGTGCTTGAAAAACAGCCTGGATGTGAGACTCGTTACAAAACGGTAGTTTATTTACTAGATGAGGAAGTGGACAGTATGAAAAAACTGATTCAACAAAACAGTACTGAATATAAATGATTTAAACAAAACAGTACTGAATATAAATGATTTATATGAATCAGATTTCAAGGTTCACTTTTAATTTTCGACAATTTTATCTTTTCTTTTGTTTCTGCAATTTTTAAACATACCTTGTGCGGTGATTAATTTCATCTGGGCTCATCAGATTCTCAGAAACGTAAGGAAGACAATAAGGCAGGTAGTTAAACACTCCAGTTACATCCTGTCACTATGGTGTTCTTTTGACGTGCCTCCACACATTTCCACTGCCACTGCTTCCTATGACTCCCTAAAATTCCTTATATTGCAAAAGTAATGAAAAAATCAATTTTTAGAATTGAACTGATGTCTACTGTGTAGGAATACATGCAATATATGTTTTAATTTTAAAATAAACCAAGTCGGTTATTGCCTCCAAACGTAAATATTTACTTCATTCAAAGTCTGTCTAACCTGAACATCTTTTTCCATATCAAATTAAATTTCGACGGTTTGGTATGCGTATAGAACGTTCTCATTGTTGTGGAAATTTTCCGTAAAGTGAAAGTGGTACTATCATAATTAGTAGAGCTCTTATTTTGTTTCTGTTAAACTATTTTCGTAATGACGTTCTCTAATTGTATCACACAGAGCTTAGAATTTACAGACTGTCTATGGAAGAAAATAGAAATGATATATAGAAACGAATCACCTTCCACACATTTAAACAAAAACATGGATCCAACCTGTGTGTTACAAATAGAATCGTGTCCCGATAGCAGACGAAATCGATAAGTGAATTTCTTCGGAATATACGAGTGGCGGTGACAAAATATCTCGTATTTCGGTGACAAAATCACACAATAATCTGAAACCTGTTACATGCAATATTAATGCACCGAACGTAGAGCACAGAAGCATTGAGTGTGTGCGTGTTGTTTATGGAATCTGATGTTACAGTCGATTTAACCCATTACATATTTACACATTAAAATCAATTCCACTTTAAATATTTACGCATCGGTTTAAAACAGTAATTAGCGAGTAAATAATGCAGAAAATTCAGAGGTAATTTTACGGTCTAGGTGAATGGCGAGCATTAATGCGATATATTTACTCGCCACTTAAAGGGTATTGCCTGCTCCTAACAGGAAATAGGAGTGTTATCCGTTCCATCATATTGACTGACTTTTTGAAATCCGGTTTATAAAAAATAAGTAAATAGTGTACTTATGACACTATAATATAAGGCGTTAATGCAACCGTAATACATTTTACAATATTTATTTAGAAGTATGTAAATACGTAGGATGCAAATTTCAACAACCTGCTATGTAAAGTGCACTGAAACTTCGCAGAGAAACAGTTCATAATTTGTAATTGATGGGTTATTTGGCAAGCGATATAAACGACTATAAACTCTGTTGTGTCATTAGCGAGATTCGCAGTATTTTATTCCTACGTTTCGCAAAGCCTGAACTTATTTCCCGTAATCAGTTCAATCTGCAGCATGGGTTGAGTTACTGTGTGTCAAAGGACGTCTTCTGGGAATACGGCTACTTTTTCCTTCATCTCGTCTCCTCGTCAGAACGAATTTATTGGCAGTAATTCGCTCTGCACTACACTCATTTGTTGGCAGTAAAGAGTTCGTTATCGAGACTTTGGCATGGCATCCGTTTTAAAAATATTGACTTTATCGTTGATTCTGTAAAATAATCCACCACATAATATAAAGGAATAGAAATAAGTCAACCACAGAGATAATTTAATCGCACTAACTAAATTGTACTAACAGGCAGGCAAACGTTTTCTGTTACAATCGATTATACTATTTAAAATGTATTTTTTATTGGCATCATGTTTGTTTCAGCGATGAGTGTTCTTTAAATGTGAATTTTTTCCAATTTGACTCCTTCGTGAGAGTTACTTTAATTAAAATCGAATCAGAAATTTCGATTTTCCTTTTTTCTAAGGCCTAGGTGTTTCAAGTTAATTGACGTTTAGAGAGAACCTTCTGACGATTGTCTTTTCTCCCAAGGAAATCACTTATTCACTAATTTAGTAGGCCTACATGCCCGACTCCTTTCCGTAGGTAGGTGTTAGGCTTTATTATGTTTTCACCATTTTTTCTGTGGTTGACTTAGTTTTGTAATTGACATCCTTTAAAATTATGAATCTGACTGAACCTGTCATTTGCTCTAGTTCCGTATATATGTTTAACAATAGAAATCTTATGAGATATATCAAAATGAACACTTGAGAAAACAGAATGTTGAAATTCAAGGTTACAATTCTTCAAATATGGAATTATAAAGTGACTAAAATACAAGTTCTGAAATGTATAATTTGTAGCTTAATTAAAAAGGAAAGTATTCGTATTACACCACTCTAGTATTCGTATGTCTGTTACCAAACATTGATGTAGCCTATATTCTGTCTAATCGGAATGTAAAATACTGGATATACTACCGCTTCGTTAAAAGAAAAAACAGTTAGGGGTTCAGATATCGGAGGGCTTGATTAATTTTTAAACTACAAATTACTATTTTTACTTGTTTAACATGAATATGATTTCGTGTAACGACTTTTATATTTTCAATCATTTGGGTACAACCGGGCATACAACATTCACCACTTATGTGATCTGCGTTATGGCTAGATCAATAAATAAATTTCTTCTAATTCGGTTCTCTACGTTCTAAGAATTGACTGGAACTCCCCGCACTCACACAACAAAATATAAACAAAAGGCGGCGTTCACATGCATACGGTTGCACACGAGCCGCGAAGTAATGCATGCATCTGGGAATGTGTTAACCGAGTAGGCCTAAATGTATTCAGGAAGCGTTTATATTACTTCACTCACTCGCTCCCCGCAAGCGCAGAGAAGCAGCTCATAACTGATGTTAGATGGTTAACGTTTAATACGTGTATAACAGCTAAATTTACATTCCGAGAAAAGACAAAGCCAATTAGTTACGTTTTGAAAGAGCGAAGGTCTAAAAATTATACTATTACCTAATTATGTTATTAACTCAAAATATTTTGCTGTGTACACGCCCACAGTCGGCACCACAGACATCATCGTCACCAGTGGACTGGTGTGTACGATGTTTCGGTTCGTTATAAAAAATCGTTTCAAGGATTACTGTAAAATTTCGTTGTAACCGACAATTACGTGCCGGCAACGCACGATGTCCTCTGCGCCGCGCCAGCGTAAAAACGTGCGCCGTTAGTTTCGATGAATAAGCAGAATTTCGTGGTCAATGTTGTCCGCACTTTAATGAGCCGTCCGCGCTTATCCAACTGTGTGAACCTCAAGACATTACGAATCAGTGCAGCTGCGCAAAACAGAGCGACCGAATTTAACACAGAAATGACAGAACGCTTACAGCTGTTCTTATTCTACAGATTATCTGAAAGTTTCTAAATCTTTCACGACTTATCATACACAAACTATTACCAGTTAGGAAGTCACTATGATAATCAGACTTTAAGGGATCAATAGGGTGCACATGATGGTTCCTAAGCTACAATTGCGCAAAAAAAAATTGTATGGTACTTAAACTTGGGTGTTGAATAATTGCGTTGGGGTCGTGATCAGGCTAGGGTGATGCGATTCCTTCGCATTGTTTGATATCTTTTGCAAAAACTGCTTGACAAGAATATAAGGACTACTGTCCTTACGTTGACAAGAATCTGTGTTGACTACTGTAATACAGATATTTAAACGTAAAGTTAAATAATTTTATTATGGGCCTACGTATCCATACAAGTTTTTACGCCGCCTAGGCAATACAAGATTTTCTTGAAAAAGAGAGGTGATTCACAACATACCCATTTCTGAAACCGTTTTGTTATTCTAAAATAAGATGTTCGGAAATAGTTTGCAGACGGTGGTTTATGATCCTTGCATATATTTTGTATTCAGTATCAACCGTTTTATTACAATTATTCAGTCATTACAGTCATTAGTTATTACAATCATTCCATTTTCCTTTCTTAAGAATAGATACCACTAATTTTCATTTTGTAACTAATTTTAACTCAGATCACAAATGTAGCTCGCTGTATGGCTCAAATATACACAAGTTTCAACCGAAATCTTTATATTTTTAGTTCCGCTTCACACACTGATAAATGTATTTCCTGTTACGGTAATGGTTAAACGTGTCTTTCGCTTCGACTCGCCACTGACCGTTTGTCGCATCACGCTGTAAATAGATGACCTTCCAACACGAACGTCTTAACATAGTTCCGTCCTGAATACAGTGCTCCCGCATTGAAATCAAAACTTAATAATGCCTATAGATGTAAAACATTGCGGGCTTATAGACTGTGGTCGGGCGTTTTCAAACCCTCTGCCGAACGTTTTGGCTACTTCAGTTACGTAAAGGTGAAGCTCGTACACAGCTTAGAGCAGGGAGAATACAACCCTGCCCGTAGAGGCATTACTCTATGTAAACGTTCGGTTTAGCCGTCCCTGCTGTGACCTCCGCACGGACTTCACTAACCCGTCCGTTAAGCAGGTGAAGATGGTTGCAATGAGCGTACGGTATCTTAAACCTTCTGGAGGGGACTTGAAAACGGCCAGCCACGGTTTTAAGCCCGCAGTATTTTACACAGACTCGGGCCCTGAAAACATTCACCTTTTCTTAGTATTTTACAGTGTAGCCCTTTTCCTTTCCATCTTAAGAAACGACTAACAAATATTTAACCTGTGATCCTTTGAATTCTAGATATGTTTCGGAACGAAGTTTGCAATTTTTAAAATATTTTATAAATGATGGAATTCGAAAATACAAGTAAAACATTCAGTAATTTTTACAGCTAATTTGGATACAATCGTATGAAAACACTTGTTTACAACTGAACATTATAACTTAAATAATGAGTACATTACAAGGTTCATCGTGTGAAAGACCCATGACTTACAATCTCTTTGAGGTATTTCAGTCCTACCTTCTGCCGTTGATACGGTACTTAATCCGCTGGTCGCTCATGGGTTAAACATACATTACGTTCTGTAACCTCGCATTGGTTAATAAGTCATCACTTCCCAGCCTGCCTTACAAATAAATAAATAAATAAATCAATAAATGTGTATGTGTGATCGAATATAAAATTATCTTATCGAAGGACAAAATTGACACGTCCTTTTCTTCTGAGGGCTGATTTACTGATACTTTTTCTATTTGCTGAAGATTCAAGCCATTAACAAAGGTGCCGGGAGTATCACTAATTTTAAAATAGGCCTATATATAGCTACTGTAACTGTTAGCTGTATATGTATATGCAGCACATACACACACATATTTACGAGTGCACGTACGAATGAGTGCGGGCAAGTGTGAGAGGGGCAGTTGTTAACTGCTAAGTTCTGTTGCAGGTACAACAATTATTATAGAAATAATTATTTCATAATGGAAGTAGACCTACGTATTATAATTCCATAACATTTTTTTTTTAAATATTCCTCTGAGATATTTAAACGGAACTTAATGTTTTACAGTTATCTCAGATTAGATAATCTAATAGTATGTCTAAATAAAAGAAATATCCCATTATTATTTCTTAAGTACATGAAATATTTATTTTTTTAAATCATGAAATATATTAGTTAACAGTGAAAGTAGAAACTAAAAGTATTAAGGATAGGTGAGCAATATTATGCACGTTAATGTATTATTCTTACGTTACAAAGGAACGTTTCTTCCTCAAATGTAATGGTAAAAACTCTACAAAGGGGTATGGAAGGGGCTAAGCTGAAAATAACAATGTTGACTAGAAAATAGCAGCGCAGCCAGGATTTCCTTACGAAGGAGTTCTGGGGGAGTTTAGATTTGTATGAATAAACTACACAGATTAAACAACTTATTAGCAGAATAAAGATGTTAACTGCTATTTATTTTTTTGTAATCAATAGATTTGTGTGGGAATAGGATGGATACATTAATATATCTGAAATTTAACAAAGTCATAAAACAATAAATACAATAAAGATATAATAAATATAATATAGTACATTATAATATAAAATGAAAATACCAGGAAACTGGTACAAGTTTTCTCCCATCTTCTGCAGATACTGATAGTGTTAAGTGTTTTGTACAAAGTTATTAAAAATCGCCTCAGTGTGTGTAAATATTTGCTGCAAAAAAAGTCAAATCGGTATACTCTCTTTGCCACAGAAATTAATACAAGATTTTTCTAGAATGAGCACATGAACACTACGGACTCAAGCCTACATGCTCAGCCACTACAGACTTTCAAAAACAAACATTTCAAATCGCGGTTTAGAACGTAAATAGGTAGTTGACTGCACATTTTGTTGAAGTTGCCATACCGATCAGTTGACTGGTAGACGGTACGGAGACGGCACCGTTAGTTAAACGGTCTGCAAGCACGGACGCAACAGAGTTTCTTCATTGATTTGTTTCCCAAATGGTAATAAAGCACTATATTCAACAATACGAAAAATTATTAAATACGGATCGTTAAGCCGTGTGCAATAGGCACATTTATAAAATTCAAATAGCTTGAGGAAACTGCCAGATATCGACATTTTTTAAATTGATGTGCAATATCGTATTGAATTTGACAATCGTAATCGAGTTACAAACACTTCGAGATGAATAAACATTCAAAGGCTAAGATGACACTAACTTCAATAAGAGGACACTAACTTCATCTTCTAGCTCTAAGAGGAGGCTAAGTGGGTGTAACTTTATTAGCTAGGATACAAATTTGAACCACCTGTTAACCATTAGACAACTACCAATGTTTACACGAAACGATTTCGGACATGCAAGGCGGTATAGCATACTACCTGCAATTAAAAATGTTCGCACTCGCATAAGTAATTAACCTAAATAGCTACATACGCAACAAACGGAACCTAAAATCGATCGGATCGGAAATAAAATTCGATTTCATTTCATTTATTGGATTTAAAATTCAGAACACACACACACACACGACATTAACTTATTTTTCATCGCTCGAAGGAGAGAGTTAACCCCCAAATCTTTCTCGACGCCACTGCTCGAAAACATTTATTTATGACAATAAATAAATGGGCACTATGAGTAGCTAGTAAATCTCATCGTGTTCTTCTGTATTAATAGACACATTGTAGGTACATTCTTCATGCGCCATGCAGCGGATTAACGTAAGACTCAGATCTTTGTCCTTCAATCTGCTTAGGTCTTCTGAGTTTTAAAGTTCACGTTTTCAAATTTGTGTTTACACTCACAACACGCGCGCGTGCGCGCGCGCTCGAGCGGGTGTGCGTGTGTGTGTACACATTCGCCAACATGTTAAGATAAACATCAACAACACCGCCGTATAAGAAAAAAACATCTCCGGCGCCATTACCTGAAAAAAAGGAACAAATACAAATTCGTGTGTGCGCGCGCGCGAGTGTGTGTGTGTAAACGTACCTAACAAGGATGAATGCTGACACCTGCCGGCTATCACGTAGAAGCTAGCGAGCAGCTCCGGCAACTAATGACATGTTTAAGGCCCTCAAAATACAAGAAACGTATTTGTATAAACGGCGAAAGAGACAGAAGACGCTATCTTTCTCACGACCATCGTGGCTCGTAATGTATCACACACACGCGCGCGCGCGCGCACACACACAACTAAAATTTGCGCCACAATATTTATGAATAGGGATAATTTTGAACCCATTTAGAACAAAAATATCCATCGATTTTACAACATGGAATCACATTCATACCAGAGAATTTGCACTTGTTTTCTTTTGTACGTTTAATTATATGGTTCAGCAATAACTGGAAGTAGGAAAGTAATCGTACCAAATGTGAAACGTCATAAAATGTCAATAATTATATGAGTGGTGCCGGTGGCTATGCATTTCTGCCTCACAGAGAACTCTTTCATAACACGGTTAAATCTATCTGTTTCAACACAACATCAAATATGTCTTAAATTAAAAATTTAAGTTAATTAATTAACCGAACATTTCTGAACATTGTAATTAACGTCCCGTAAACATCATACAAGAGGGTAATCAGGACCATGCATTGTCGCTTAAGTGGAATAACATTGTGAGCGTTACGAAAGATCCGAAAGAATTATAAAATATTCATAGGCCTATGTGTTAAGAAAACACAATTGTCAGCAACGCAATAAAGCAATGCGATTTAAAATCAAATTTCACTATGATAACTTGTAGGAAGTTAACATTTGTTGATAATTGTTCTTTACAGCTGATGCTAGTAATTCCACGGTTACAAATTTAAGAACAAGGTTGTCAATACTTTATTATGAAGTACGTCTACGCAAGTATTCAAGAAATGAGATATCAATAAATTTTTATAAACACCTCTAGAAAATTCGGGAAGTCATCACGGCTAAAATAGTCATTGAATACTACATAAAAACCAGTTTTGGATAGAAGCGTCAGAGAACTTTTAATAATCACATAAAAGTCAGTAAACTTGTGAAGTAAGAATGAGCTTTTATCTGAAAAATAAGCAAAATATCAATACTAATCCAACAATCACTAATACCATTTCAAAGAAGAAAGGCACAAAGAGCTAGGATAGGCATGTGGCAAAAATACAGTCAACTACAAATTGAAAAGTTACGGATGCCCACTTTAACACAGTTATAAACGTAACAACATACACAAAATCGTATAAAAAATTCTTAGTATGATTTATGTATCTTATTGAAATAATTTTTATCAAATAAAGTGTGTATTATGTAATTATGCTATAATTTATCGTAATGGTTAAATCATTAAATTAGTTTTTAGATTTCATAAATCAACTTCACCTTCATATAAAAATACGACACACTCCAAAAATTAACCAAAAAACTCCAAAAATACAAAAAATAAGTTGTATTCAATACAACTTATTATAAATGAGTCACTAAAGATACCCTTGAACTGAACTTGACCTTTACTTGAAGCAAATTGTAAATTGAGATAACAAACCGGCGATGGTAACAAGTAGTGTGTCACTTCCTGTTAGTCTCTTGGAAAAGTAGTAATTTTGATTTCTGAGGATTTATTTGAAAGGGCGAGGTCGTTGGAGTTTCTTTACTGCTCAGTTCAGCAAGTAAACAGAATTCAATCTTAATGATAATTTAGATAATGGGGATGAATAGAAGCAGTACAGTAAGAATATGATTAAAATATTAAAAACAATAGTAAAAAAGGAAAGTGAGGAGGGAAATGTACGCTACTTTACAAAGTTTGGCTTACGTATCCTGTCATGCGGTATCTCTAAGACGAATAATTGAAACATGAGAATACAATTTGGCCCTTACTTCAGCGTTAATACTACCTCGATAATACCTGTGTAAAGCGACAGACTGATTAAAAGTGTTATTTTTTATGACCTATCTTTGTTTCTGGACACTCAGTAATGTTAACAGTCATCGTGATAAAGCAGAATGTGGTGATGATGACGTAAGTAGTAGATTGAAACTGATTCCTTTTTTTCAGACTGTCGAAAAAGGTAAAAAAATCGGTCTAATAATTATTTTATACAAATTGTACACAATAAAATGATATAATCATTCAATTTTATACAAACTGAAACATGTTTAAAAGGTGAAAATAAAAGTCACAAAAGTTTAAATATGTTCACGGTATAGTAATTTAAAAACAAGTAATAAGGCCTAAATTATATTAATCTTTTGTTTATTTTAAAACTGAACTGAAGGCAATGGTAGTAAATCTTTAGTAAGACACTGACACTTCACAGCATGGGGATTGTATAAAGCATTTCGATACACTGTTGTAGAGTTGGGACTGTACTTACCATATATTAGGTATTATCTGATACATTTATGTAAACAGTTTATGAAGATTGAAAATGTACCGGTACTTAGAAAAGTATCATCTCAGAACTTGTTCTAAAGGAAAATCTGGAATTCTAACAAAAATAAAAAAAATGTCTACTTTACACACGAAATTATTCAATTTACCAAATTACACATACACTTACTATACGACACATGATTTTTGAATTTTAAAATACAACTGAAAATCAAATATTTTGAGCATTGTTATATTCAGAGGAAGCCATCTTTCATAATGGCCGGCAATTTCCAACAATAACGCAGACGCTTTTATTCGGACACATTTAGTCCCAAATGTACATTTCCATTAACAAAAATAAATCGACGTGGGATGATGGGTTATGAATTCCTCCGTTCCGGTATAGGCCTATATTATTTTTATTATACATCAAGAATTCAAGCATTACTCTATATATGCCTATACGTACATCTCGAACGTTTGTAAAGTATAATCTCATGTATTACATTGACTCATCTGTTATAAATTAAACAAAATGGTAATGTAAAAAAGGAATAATTGTTAAGTAATATTCACATACGTAGCCACCACAAAACATCCATTGGTGAAAATATGTCTGTGTGTGTGTGTGTGTGTGTGTGATCGCGTACATAAACACACACGCCCATATTATTTTCAATTAAATTATGTATAATATCCGTAGTTTGTTAATACAGTCTACTTTAACCCACCGAAAATGGTTGTCGTCTTCACGTAACTTCAAATGTATTCTAAAATTTCAAATGTAACGCAAAACTGTAATCTACATCCTACTAGATTACCTTAGTCAACACGGTTGAGCAAAATATCAAAAAGTTAAATAATTGTGGATTACGTTTATACTTGTTATTCTATGTATTTACGTTATCAAAATTTATTGGTAATGTAGTTATAATATTTGTTTTTAGTTACCCAAATACCATTGCATGCGCATACGTATGTGTGTGCGCGCGAGCGCGATTCAGTGACGGTTAAGAATTTTTCCATTTCCCTTTCTCATTTTTTCCTTTAATGGTCATTCTTTACACTTCCTATTATTGTATGAGTTCATTTTTTGTAGATTTATTTCTACTCGCTTTAATTACTTTACCAGAGATAGAAACATATGTAGGCCTATACATCATAAGCAACAGACAGTAAAATATAAAATTGGCTATATACTAAACCAATTCCGTATTTCGTTAAAACACAAGTAGTTTTCCTAATCCATGAAATCCTCTTACGTCCCGATCATATAAATTTACATTTTTTCTTCCGAAGATAGTTTCATTCTTTCATTGATTTTACTTCCAAATTACTTTCCACAAATAACTCCCAATTTCATTTCCCAGTTCCCAAAATTCCTTTAGCTTCAACTTGCTCGGTGAAACGTGTTTCTTGCTTACTTGCTAATTTTACCAGTTTACATTATTCTGTAAATTCACCCGCTGTGTTGTCTCCTGTTTCCAGTTATATTTAAAAGCAGAAAGCATATTTATCTGTATGATACGTTAACAATGGTAATGTAATATTAATATAAATCATGATAATAATTTATAGTATTGGCATAATTTGATTGTACGAGGTTTGCATCAGGAGCCCGGAAGTAGAATTAGTATAAGAAATAATATAAGATAATAATAATAATGATATATAGATATTATTGTTCAAATAATGTTATGAAATAATTATTATAACAACATGAATACTAATTAATAATAAACTATTTAATGCTAATGGAAGTAATGATTTATCCAACCTCTTTACTATTAGACTACTTATTTGAAAACAATATTAATATATTAAACTGATTAACTAATTACACAACGATATACTATTGTGGATGTGAAACTTTATGTGAAAATTAAGCCTATGTTTCTAGGAACAGATTTATCTAAGATCAAAAGGCCTACTTGATATATATGTTTAAATTCAATATTTGGAATATTTATAATACAAAATATTAATATATGTATGTACAATAATTCTACAATAATCTATGTATCTACAATAATTAGTATCTGTTAAACTGTACTCATTTTACTGAAAATTTTATAGGTTTTATAATATTTTAAAGGTTTAAAGACGTCTGAATATTCTAGTAAGTGCTACGAAGAATCTACTAGCCTCATTCTTACTACCTGATTAAATTACATATTACGGACATCTACAAAGACATCATAGCATTGAAGATAACAGTTGAACATCAGTCCATAATAGGAAAGTACAATGGCGAACATCCCACGTTACCGAAACTTATGTTTAAGAGAAAGGTTGCGGACATTCCGCTTGGTGTTAAGAGTGTCCAAGCAACCGGATAAAAAATTCAGCATACTGTTCCACTAGGTCCCTTATATTATCATGTACAGAAATACAGTATGCAAACAAATAGAGACAGATGTTTTTTTTCTTTGCATTTATATATTTTATAAACTCTTTAAAAGTCATTTTCATCAGCAACTTAAACCGTATTATAGCCTACGGAGTATTAAAAAAGAATGAACCGATTTGATTTCATAACGCAATATTTTATTAAGGAAAGGTAATACAAAATTCCAACCAAATCACAAGTATTCTACACATAATCAAGTTTTATTTCCTGTCTTACAAGATTTCAAAAAGAATGAACCGATATCATGAAGCAATTTTCCAGTTCTCAAGCACTGTCATGGAATGAGTCATTGACCAATGATTGCCACACAAGCGCTGTACTCGCGTCATTTCCTAGCCAACACTTTTTTTTTTTTTTTTTTTTTTTTTTTTTTTTTTTTTTTTTTTTTTTTTAATTCGAAGTGGTAAGTCAAAAGCAAAAAGCGTTCTGCGTTCTCGAGTTCAAGAAAACAAAATCGGTTGTCACAGTGCAGCGTACTTTTCGACGTTAATACGCCCTCTCCGAAGAACATTCGATGGTGGTTTCGACACTTTGATGAGAGGGGTGTCTGTGCACAGGAAATAGTCGAAGACGGTCACGAGTTTCAGAGGAATAAGTGAAGAGAATTCGTGTTGCGTTTGAGTGGAGCCTACGGAAGTCCACAAATCGAGCTAGCCATGAGCTTGTGATCCCACGACCCGCTATCTGGCGTGTACTATGAAGACATCTACATTTGAAACCATACAGAGTGTATCTCGTTCCGGCACTTACCAATAATGACAAGAGGAAGCGATTGGAATTTTGGGATTCGATGCTGGAAATTATACAAAACCTTCATTTCACGTTTAATTTTCAGTGATGAAGCGACCTTTCACTTGAATGGCACAGTCAGTCCTCACAGTGTGTTCATTTGGGGAACAAATCACCACATGAAAAAACTGAGTACGAAAGAGATCTCCTAAGGTGAACGTTTTCTCTGCTGTGTCTAAAGACAAGGCTTATGATCCCTTTTTCTTTGAGGGAATCACCGTTACAGGACAAACGTATCTCGATATGCTTCAACAGTGGCTCTCCCCGATACTGCAAGCAGATTCAGATGACTGCATTTTACAGCACGATGGAGTACTGCCCCATTGGCACCGGATGGTCCGAGCTTTCTTGAATGAAAAAGTGCCCCAATGAGGATTGGTTGGAAGAGGGCCCAAGACCCTACTCCTTGTGTTTGGACTATGAAATCTCCAGATCTCACCGTATGTGATTTATTCTTATGGGAATATGTAAAAGCTAGGGTTTTTCTTCCACCACTACCCAACCTTACCCTCCTCGATGACCTTAAACATCGAATAACAACAGCGATCAACTCAGTGGATCGTGATATGTTGCTACGCGTCTGGGAAGAATTCTCATATCGCAATGATGTTGTCTGTGCTGCAAGTGGTGGCTACATTGAAATAAAACTGGAAGTAGTGGTAAGGCAGGAAATAAAACTTGATTATGAGTAGAATACTTGTGATTTGGTTGGAATTTTGAATTACTTTTCCTTAATAAAATATTGCGCTATGAGATCAGTTCATTCTTTTTGCATAACCCTGTACAAGAGTATTAAATACTTTTGAATCTGTAAACAGCTTTAGGAGGCGCTTAGTGAGGTTGAAATAGCTCGGGAGTAGAAATCTGTGTAAGAATGGATACTTTTTTTTTGCAATGATCAAGATATCATGATAAGAAATTTCGACAATCTGATAATAGTAGACAAAGTATTCTTCGAGAACGCTGACCTGGTTGGAGTGGAGGAATTATTATGAAAAACTAAATTCGTTGCTATAACTAGGCAATCTGCAACAACAAGAAACGAAAATTGAGAATCAGAATGTTTGACGAGTTTAAGTACGTAGATATTTTAATAAACAGTGAGAACAGAAAGCATCAGGAAATGGAAGAGAGAATAAGACCAGATCGAGAGCGTTCCTTGCTATAGAAACGTTATTTAAAACAAAACTGTTTTTAAACGGAAACGAGGGGTGTCGAGTCTGAGGTATATGTCTGATAGGAACAAAGGTTTAAGGGTATCAGGAGTAATAAAATGCAGGGACCATGTGGTGAAGGACTTGGTAACCTTGGGAGCCTTGAGGGCAAACCACGTTTGTGGTTTCGTGGTTTGCGTGTACGGGAAATAAGTAAGTGTGAAGTTAAAAAGTTTATGGAAAACAAGTCCGAGACCAGTAGTCGAATGTCTCTCACACAATTAGTTTAAATTCTTCCATAGTTCTCGTCCGTCTTAGGTTGTGGCAGTAAGATTATTTAAATATTAATGCCGTGCAACACTGCTACCACGACATTCAGTGGTAGTAAGTACTTCTTTTACGCTTTTGCTTGGTGGATCACAAATTGAAAATACGAATTTTGAAAAATCAAAAAACAGGTTTGGACAAAAAGCAAGGAATTCCTTGCTTGCTTGATACCTATAAAATTTTATGGAAAGAAAAGCATGCATGGTCGCCACTTGAAGTAGAATATTCAAATTGTTTGGGTAGATTTAAGGCACAGCATACGTTTCAAAAAAATATATGGAGGCAAACGTCCAAGTGGAAGCGGAAAAAGGAGACCAAATCAAAAATATCTGAATGAAGTTCAAAAGAAAATGAGTTTAAGAAATTTCTGGAGAGAGACAAGACAGTGTTTAGATACGTTATGATGACTACATACAAGCCAAGCCCTTGAAACGTTTTTCGGTAAACAAGTTTGAAGATGGTTCATTCCCTTTTTCTTTTTTGCAAAAAAATATCAACTATATTTATGACGTTTTTTATTTTACTTTAGCTAGTATTTATCAATCAGGTCCAGTGCGTCGTTTCCCGTAATAAAATGGACCACGTTCGTTATTCACAGTACAGAAACAGGGAACGTAGATATGTAACATTCAAAGCTATCAAAAGTTTTATGTTGCAGTATGCACTGTTGTGTTTATTTGAAACTCAGCGAGATCACCACAGTTTAATCTCTGGCTTCCAACAAATTTTATAGCTTTGTTTATTTCTACTAACAAATTCCACACGCACACACACACACACACACACACACACACACACACACACACACACACACACACTATGAATTATATATACAGAATGTATTTCACGTACACATAAACTCCAGCATAAACAAAAGCTCTTCAATTCGTAGTTTTATTTTTCATTTCAATCGTTACAAATGGTTTTCATGTTCCATCATAATTTTATAAACGGAATAGTTTTATTTTCTTATTTATCTGTACCGACACACATGCACTTGTACATACACTTGTGTGTAACATAGACTCACAGCAGAAGCTGTAAACAAAAACAACATGCCAACTTCACATTGGACTGTAAACATAAAATTAAATGTTCATAATAACTTAAACCTCAATTGAATGTTCATTATCAGTTGCTTGTAACGTTCACTGCTCTACGGTTAACCAGTGCAAAAGAGTTTATACATTCATCTACGATAGAGGTGTTATTATTGATTATCAGTTTATAATTTGTTGTGTGAATATAATCATTTCGACCTACAGTAGATACCTAGGTACAGACGCAACTACAGCCAAAATCAGACTTGAATATAAATCTTCTTCTTCAACTTAACCCAGACGTTGGTGTGCTTGCAAGTCTTTTAATTTCTACATACATTCTTCCTCCTTTGATTTCATCCATATTCTCCTCACTGATCCTTCCTCTCCTACTACGTCCCTCAATCATTCCTTCGATGAGGATGGTGAACAAGTTTGAATGGCGAAGTAGGTGACCAACCATACTGCTTCTACCTTCTTAAACAGTATCCTTCTTTCATCCACTATCTCCAGTACCACATCATTAGTCACTCGGTATCATTAGTCAACACTAGTACATTCTGTCCTCGGTATTCTTAAGTTCCTCCTCCAGCACCAGATCTCAAAAGTTTCAAGGTAGTTCCTTTGCAATTTCCTTTCGTCAAGGTTTGTAGGCCTGTGAGTATAAACACTTTGTAGAGTATAGGTCAGGTTTGTAAGCCTATAATGCCTAAACACTAATTCTCCAGTGGATTCTCTTCAGACCGAATATAAAAATTCAGTCTGAAAAGTCAGACTGAATAATCTTGTACATTCCCTTCGCACATACACAGATAA
Organism: Magicicada septendecula; assembly: GCA_034769895.1. Classification (NCBI taxonomy): domain Eukaryota; kingdom Metazoa; phylum Arthropoda; class Insecta; order Hemiptera; family Cicadidae; genus Magicicada; species Magicicada septendecula. Next base: position 390,087,708 of record CM068368.1, on the reverse strand, counting down.
TCCCTCCATTTACATAAGGACCGTTATTGTAGCCTCGAATCTAGCAACTTCGTCAATACCTGCTAGTTCTTATCTAGCGAAACGTCCTACTCCTTTCCATTTTATAATATTCATGTTTTAAACGAAATAATTCTAATCAGATCGCGTGTCTTTCTTGATGATTACCTGAGCAGTAAGGGGTCTGATATCTCTGGCATGTATATCATTGAAGAAAGTATGAAAAACTGAAAAATTATCTTGCCTTTTTTCGAATAACAAGACAGCTTTTTATATAGTAAAATTATTCATCTAGCCACAAAAAACCAACATAATATTATCTGATCGATTTCAAATGATTGTATTGTCATTTACTTCGTTGCTGAAATGTTTTAACTTCATTATATCTGCCAGAAACTTACTAAGTAACTCCACTTAATCAGTTCCAACAACCTTAATGAATAGTATGTACTTGTCCTATTTATTCTAATACTACATTCTTTCTTTCTTAGTCCGGACAAGCATTCATTTCCCTCACGTCTATTGAACATTTAATAACAACTTAACATCGTCTGAAGGTGTAGATGCTTGGAGACGCTGACCAGTACTGCAGAATTCAACTTTGATGATATATTATGAAAATATCATTGCCTTACTCCATTTGCAATTAGTGCTTTATTTAGTGTACAGTCACCTATTATTTTGTACAAGGTTTTTTAACATTTTGGATAGATTCTCAAAATATTTTTCTTCTATAATTTGTTATTCTGAAGACTTAAAAATCTAGAGTATAGGATTTTTGGTGTGTGTGTGTGTGTGTGCGCGCGCGCGCGCTTTATAAATTACAATGATTTTAATTTATTACATTATGAGGATGGAATATAATAATTTAAACTAAATTTTTTTGTATATTACCCCTAAATAATAGGGGTAATAACATAATTATATATAAATTATTTTTAAATTTTATGGACATATGAAGCAAGTTTCAGAAGTTAGACATCAGGTGATTTAAATTATGGATGTCTAGTAGACTCGTGTAGGTCTATACGAAAAGTTAAAAACAAAATTAAAAGTTAACCTAACTATCTAGTTACGCAAGTTTCAATATTATGCAGCCTAATAATACATTTTTGCATTTCATTACATTGTTATTAATAAAACATTTTAATTTTTATAATATATTATAACTATAATATAATAGTAATTATGATAAAATATAATTGCATAAACTTCTTTGATAGATCAAAAGAATATACTTGTATGAATAATGTATACATACATACATACATGTGTGTGTGTGTGTGTGTGTGTGTGTGTAGATAGATAGACAGACAGATAGAGAGATGGCATAAGAGGACACATATATTACACACACATACACACTCGCAAGCGCACGCATGCAAACAGATGAATTAATTGTATACATTATATAATACCATAAAGCAATGCGTTTTGTTGGACTAACTTTATGTATAGTTATTAGAAAAACGTGAAAGAAGTATAGCTAAGGACTTGTAGTCATGACAGGTCCAACCCTTTTGATGGCTCAAGGCCTTGGACACTTAAGTATACATATACGTACATGTATATATATAGTTACATAATTATAAGTATTTACTTATATATCATATGATACAGTTTCAGTTTCGTGTAGGAAATATGTGTAGAACTAGACATCCAAAGCAACTTATGGAGTAAGTTACAACGGGAACGCTGATACCGGAGTTCATCCGTTACCTTGAAACTCCTATGTTTATAATGGCTACGGTGAAAATGACTTATGTTCTTCAGTTCTTCCTTATCAGACTTCGACATGTTTAGTTTTCTCTGTCTCGTCTTTCGGTTTGAAAGAGATGAAAATCATCAGTTTGTATATAGCGGTGAAATATATGCGGCGCGGCGTTCAGAAGAAACACGCGAAGGTTAAAATTATTGTCACTAATGAAACACACTATCTGATATAGACACAGTATTCAACAAATGGAATGTTCAAGGTCAAAACAACTTATAAAAGGCCAAAATTCGGGAATAAAATCTTGTATAATTATCGTACTAATCGCTGTGTAGCAGGTATTAACACCGATCAAAGGTTAATGATGTTGTAGACAGAATAACACATTGAAATGTATTACGTTGGACAGGACTAATGCTGGTTATGTTACTAGATTCCAAGATACACGATGTAGTAGAAGGATAATCGAATGCAGACCAAAGAAGACGAGTAAGAGGATGAGAAAAACCGATTGTACGCTTGTATGAGGCATTGGAAGAGTGGTGGGTTTTGGATGAATGGGAGCTACACAGAATAGAGGGAACTGGCGCAGGATGAGAGAAGCCTGTACTCAATTCTGAGCATAACAGAATTATACAAGGAGGAGAAGAATGTTATAGGACTGAATACTACACATTATCTAATGAATAGAATTATACGATTAAAAATATAACTTGCCGTTATATATAAAAATATATTTATGGGAGAACCTGCCGCTTAGGTTGATGAAGCTAGAATTTCAAACAACAGTAAATACGTACGTTTGAATTAAATAATCTAACTCAAACAAATCCATTTTAAAACTATACAATTCTCTATAGTTTTATGTCCACTTACCTTATATGTGTCCCTCCGAGTAAAATAAATATCTTAATCGAAACACTATGAAAAATAAATTTTATACGCCATTTCTTAGTAATACTCAAAATAAAATATGTAGGCTATACTTGACATTTGTTTCACAGACGTTCTACAGTGTGTAATTCGTACAAATTTCGGCATCTTCGTGTTTTATCAAACACATGAAAATAGTTTTGAAAAATCAGGTATAACTTACAGTACATAAATATTAAATAAAACGATTAAAAATTACACTGAATTTTTAACGTTACAGAATTTAATTTGTATAGAATTATATCTGCCTCTATATATTTATAAGTGACTTTATCTAGAGACAAACATTATCTATGTCCTGTGTAAATATATTTGTAGTGGTTAATGAATAACTTTTTAAATTATTAATAGTAACAAACGCTATGTACTTTTTACTTCAAACTTACTTGACAATAATTGACGTGAAAGAACAAATAAAGTAGATCACCACTTAAAGCAGTATTTTATACTCCATTTTAGCTGAACGTTATTAGATAATAATAAAGCAATTATGTTAAAAGCATATTACAATAATATCTAAACGAAATTTAGATTGAAATGTGTTTCACCACAAAATATAATCAATAACTCTTACATAAATATGTATCTCATGATATTAGTACTTGTTGCTTCTCTTCTGATGTTATTTTATATTACATCACAGTTTAACTAAAAACTGAACGCTCTACACTTCATTAATAATTTTTATTCATTAATTATTAACTTCTTATCGCTTAATTAATTGAAAAGAAATATTATTTTCCTTATTAACTTCAATTTCGACAAGTAGGCAACTTCAAAATAGTGGTTATTAAAACTATTCAGCCTACGTTCTTAACACAAGTGTGTATATTCTTATGTATTTTTCTGCTTTGTTGGCATTAATTGAATTCTATTGCTGACCAATTACGTAACAATATATCTGAGTCTTTAGTCGCTAATATTTACGTAAAACACTGCTAATAAAGTTGGTGTTCATTTTCGTATTATTTAATTACAACAAACAAATGTAAGTCGTCTCATTTTGGAGACGTGATGAGTAGTACAGAATGTCTGCAGTAAATATGAAACGCCGTGATGACTGCCATCTTCGTATTATATCCTATTCCCTGACGAATAACTACAGTCACAGGAAAACATTAAATAAAACTGTAAAGTATAATAACAATAATCACGAAATCGCTTATTATCAGTAACCATCAAATACTTCAACGCACACTTTCTCGTTCATAATATGATATGTTCGTTTCATCAATACATCAATTTTCCAACATCTATTTCGCAACAAAGTTATGTACTGTAATATTTATAGTCAATTAATTTTTCAACATATTTGACTACAACAACATAAGTTTCTTAATGGAACATATTTATTTTATAGCCGATAATTATATAGTCCTTAAAAAAATTAATAGGCTATCTGTCTATATTTTGACCCTAACAATTATTTAATGAACGATAAGTTGGAAGTGAAGTAAGTACATTTCAGAATATAAAGTTTTCGTAAAATATAATAAGAATTATTTTGAAACACAGTCAATACTACATTTAGGTTTACATTTTCAGAAGTGATTAAAAGATTTTTTCTTCTACTTTTTAACTGACAAATTTTTTATTGTATAGCGTTGTCACAAGAAATCGTTACGCTGATATGTATTAATGCATTCAAATACGTTTGTAATATTGGCACTAATTGCAAAGTGAGCTGGTAAACTGTGCACTTAAATTGCTGCATTACACGGGTTAGCAGCTGGTAGCCATAGACGGCGACGAGATACAGTACAGTCAGCCTGTGTGCACTTCCTGTTAATGAAACCAGTCAGATCTAATTGTGACGGTTGCTGGTCCCGTTTTATTAGAGAATCGATTTCAGCACCATCGTGGTGGTCGACTGTGTTCAGTCAATTAATGTAATTGTATTTTTAACGACTGCCAAATACAGCAGTAGCCCGCATGTGTATATGCACGCGCGCGTGCGTGCTGGAATAATGATAGTCGGTTTTAATAAAAACTGTCCGCAACTGTTTGAAACTACTCCAAACCGTGGACGACATCGGGAATATTCCACTTAAAAACATGTTGGAGTAGAGATAGAGTTTACTTACTTTTCTAACTTCTTATACAAATTGTCTAATTCGTTTTTTTTTTGACAAAAAATGGCTGCACATAATTAAATTGACCAGAGAAAACAAGTATATATGTTAAAAGAAACACCGATAAAACGAAATAGCAGTTGCAATGTTTTCAAGAATTATTAATATTTAAAAACTCTGTCTGCCTGACATCATAGCTCAAAGACATTTTGGAATTACGATAAGTAACAACAATTAACGTGCTTATTTATAAAAAATGCATTTAACGGGCAGTTTGTTTTTATGAATAAAAATTTTAAGGTTATTAGATTCACTGTGAAATTTTAATATCAATAAACAAACAATATAGTCTTATGTATATTCAGAAAGATGAAAAATGTTTTATTAACAAACGACAATATCTCAAATGTCAATCAATCGTTGTTGTTATAAATTAATTTTTACAGATCCACTGTTATAAAAAAATAACTGATACCATTAATTAGAGGAAATTAGTAGTTCCACTTCACTGAAACATCATGTGAGGTTACAAATCACTAAACTATAAAGTATAAATTACTTAGGATATAAATTGTAAATTACAATAAACTATAACTTTTTAAAATGTATTTTTTATTATCAAAAATAAAATATTAAAATTGAGCAAAAATATATTTACAATGCGTAAACACAAACTCAAACGCGTACGGTCTTTCATTTTTTAATGAAATTTGTCATAATATTATGAAAAAGTAATATTCACTGTTTAGCCAACAATGTATACTTTCGTCAATGTTATTAGTTTTATTTAATTTGAACATCATTCCGTAGGGAGAAAAACAACAGAGATCTCACAGGAAATATTTTCAGTAATTGCATTTTATCGCCTGCATGGGCTTACGTTTTATTTTAAAATCAATATTCAACAAAAAATTAAATCGTTAACCATTAGTACCACACTAACAGAAGAAGTTGGATAACAATATTTTTATACGTTAAATGCTATCATTTTATAAAATGTTAATTATAAAGATTTAGAATATCTCTTTCAGCATGGCTAAAAAGGTATATACAGCCAAATGAGAAATGGCCATAGAAAAACAAAATTTAAACGGATGGTAGCTTGACATACGTTTATGCTTCTTCCTTTTTAGAAATTCACCTACAACTGAGAAAATATTTGTTTTTACAAAATATTGTTTTATTAGAAGCTGCTGGAAACGTTTTAACGCTATGAAACTTACTCTGAAATTTTAAATTTTATAATATCAATATATTAAGATCCTGTTTAGCAAAATCAGAATGAACTAACGAACAAAAGTTTATGGACACTATTATAGGAAATACAGATTATACAAGAAAAGTCCTCTAATTTTACACATTTAATGCAATCATTTTTATGCAGTGTATACGCAAACACGCGTGCGCGCGTGCGCGCGTGCGCGCACACACCACAGAAGGACGTATATATGTAACGTGTGTACGCGCGCTTGTGTGTAATTTGTTTAGGCTACTTCTATAATACTGTAGTTAGTTAGAATTTAAAATTCAGATTTATTGTGCTACAATTTATTTTTTTAATAATTATAACTTAGGTTATTAATGTTTAAATTTTATACCTATCGAATCTATCTTATAAATGTATAATGTAATTTAAAATATTAGTATATTTATATTTTACATTTTAAGCATACTTGAATTATTTTATTATTTAAATATAATCTGAACCGTTTTAAATTGTTAAGGTTGTAAATCAAAAATGGAAGTCAGAAGTAACGCGTTACAGGAAGCTCTTCATATTATATCCAGTGGCGTACCTAGAATTTGGTTTTGGGGGTCCAGAGTGGGATTGCTACATACAAATAAAAAAAAAAACAAGTTAAGACTAACCAATATTATTCTCTTTAAAGTGGCTGAAAAACGCGTGAAAACATTCTGAAATCAGTTCCATTAAATGGCAATAACACAAAAAACCCGTTATTGAAATATTGTTATAAGATATTATTGACTAAATTGATTTTCCTATATTTCAAATTTCAGACATATACCCTAAATGCTGGTTATAAATCTGTTTGTATATTTAAAAAAGAGCTGCTACAATTTTAGGATATTCAGCTGGAAAAAATAAAACAGCCTAAAAATTGAGAGATTTTTTCGATTCTTCATTTTTGGACTCTCTGAAGAGTCAAGTTGTCATGAGATAACGCGCGCGTCTGTGTTTGAGCAATTACTGATTTGTTTATTAGTAAACACCAATAGAACGTGAAACTGTATTTTAGGAAATTTATAGGATGTTTAATATAAACTTAAATTTTCATTCTACATACATTTTTAAAACGATGAATAAACCCATTTACTGTAAAATAAAATAAAATAATAAGCATAACGTTTTAAGTGTCATAACGTAAGTAAAATAGAAAGACATCGTGACAGAATTATTAGAATTAATCAATATTAAACATTAATTTGAATGAATTGAATTGATTCTGTAATCAAAGAGGATATTTTGTGACCTCTTTTCTTAGCGCAGTTAGATACACTCACTTCAAAACATTTTGCAATTTTGCATTATTAGACTTACTAACAACTCTGATTAAAGAAAAACAAAAGAATTGTTGAATTAATTCATCTACAGAAGACAAATCATAAATAATATTAGGGTCTCAATTAAATACTTAAGAAACGTTATTAAATTGACAACCTTACGCAACTTCCGTTATAAAATTTAAAAAATTACTGTTAATGTGTAAGCGCGCATGCCGTGGGCGTGTATACGTCCATATACATATTTAATTATTGTAGTTTCGACCGTTTGACAAACACTTTGGAATTATTTGAAACTCCCAAAATTGGTTATGTTCCACAATTTACGTATTACCTGTATTTATACTTAAAACATGCAACGGAGTTCGCCATATTAGTTCATCACACTTTTGACATAGCCTACCATGTGAATTCGGCGTTCGAACGTCAAAACACATGCTACATAAATTTTTTTTATTATTATTATTTTTCTTTATTTTACTATTTGCAATCAGTATAACATAAAAATAACATACTATAAGCAAATTGTTTGTATGAAAAAATAAGTGTTGACCATGTGGAGCTGTTATCCTGTGATAACAAACTCAGTTATTCCTTAAAAGTAAGTTACAAAAAGAAACAACCGTCACAAAGATTATGATTGCTTAAATCTAGATGGTAGGTCTAGTACATAAAAGTACGTAAGTCTAGCTACATAAAATGTTCAATAAATTTGTAAAATGTCAGGAAATAGTTTCTTGAGTAGCAATTCATACATGAAAGCATCTCGCTAAATGTAGTATGACCTTCCAATATTTCTATATGTCATGTGTCGATTTACAATGTTTTGTTAGATAAACGTTGACATTTGGGTACGAACTGATTATTGTTAGAGTGAAGGTAAATACACCGCAGTAGAACGTGATTATTTAAAATATAAATTAAGCGAATTTAAACGAAGTATTTCCCGTACCAATTTAAGTTGATAATAAATACTATCATATCTGAATTTTCGACTTACATTATCGGACCAACTGTTCGTACGTGCGAATTTCTAGATATAAACAAAAATTAAGCACATTTTTTTCAAGCACATAATTATAACGGTAATAAATAGGCTATGAAGTGTGAAATAAGAGGAGCAACAATAACATACGTTAACCAGACGAATTGATGTGTGTGTATTTGTGTGTTTTACACACACACGATAACCAAAAGAAAATACCTAAAGTATTTTATGTTGGAGAACACTACATATGCCTACACATTTCCTTATCACATGTCTCGAATCACACATGTCGGATCATATCAGATAAATATGCTATACTATGATAGCATACAAACAATTACAAACTCATTACTTCATACAAACAATATTATCACGCCTATCTGTCACAATATGTAAATAAATGGAACTATATGAAGAGTTTGTTAATTTTGTTCGTAAAATATACGAAATTTACAAAAAATTAAAAATATATTCTATGCTAATTGTCGCCTTTTCTAGTATAGTTTCTTAATTATTTAAATTTCTCCATTTTGGGGAAATAAGTTAAGAAATTGATTAACATAATCCATTAATAAAATAAATTAATCGTCAGCAACATAAGAGAATTTACACAAATTTTGTGCCCTAAATATTTTGTGTTAGGATATATACTAAGTCTGTATTAAGATATAATAACAATTGTCATAATAATTGTACATACCTGCGGTAAAATATCCGCTACGCCCATAGAGGCTGTGGAAGTCTCCTATTTGACTCCCTGTGAGAGGCGATTTGAAGATTGGTAGGGTGATGTAGAAACGGTGGCAATAGTTTGGCTCCTTGCGGTGGCGGAGGTATCGCTGCGGCGTGTTCATAGAGCGGCGGGGCTCTTGGTAGCCGGCGTGTGGACGATGACCTGCATGTCGGATTCTTCCTGACATCCGGCATGGCGAACCTGAGCTTCTGCCAAAACAGACGGTCGCCCCACTCGATGCACGTGTTCGTCTTGAGATAAAGCCTAAGATCAGGATCTAGATCCCTTTGTGGTATGTCGCCCAGAATTATCACTATCATCCTGCGTCGACGATCTTTCAGCACCTCGTGTAAAGCGGACTTAAACTCGAATCTACACCATTCCGAGTTGAGGAAATTCTTCGACAACACCACTATAGTTCGTCGCGACGATTCTACCGCTTCGACAATGGTGTCGGCGACGTACGCGCTGACGTTAAAGTCTCTATAGTGCAAGCAAAGACGGAATGATGGATCACCTTGTTCGAGGCCAGGGGCGAGCATCTGAGTAACGAATGCGTCGTCCTTGACACTGTAACTAACGTACGCGTCGAACAGTCTGTCTCTGTCTTGTTCCTCTTCGAATGATGTCGACTTGTAACACATCCGTAGACCGCACCTCGAATATACCCACACTCGCAGTTCACGCCGGTAGAAAAACACTCCGCACACTAACACCACGGATGCAACGAAAGCACAAAAGGTCAACAGTAGAAACGGCAGATAGTCTTCAATAACATGACGACCGACAATCCCTCGAGAACCCCCCGTAAAGGATGCGCAAGACGTCCCGTTGAAATCCTTGATCGGTGGTCCCAAAGTGTTTGTTCTGTTGTTCAGTACACAGGCTATTTTGTTAGCGTCCACTACTTTGCCGAAATTGGTCTGAAACCAGGCTCGAAACAACTGTAGGTAAGTACAGTCGCAGGACCACGGATTGCCAGCTAAACCGATTTCCACTAGATATGGGTTCAATGTGAATTGCCACACCGCCAAATCTGTTAGCCGGTTACCATCAAGACGTAATACTTCGAGATGTTGTAGTCCAATAAAAGTTCTGTTATCGATAAAGCGAATCTGATTGCCTTGAAAATATATTTCTCTCAGATTTTCTAAACTTCCCAGTTCGAATCCCAACAACTCTTTTATGTGATTATTTTCTAAGTGTAAGACTGTGAGCCGACGCAGCCCGCTGAACGTGTGGTTGTATATAGCTGCTATGTTCGAGTTATTAGCGTAGAGCACTTTAAGGTTTTTCCGTCCTATAAACGAATGACTAGACAACTCACCGAAGTTGTTGCCATCCAAGTAGACTTCTGTAGCGTCCATTGGTATTCGGCTGGGCATCTGAGTGTATCCGGCGCCTGAACAGTCCACGATGTTGGCCGACCATGATTGGTCATGATAACAAGTACAGTTTGATGGGCACGTCATCTCGCAGTCGCATGCGTCAAAATCACAGCAAGTACATAAAGCGAAACAATGAGCTTTGTATGTACACAAAAACTGAGAAGAATCGGCTTCTATCAACGGAATGTACATTCTATCTCTATTGTAGAGCAACTTACAATATATACTTTCCAAATCCATAACGCGAGGGTGTCTCCGCAGATAATCCAGTTCGTTGATCCTTTGCAACCACTCCATTTTACAGTCGCATTGGAACGGGTTGCCTCCGATGTAAAACTCGGGCAATGGTCTGTCAGGATCAACAGGTGTCAAATGCAGAGAGTTTAGTACCATTTCTACGATTTGATTAGCGTATAAATCAACGCGGGTTAAGTTGGTTTTCTTGAGAAACGTGTGGGGTTCAACACTGGTGATAAGGTTATCGTTAAGAAAAAGTAGTTCAACGCTGTTTGGAATCGATGCCGCGGTTACACGAGTCAATCTGTTGAAACTAGCGTCCAGTGTCTGTATGCGGAGCTCCGTCTCCAAGCCGAAATGATTCCCTAATTCAGCTATCGAATTCTTGTGCAAATCTAACCATTGGAGACCACGCGGCACTAGAGAATAATCGAACCACTCTAAATTGTTATCAGAAATATTAAGCCATAACAAACTTGAAATTTCACTGAAAAGTCCGTTTATATCGGTGAGTAAGTTGGCATCCAATCGAATCGCTTGTAGGTTTGTACTAGCATCGAAAGCACCATTTTCAATTTTTTGAATTTTATTGCGCGCCAGATTCAATATCTGTAACGATGGCAAGTCGGCGAAAGCCTTTTTGCTGATGTTAGTTAATTGGTTACCGATTAATCGCAAACCGTAGAGATTATTCATTCCATGGAAACCTGGTTCTTCCAAAGCGGTTATCGAGTTTTCCCCAAGATCCACTGTACGTAACAATCTCATGTCCCGCAAGGCTAGTGGAATTGACGTCAACTGATTACCATTGAGATTTAAATCCTGTAAAGCAGTACAATTTCTGAAAGCATCTGGATGGACACCTTGAAGTACATTGTTATCTAGAGATATCAGACTTAAAACATATAAGCCGTTGAGAGCATAGGCATCAATGTAATTCAATTTATTATATGATAAGGCTAGAGTATGTAAGTTATTCATTGGGGTGAATGTATCAGGCGGTATACTTTCCAAGAGATTATGTTCTAGATTCAGTATTTGTAATGTGTACAGGTCATGGAAAAGTGTTGGATCTAATTTAGAAATACGATTGTGAGAAAGGTTAAGTAAAACCAAACGAATCAGTCCAGAGAAAGTACCACTATTTATCCAAGCACTGGTAAGTTGATTTCTAGATAAATCGAGTGCGAGTAATTGATTTAGATTTGAGAACAAACCTGGCGATAAAACGCTGATAGTATTATTTTGAAGGTAGATTTCTTTTATACCGTCGGCACAATCTCGAAATAACTCAGGTGGTAAGGCTACTACTTTGTTATTGGACAGATCAAATACTTGAAGGCCTTTAAGACCGGCAAGGGCACGATCAGCTACCATGGATATTTCATTGTCGTGAATATAAAGCTCGCGTAACCGCCGCAGGGCGCTGAACCCATTCATAGGCATAAGCACAAAGTGATTCCACGATGTGTCAAGAATCTGTATGTCCATAGTACAAGGATTTACGGGAGGTTTACCTTCTGCTTCCGGATCAATAACGTCGTCCTGAGTACTAATCAGTGGCTGAGGCGGCGGCGTCTTCTCTCTGAATCCAAGATCGCTGACATCTTGAAGCCGGTTCTTACTGACGTTCAATGTCACCAAATTGGCCATGGGGCAGAATATATTGTCCGGAAACGACCAGATGTTGTTCGTACTGAGATCAAGGCGTTCCAGCTGACGGACCGGCATAAAACTGTCCGCGGATATTTCAAGACTCATCGTTGGCCAGTCTGTGTTTCTGGTCCGCACGGTCAGATTCCGTAGATCGCGAAGACCAGTGAGAGTACCGGACGGCCACTTAGCTAGCTTACAATAATCCAGTTCCAATTCGCGTAGTTTAGTTAAATGAGCGAAACTACGGTCGTCCAAAGAGCTTTTCGACATTAGTATATCGTTGCATTCTATCTTTAACGACGTCGTATGTTCGGACGGGATGACGCTGAAGTTGGTAGTGTCGAATTCACTGTTTATAGTTCGTAGCTTACAGCTAAGGGCCACTTCATCGCTACCAGATACACCCCCGTTTCCACTTTCACGCACCCACCACTGGCAATCGTCGGGAGCATCGTACCGAAGGGGCGGTACCGTGTTTTCTTCTGACGATGAACTGCCCGATACCGCCCCTACTAATAAACATAACAATACAGTGTACGAAAACATTTTTAACATCCCCAGTTAATAACTAATCAGTTCACAGCGAATATTAACATACTCGAGAACCAAGTTCAGTTACTTGTGTAACACAAAAAATGAGTGGTAAAAACTGTTTACAGAAATACGTCACGACGAATACGTAAAAATTCGTTCGGAATTTATTTATATAAAACAAAACACTCAAGATTTATTATTTGAAAATGTCCTCACCGATATTTTGTATTATATAATGAGCACATGTTATATTTATGTATAATTCGTGTTCAAATTTGCAAGTGAAAAATAAATGTTTATTTAACTAAAAATGTAAGTAGGTGACAAAAAATGCGTCCATTTAAGAAAGAATGTACTGACAGTACGACCTAAGCGATCAGTAGAAAAGCACATTTGTACAGTGTTACCGATAACTAGTAGCGTATCTTCACTAAGACAAATATTTTCACTTTTATTCTATTTTCAGGAGAATAAAATCACACCAAATATACTTCTTTTTCGTTTCACGAAAAATAAACAAATTTTTAAAAAATATTATAAATACAAATAAAAATATAACACAAAACGATACACAATATTATGACGAACAAATGTCGGAAATCGATAAGCAGCTCTACAATCGCGTTAGAAACGTACACAACACTCACTGAGCGCGGACGAGCAAGATCAACTCCGACTTTCAGAAACAACAACCATACAATTCGGTTGCACGAACGAGACTGGCTAGCAGAGCTGCTTACACTGACTACAAAACCACTGTTCCATCCCTCCTGCCCGAAAGTTACCGACCGAAACCGACATCTCACGATCTCCCACCCCGATCGCAAACCAACTATGAACCTCCACACAGCCACCCCTACCTACTCTGTTCTCATAACTTGTCCGACTCACCCCTCGCGTAGGCTCTTTTTATGCTGAGAGGGGTTGATTTAGATGGGGAGTTGGTCTTTTTATTTTCATTTGGACTCTTTTCTAAGGGAGAAGGAAAGAGCGAGAGAGCAGTAGTTTTTGGCTTTGCAACGATTTAATATTTTTATATAGATGAAGGCGGCTTTTTAATTGCAATCGTTTCTACAAGGGCATGAGATTAATGGAATTTTTAAAATATCAAATGAATAAGAAAATTCTATGTCATGCGCGTTCTTTTATAACTTTTCTCTTCAAAAATTAATAATAAAAGGCCGTATTTTAATAATAGTCTGTAATTATTCAAAATGTTGAGAAAATCTTTTTCTACATTACTGTTATATACTTATTTTTAGATTTTACAATTTTGTGAGGTACAATTTAAAGTTTCAATACCGGGAATTGTGTGTGTGTGCTCGCGCGCGCGTGTAAAATTATACATGGTATACATGAGGTAGACTAAAGTCTCTATCCATAATTTCTTTGAGCAAATTTATTGATTCATCTAACTTGTATTCAAGAATGAAATTTTCTTTACATTTCTTTCTGACGTAATATTTTATTTTACTATCCTTTTGTTTTTTCTGGGTTTATGGTAATCGTCTTCATAAGTGAATATTGCTTCTTCCCCTTTACGTCGTGAATTGAGTCAAACGCGTTCAGACTTTTATTCTGATAATAATTTTAACAGATTATAACAGATAATATTTCATATCTGTTTATAATTTTATTGTATTACTCGATGCGAATACGCCAAATTCTTTTTATATTTTGCGCTTTTAACGTCTACTGTTTTTAATAATTCTTTTTTATTTTTGTGTCTTCGTGTAATGTAGGAAACAGCCGTTTATCTTGCTGTTCGTCAGAATAAACACAACTGTCGGTAACTGCGTTGTGCAGATAAAATATTTTTGTTATGCTATTACTTTTATACAAACTGATACAAATGTCTTTCTTTTCTTTAACACTTCCTACTCTCCATGTATCTGTAGAATCAGCTGAGACTATAGTCATTTACTCCGATGCAGGAAACTGTGGCAGTCTTGTAGCTCCAGTTAACGCGATAAACTTTCCTCGCTGTTAAAATTAATGGAATAAAAATTGCAAATATGTAAAGTACGTACAAGAGAATAAATTAAGAAATTCTCTCCTTTTACTCCATCTCCCTCTCCTCTCTGTCTGTCTGTCTGTCTGTCTGTCTGTCTCTGTCTCTGTCTCTGTCTATGTCTCTCTCTCTCTCTCTCTCTCTCTCTCTCTCTCTCTCTCTCTCTCTCTCTCTCTCTCTCTCTCTCTCTCTCTCTCTCTCTCTCTGTCACACACACACGCGCGCGCACACACACACACACACACACACACACACACACACACACACACACACACACATTCATCTTAATATATTACTATATTACACACCGTCCTAAAGCGTAGTAACGCTAATGCAGGAATCATAAGGACTGTAAATTGAATTAAACAAATCAGTGTAATACGATAATTGCTAATAAAACAAAGTTGTCATTAACAGTAGGAGGAAAACAAATTGTACTTTGCTTTAAGAAACCATGCACATTAGTGTTCTGGTATTTAGTTGTTACACAAGTTGTGGATTATAATTTAATTTCTCGACTTCTCGATGTTTCAATTTCTCTCTCTATCTCTCCCTACCCCTCTGTTTCTCTCTGTTTCTTCGTCTTCTTTTTTTAACTGTGTGTTTGCTCTATGTTTCCATTGTTACCTACCTATATATCATCTATATGTCTCTCAAAAATATGCCATTATTATTCTTCATTTCTTGACATGTATGTCTATAGCCTGTTTCTTTCATTTCTGGGCTCCTGTTCTTGGCTATGAAGAAGAGGCTCCTCTCTCTCCATACATGTGTAAGTGTGTGTGTGTGTGTGTTGGGTGTAAACCGTGTGTGTAGGCCTATGTATAACATAGTTATGTGCATATTTATGGAGCACGTATGTATAGTAGCATTACTGTTATTTGTATGCTGTGTATTAAATGATTACAATAAATTGTCAATAACAGTGCAGCCTAAATCAAGTATAAATATTACTTTTTTAAATCAGTAATCCGACTATTCTTATTCGAATGTGCAGAGTCTAGTATTCATAGGTTTGAGAAGTGCGTGTTTTAAACTTTTAATTGTAGTAATGCTGATTAATTATTAGTAATGATTTAAAGGAATAAATAAAAAGTAAAATGTTTTCAAAGATTATACTTTTGCCAATTCATTTATTAAATTTCAAAATTGATTTATGGAAATTTTGTTATTAAATTTCTGTCCAAATAAAAACAGAAGAAGTTAGCCTGGACAGTCAGTAGCGAAGAAATATTAAGGCACTCTTCATTATGTGCCTTAATACACGTAAACAGATCAAGTTTGAGATGTTTACAAATAGGTACTTTGTTAGCCTATGACAACTTTGTTTTGATTCAAGAGAATTTAAGTCTTAAAGAATAAATTCACGCAGTTTCAGACTTTTTTGTCGATCAACAGTTAGAAAACCGCTGGCGCACGTAGGCTACGCTTGTTGGCCTACTCAAACAATTTTAGTAATGCATGTTATTATGAATGTGTTGTGCTGCGAGATTGACATATGTAAATATAAATGTACCTCTGCGCGCGCGCGCGCGCGCGGCGAATTAACATTATTAATACGTGTTCTTATGTACAAGAAATATGAATTATGATTATAAATAAATAGTGGATCAATAAAGACAAATATGTTGCCTGTTTTCCCATAATTGAGGTCTAGCTACAACTAATTATAATTTGTTATAGGTCACAAATCACTGATAAATAGATAAGAAGGAACCGCTTTGTCTGGAGTTCATCTGTTTTGTGTCATATTAAAAACAAAAAAGAAATAAGGTTGCCGGCCTGTGATGTCAGTATATATCACAGAATTAATCTGTGAAAGGATGATGGCACTGCACCCTTTGACACACGAGATAATAATTTAAACTTACAACGAATATTTATGAACGAAAGCAGCAGTACAGAAAATAGTGTAGTAGTATATAATAAGAAATTGTTTTCTAGTTTCAACGGAAAGAAGGAGAGAGAGAGAGAGAGAGAGAGAGAGAGAGAGAGAGAGAGAGAGAGAGAGAGAGAGAGAGAGAAGTATAGAAAGAGTGAGACAGAGACATACAGACAGACAGGGAGAAGGCTTTGGATTTCTGCCATGACCGTAGATAAAAATGCTTTATTATGTACTACTATACACTCAGACATTTGAAGAAACAATTTCATATAGTTTTCTCTTGATGGTTGGTTGGCCCGGCTTTTCTTCTTCTGTTTTCGTTCAAAGGAGCACTACTTTAAGATTAATATATTTTTCTGCTGAAGAAGATAAGCTGACGTGAAAATATTGTTGGCGTAAGACGCCGGTCTGCTGCTTGCTCTTGATAAACAAAAGTGAAAAATTAAGTCGATCTGTTAAATTTAATGTACTTTAGTACCGTACTCGAAACTACAACTAACCTACAAACCTTTTTACCTTATTCTAAGTTCAAAGGGATGTTCGGTGAATAAATTATCTCCTCACATTGGAGCAGTCATATATAAATATGTGAATGTTTATGCTTCGTCGCATAGGACTCTATAGGATACTCATAGGACCTCGCAATATCGACATTGAACATCTATATGAAACAAAATTTTCGGACAGGGTAGATAAGCACAGAAAAGGCTACAAGGCTATGCCAGGTGCAGCAGAAACATGAAAATGGTTGCGCAACAAAATTAGAATAGCTGACGTCGGTTGCATAACAAAGAAAATCATAAAAGTTGTGTGAAACATTTCGCTAAACAAGTAGATGCCGTATTGAAGACGGTAGACACGTTGGTTGCTAGACTAGTGGCTAAGAGATGAAATTGTAACATTCTGACCAAATAGTTGGAGAGATTTCCTGGTTAATGAATGCAATTGTAAATTGGTTAACCTTTTCTGTGGAATGAGATGGTTATACACTATTTGGGCCGAATTGCCTCATCAGCGGACTGAAAAGTGTTATGATGATGATGATAGTGTGTGTGCGCGCGTGCGTGTGCGTGTGTAATGTGAACTGTTAAACCACAATTCATAGTTAATTGTTCACAAAATCGTACTGTAATCCACGCCTTTAAACTTTCCTTCCCTAAGGAATAATTCACTTCAAGTTTTCAGTTGTCCAGAGCTCTCCGTATTATTATTTTTCAAAAGTCTGCAATATCGAACATGTTGATTTCTTCCCAGTGGTTCACTGAGTATTTTCGTTTCAGTCAAATTTACACCAGCACATTTATTAAATTTTCAGTCCATTTCAGAGATGTGTTTATTTTGTTCACCACCATATCTCCTACTATTTCCCTCTCATCTGAAATCTTTGTACAACGTCTTACTAAATCCACCTAGTTGCTTTATATCTGTACTCAGGGTCCATAATTCTTATTGGTAATATAACATTTTTCTACTTATTATTTTCTTGGTAGTAATTAAACTTTTTAATGTATCTATTTACTAGGAACCTTAATGTTTAAAATAAGAAGCAACTGCAAAATGCTGGTTCACTACTGATATGCTGTAAAAGGTGCTGAACATATCTTGCTGAATAATGAAACGGGGTACTTTGAATGTGGTTATTACTAACGAATGGATTTTGCACTAAGCAAATAATTCTATAATATTTGATTTTACTAAATCAACATATCGTATCATTATTGTTGTTTGAAGTTGCCATTGAAAATAAAAGGAAGAACCACATCTTCAAGTACATCGCCTTATATTGTAATAAAACATACTAACGTTATTAATACACTCGTAGAAAATGTATTATTTTGTCAGAAAAATATTTCAAAAATTTACACCACAGGGAAGGACTTAGGGCATTAATGTGTTGAGGGCAGAATAACGGCAGAATTTTTCCACAAGAACAAGGTACATTAAAAATGTATATTTGAGGTGTAAAATTGAATATGTAAACTTATATATTTGTCCGAGAACTTAGATAGTTAGATTGTGTGTCAAGTAACCCGGAAGATCTGGCCATATGTTGTATGGTCTGAAGTCTGAGACTAGGCAACACTAGCTCCTCGGAGCCATCATTAACCAAAGTCATTGCGTCCGTGGAAGGGAAACATAAATTGCCCCTTTAAGATACTGAAGATCCAACCTTTATTCGAAACGATGCTCTCTGGACGGAAAGATTCTCTAGGGTGCCCTGTCATCTCCATTCCATAGTCAATTAGTTATCCCCTATCTTTTACTGGAATTGAACCAAGAGAATTAATAAAAAGACAGACACCTTGCGGCTATCAAATTCTCTTTATGTCTTTCTCCTGTTGTCAAAGCAAGTGCAATTAATCTATCGACAATTGTATTTAGCAGATAAAAAGGAGAGACATTGAGTAATGGTCCTCAATGAACGGAGTAATAATGCTGTTGTTAGGCCAGCATATCAAGTGCCCCAAGATGCAAAATAGCATACCAAAATCGCCATTAAATTTATTAAGAAGGCAGCTAGAAGATGAAAGCAACACGAAATATTACCGCCAACATTTAATTAAAGAAGAAGGGTTCTCGAATCGAGGATACACGCACGCGAGCTTTCCGAATATCTGCCAGAATTTATTTGTCTACCGATTGCGGAAGGCCTGAATTTCATTCCTGAGCTATTTGTGATGGAATAATAAATAAAATTTTCAAATCAAAGTGACAGTGTTATAAACACTTTCCACTCTTTTGTCTTCAGTATTTTTCCGTTTTTTGTTCGGCCATTTGGCATACTTCCCTCTCTAAAAACAAAACAAACGCTCACGTTTTATCAGAGTACTTTACTACCTTCCTCTGCTCTCTCATAGTGAAAAGTGCTTAAGCTGGTGGTGCGCTCAAGGCGCTATAACCAGTGCTGGCTGGCTGGCACGGGCTCATTACACCCCCGTGTATAGTGCAGTTCAATCAGATGTAACCTGACCTACATTACCCCCTTGACCCGACAACTACGGGAAGGGGACAATACAGGTCAACTTTAACTTTTAAATAGGAACAACGTGGGAGAGAAGGGTGAAACCTTTAACCAAGAAAGGACGGCGGTTGCATAATGTGCTGCGATAATTTATTAGGGTTATTCCGGTCTGCGGACTCTGATAACACTTTACTGAATAAAACGAAGGTTTACTTTTACATACGCGTAAGCATGGGTTTTCTTACAATGACACAGTAACAAATAGAGTACAGGCTGATGAGACAATTGTTTTTTTAATTCATTTGTACAACGTACGGACGAACTCTGTTAATAAATACGGATAGTATTTCAATGCACTATAATGTATACACTACGTTGATACTAAAAATGGTTCGTTAAGATGCGAATTTTGGAATTCACATTCAACTGTTGTTTTTTTCGAAACCGAACTCACCATGGAAACCAAACTCTGTTAGTAAATATATATAGTATTTTTTATTGCACTATAATGTATACACTACGGTGATAATAAAAAATCAGTATGGAGAATCATATATGACTTCCATGTTCTCAGATTATATATAAAATCATTTGGTACTAGCTTTATGCGTACCCGCAGTTATTTCGATAATGCGATTTTTGGGCTTCGATATGTAGTGAATATAGCACATAATTTTATGTAGTGAAAGAATTATACAAATTTTAATTTTGTATGTTGCAAAATAGTTGGCTGGTGACTGCAATTGATTTCGTTTGTCATTTTTAATGGAAAATGACTGTAGTAGTAATTTATCACCGGGTCGTGGCCGTGACACCAAAAATTGATTATGTTAGGTTAACATGAAAACTGAAATTACACATGGAAACCAATACGTGCGTAATGTAAAACTATTTTTTTTTTAAAACCACGAAAAACCCATCTCGAAGTAAGGCGGGAGTGGCCCAAGGGTCAACCCCTTGCTTATTATTATAGGCCTACATGTCACTTTTTGTGTGCAGAACTCGTTTTTTGGTAAAATTCGTTTTCCGACAAGTGCTCGTTTTGTGACTAACAAAAAACAAACATCCATTATGTACAATTTGTAGAGCATATGTTGTCATTCCTTAATACAGTGTTTTTTGTTTTTTCATTAACCATAAATATTTGTATTTTTCATTTTGTATTTGCTGTTGTTTTTTCCTATTTGTAAACTTAAAAACGTTAGGTTCTTTATTTTAAGTGTTACTCTGTTATACGCATTGTATTACACGTTTAATGTTAAGTTTTCTCAACCATAGCTTTTATTTATTTTAGCAGTAAACTAAAAACCTAAAACCATTATTACCTAACTACCAAATGAAAACAACATGTATTTTTGTTTTACATTAAGAAATAGGGCAAATTACAATTAGAATTTTGTCAAAGTGAAATAAAATGTTTCCATAGAAACAACTACTTCTTTGTTGTCAATAACGTAGTACACATATAAAACTTATAAAAAATTTACAGGCATTGCACAAATGCAATGCACAGAGAAAGGCATTGAAAATGCTTCAATAAATCTAAAAAATATATATATTTATGTTCATTCCCCAATCAATGAATTCATTCTTCATTTACCAATGTACAGATTATAAGTTTTATATGTGTACTATGTTATTGACAACAAAGAATTAGTTTCTATGGAAACTCACCGGTTCCCATTTTCGATCACGCACCAGCGATCGGCCGCAAATGTGCGACACGTCCTTATAAATATTTTCAATGTTAAAATTATCTCCTCCCTCATCAACTACCATTTTAATTTATAGAAAATTACCCCTTCCCCTTCAACTACCCTCTTCATTTATAGATATTTCATCTACCTTTCTACAGTGGATTATTATGACCTTCTTTTCAGGATACTTTATTTATCAAAATTAAGCACTTTACTCTTGTAAAAACGTAAAATGTTGCAGGTAAACTACCCGTTTCCCGTAACCGATCTTCACCAAAAGCAACAGGCCTTGAGTCCTTTACAATTGAGGACTGTATGCAAAAGATTATTTGATTTTGTTCGAATTTGCGGCTGTTATCGTTCGCCATAGAAAAAATTCTACACACAGACAGTTTTCGAAAAATTACTTTTTTTAATGTTTTGATGGTAGTACAATCAGAATCTGCCGTTATCTCGAACACGATTTTTTTCGCCATAACCATACTTCCATTGCCTTATGGAACATGGAAGTAAAATGGTTCTCTAAAGATGGAAATTTTATAATTCGCAGTCAACTGCTGTTTATTCCGAACCGAACTCAGCATGGGAAGGAATGTTCATCACTTGTCGTCATCGTCGAAGTTTCACTTCCATTAGTTAAAACATGTGTTACATTACTTTATAGAATTTTATCTTGGTGTCTTTCCTTGTCTTATTTCCAAGTGTTCTGTGTATTGCAAAACTTTGAAACAAATAATGCAATTACATAATTGACTTATTCGATATTTTTATAATATATTATATTTTTTAGTTTATTCTACATGAATTATCAGCCCACCATTAAGCACTTTTCAATACCTTTACGGGACTAGACGATAATTGAAGCCCTGAGTGTTAAACAATCTTTGTACAGGATAGGCCTTCTTTGCCCTGTTGGGGACCTTGTAGCATCGAGGACACACAATGTCCTATCTACGACCGATTTGTTCCCCCCCCACATTTACTTCTCAAATTAATTAAGTTTTTAATGAATTTGAAACACGAGACACCTTGCAAAGGAGGGGACTGTCAATGATATGTCCTACACATGAAGCACTGCTATCTCTAGAGAACGCCTGCAGCGGATACTTCTGAGAATGCATAGAGCAAGACACATATGTCTGGATTAGTTTACGGAATTACACACAATCATCATTGCTACGTTTACCTTTATATTTAAAGTTGGAACTCAAACGTGTTCAGTGTTGTCACAGGATTTCAGGTGTGTTGTGCACTCTAAGATTAATGATGGTCATGCTAAGTGCACCTGGACATCAAAAATGTAATTGAGGACAGAATGTCATTAGTAACGTTAAATGGAGTTATCTTCATTTAGTTACCATAAAATGCTGTAAAGGACTCATTTTATTGTGAATGTGTAGCCTGTACCTAAAAAGGCGTTCACCTTCGCATTGACAATAATTGTGTATCCTGTACATTAATACTTCTTATACTTCATACAAATTTATGTCTATATTGTGGTATTAGTATACTATCAATTTTGTAAGCTAACAAATTTAAATAAATTCTTTGTTTTTAAGTTGATTTTATATTTTGATGTACTTTTTTCTAGTATCTCTGAGTTGGTTAAAATTGAACGTTTTAAATGACATTAATGTAAGCTGGTACGGTATATAAGACATTTATCTTGCTCGCTGGCTTTTGTACTTTTGTATTAGAAGTCTGCATTATTTTGTATGAAAACACACGTTTCGTAACGTTACTCATTTGTTTCGCTCTCGTTTTTCTACGATGACATGATCAATGACCGGTCGGCCAGACTAGTTTTGCCATCTGTTGGAGCAGCTTTAGTGGCATTAATTCCTAGAAGAAGTAATTACCGGGTAGATGTCCAGACTGTTCGAAAATAAGGTAAACGATTACAATTTTTCTAGACAAATACAAAATACACAAACTCTAATTAACTCTAATAATATTAAGGCCCTTAGTCTTTACACACTAAACTTTCTAATCACATATTAAAGCAAAATATCATCTAAAATAATCAAATTAAATACAAAAAGCTAAAGTAATACAGTAAGCTAAAATAATACAAATACACTCTATGCGAGGTTAATTACAACCTTTTAAAAACACTTTAACCTTTTTTATCCAACGTATATAAATATTTTTGCAGTTTACAAATCTGTTCATGTCGGAGTTTTGCTGGTAGTAGTCAATGGTTGATGCTTATTCTTTTATGAAGAGAGTTATTGAATATTCAAGCCATTATTACAACCGATTCGTTATGAAAGCTACAAACACAGATCAGCGTAAATAGCTAAATTAAATCTGTACATAAATACATTGGTTAATGAATTACGATAGTACGTAATATGTTTTCAATTTGAGTAATTTTCAAATAGTTACCTCACTTACAATTATTTTGTATCGCAGCAGAGGTAACGTACATTGTGTTCTTATAGATACATTGATTATGGTAAAGGTGATCTTTGGGAGGATGATATTCAAAACTATAAACATTTGAAAAATAAAAAACAAAATATAAAATGTATTAATCACTGTAATTCAAATTCAATAATTCCTCTTTATAAATACAGTTGCAATATTCTTTAAGTAGAGAACAGTTTCACTCAACTAGTAACCAATTAACCTATAGTAGCCTATAATGTTCACGTCACATGGACCAATCACACTCGCACGCTACACGCACACACTAATCCGCTGCTGACACTAATGCCTCACTAAACCTAAACTCCCTAGTACTTCTTACGCAACTTCTAGTTCTGCTAGTAAGACGCAATTGAACGTCTAGAGGATACTGTTTTCTTATGTCTTATTTCTGCGTGAAAATACAATTATTTGTGTGCCATTTAAGTAATGTATCAGGGGAAAGTAAGCCGTGTTCAGTCTAATGGGGTACAAGATTAGCACTCTCGTACGGTATTAACGTATATCGTTCATTAATGTCTTGTGTATTTTCACAGCTGAGTAGAGTGGACACTGTATGTTCATTTAATGGCGCTGCCCGGGAGTCAAACCGAATAATCCAGAACGAAGCGCGATATCCACTAGTCCATTAACTCACTTAAGAATTTGTTACTGAATATTATTTATGTACACTCCATTAGAATTCTTTCGTTAGTTTTCATTAATAGCATCGATTTTTCCAATAAGTGGGATATAATTTCTAAATTAATTCCATACTTTATAAATGTATAAACATCCCCATTCTCGGGTAATCCGCCCCTCTAGCTATGACGACAAGGAACTTTATACTTATCCGAAAAGAAGTCGTAGGTAGCGTTTACAAACCGTGATGTTTTACCCCCAAAAATAGAAGGCACGACTAAAAAGTCCTTGGACTCTCCGTCAGTTATTTGATTAACGATCCCTCGCAACCCTTGGAAGAACCCTACTTTTGGTGAATAGCATAAAAAAATAATGCTACTTGAGAGTAAGCCAATTGAAGAAGACACTTTTTTTGACCACTTGAATTATTTCTTGGCGTTCATTAAATATTCATGGTTTAAAACATGAAAAGGTTTTTTGTAAAGACGTAAAGATTTAGTATGAATTTTGTTTCTGTGCACGAATGACGTGGCTAATAAACGTGGACTTTCATGCTATAAAATTAGGCGATCATTTATAAGACAAACGCATTTTAACATTTCTCTTAGCACGATTAAATTAATTCCAAAGTTATTAAGAATTTGTTTTACATACCGGTATACTTAATTTACATTTTAGTTTCAGACATTTCAGTATATTTATAACTATTACTATACTAAATTAATATCAACATTATAGGCTACTACTAAAATTCAGGAAGGTTTTTTCGCTTCATTTTTATTATTAACGGTGATTAAAGTAATTTCAGTACTGCATTATTTACTCGATGAAATGAGACCAGGATTAGCAAGTTAAGCATAATTAAGTAGGCCTACATGTAAAGAATAATATTAGTACTTACAAAGAGGAAATATTTAGGTCTATTTTTAAATTTGAACTCGAAATTGTCTTACGGCAATACACAAAACAATACAATATACAATATTTTCTGGTGGAATACACAGTTTACACACACACACACACACACACACACACACACACACACACACACACACACACACACACACACACACACACACACACACACACACACACACACACACACACACACACACACACACACACACACACACACACACACACACACACACACACACACACACACAACATTTATGCTTCTATACGTTACTCTTGAAAGAGTTTTGCAGTTTGATGTGTTATAATTTGTTACAAAATAAACTTTCCTATATAATTTCTCCTCAAATACTTTTCGCAGAACAGTTCTGCGTCTTCAGAGACTAAGAAAGAAAAGTAAACAATTTTTACTGAGATACAGAATTCTTCTGTAAAACGTGCGTAAGGAAAAATAACATATTTGTACTTGCAGAGAAGTTTATTATTGTGTTAAATGTAAGTAAACGATTAATATGGGTAAATGATGTCTAGAAACCGGACTTTTAAGTAAATAAATATTTTTATATGTAATTAAATATACTTAGTATTTACGTTAGATATTAAATATTTTTCATTAATGAGTTATTAACACATATTTTTAACATTTCAATGCAATGCGATAATTTTCCACTGCATTGCGTTTAATTTTTGTGAGTAAACTCGCAAGCCAAAGAAGGAAAGGAGGGAAGTTTTCGGGAATAACCTCCACGTGCCATACGTACTATTGAATAATAATGGTGTTATCTTCTAAACGATTCACTTTTGTCACACAAAGAGTCATTACGTTTTAGTTTATTCAGTCAAGCGCCTGTCGTTCGTATATAGGCCTAAAGCGCGAATTTTCAAGTATTTTATATTTCTGTCGGCGTAAATATGGTAAACACTTGATAGGCATACTCGTGTGGTATTATAAAATTGATGTAGTTTCATGCTTAAGTGCTCCTAACTATAAACATAAAAAGAATGTTTTCGCAATTGTCACAGAAAAGATTATGTAACACAACTGGCAACTCAACAATACTACTGGAAATTTTTTGTAAACAGTAGTGTTGATACAATGTAGGGTGGGAGACGATTGTTATTTTGCAAGTTCTAAACCAGCTAACTAGGTACCTAATTTGTTGCCTTTGTATACTATTTATCGTGTTACATGATAGTATTCTTGTTGCGCCGAGTACAGTGCCTTGAGCGCGACTTTCTGAGCGTCGTTGATCGGTGGCGCCATCTACGCAGCCTGTACGAATTTACTTTTATTGTTCCATGTCATCGCTTTTCATGTTTTTAGGACGAAATTTACTGAAGCTGTTATTAATATTTTAACCGTTGCTTTCTCCGCGCATATCTAACAATAAAATATTTTATGAGAACAGGAAACTAATTATATAAATAATATGGGTAATTATAGGAAATTATACATAATGTTTACAAATAGTGTCTGAAAGATGCTATACCTACTTATTGCTTACAAATAGTGTCTCAAACGCTTTGTTTGCTTGTGTGTGTGTGTGTGTGTGTGTGTGTGTGCAAGGAGGGAGGGATAGAAAGGAAAGAGATTGAGTAAAGGGGAGAACAGAGAAGTCTCTAAACATGATGTATTATCGCCGCAAACAATGAAGAATGAAGTAGCAGTTTACATTTATTGTTACAATCAATTTTACACGAAAACTCAGTCAATGTGACTACATATGACTACTTACAGAAATAAATATGAATAAACAAGAACAACGCTTTACATAATAAAAAGGATTATGAGATGATACTAAAGCATAGATATTTCTTTTTTAACATGATAATGTTTTTAGGCTCTGGGTCATTCCACAAAAATCGTCATTGAAAAACGTAACGCTTCCACACTTTCGATTCCCCACAGTCTAGAAATTTGATATGTAAACGCATCAATACAGAAATAATCGCTGCTGACATTGAGTTTAACAAATGGTTTAGTGAGAATAAATTCGGTTTTACATGCTCTGTTTGTGATCGTCTGTGGTTTGGAAATGATTTACGTAATCCACCAAACGTAATCCACATTATACGTTTCAAAAGCCTAAAAACATTATCATGCTTCGATGTTTCGGTTTCGTCGAAATTCTTTGAATGCTTAGGTGCATAAATAGAGAGAGAGAGAGAGAGAGAGAGAGAGAGAGAGAGAGAGAGAGAGAGAGAGAGAGAGAGAGAGAGAGAGAGTTGTTTAGAAAATAAGTTTTTTTTTAAATATAGTTTCTCTAATTATTTGTAAAAATATTACACTTGGTAATGTTACGGTTTTCATTCTGTAACATTATTATTCTGACAGGTTAAAAAAGAACACAATTAATGTGACTTTAAATTTGTGCTGCAGTCTTAATATTGGAAGGGTAATGATCGCAGGCCACTGCAGTGCAAGCAGAACATATACGTTGATGGTCTTCTTTTGGTACTGAACTCATCTTGTTTTGTATTCAGTAACAGTGATGGGTTTGTGAATCTACAGTTATATGTATTTAGATTACTCTCACCCCAAGGACAAGAGGAATAATAAATATTCTCTATTATATATTACAAACTAATATTTTTAAATTCTCAAACTTTATTTAGTATCGTTTGCATAAGACGTTATTGTGTAATTAATGAAAGTCACAAGTTTACTGACCTGTAAGTCGTTATACAAGTTGATTTTAAATGGGCTATGGTAATAGTATCACGAAGAGACTATTTATTCTGTAAAGAGTTTGTAGATTATTATTTTAATAGACAGGACTGTATATAAAGTAATAATGTTCCTCACAAACATTAGTTCAATTAGTGTTGCAGTATGGAGACACGTTGAGTTGATGAAACTGATTAATTGCAAATGACAGAGACATAAAGAATTTCTTCAGTTCTGCTGCTTAAAAGGTATTACGTTATTTGGGAATAAAACACTCATTGTTTGTAGTTGATATCGTTAGAGATTCAAGTCGTGAGGATGAACAATATGAACATGTTGTATTGTGTTGAAGAAGTATACGAGAACTAGTTTCCTGCTGAACTAGTTTAGGTTACTTAAAATACAAACCGCGTAGACCACGAGAGAAGTGTTCCCTCTGTCACACGTACCCGGTTTCTCTCTGACTTCAGTTATCCGTGTTGCCGTATTTTTAGGCAAATGGAAACCTCAGTCAGAGTCAGTGCGTTAAATTCAGCGCGTTGAGATGAACGGCTTTCTTAAAATCACCGAATTGACCTACTAATTCCCAAATTGGTCCCCATATTCGCATCGTTGTAACCCACAATTTGGATGTCTAGATATTCGCTATATTTGTCTAATTTGGGTGTCTGGATGTTTTCTGTAATCGTCGACAGCAATCATGTACATTATTGAATTTAGACAAGAATGATATTTATTTTGAAAGACGCGCGAATATCAATATAACTGTTATTGTAGTGGTGTTCCTTTCACTTACGTCTCTTTAGTTTTTCAAACTGGAGAATATTATACTTAGGCCTACGTTTAAGCTTTATGATACATTTACATATAAACAACACATGGAATTTATCCAGAATTTTCCTCTGAATATTTTGAATGTTGAATAGTGGATGAATTAACCGGAGGTAATTTCAGTTTTGAAATATCCTTCGATAAATAATAGGAACAAAATAGACATGGTGTCACTGTCTAGTTTACATTGTGGTGGAATGAATAAAGAGGCTTGCGAAAGAAAGAAAATTACAAGCACACAATGTGATATAAATATAAAACGTCATTTTCAAAACTACAGAGCATTCGCAGTAGAATCAGTAATCAATGAAAGTGGTCTGAAATAAATCACGAGACTCAATTAAACGTTAACGCCTTCAGCCGTAAAGTACTGTGGCAAAATGTTTTCAGATGTGAGTAATAAAGTACTAAGACAGTCTGTGACCTCTACAGGGATCACAGAATAGACTGTGAACAAGAAAACCAACTGTTTGAAAGCAACTTATGCAACGTAAAGCAAATACTGGAAAAGCTTGTCATGTTGTCCCGTATAAAATCATAGTAATTTAACTACGAGACAATTGCAAGACAAGGTGAAGTAGCTCATAAGAGGGTAAATCATTTGAATATGTACTTCATAAACGATATGAATGTATAACAATGAAGTCATATATATGTATAAGTGTAATTTTTTATGTAGGAAGGTAGGATCACAATGAAAAATTGTATAAACTTGCAGTGGCGGCGATAAGGCCCCCGCAGACCCCGCGGCGCGGGGGGGCCCCGACCCTCATGGGGGGCCCCAGTTGTCCCAGTCATGGGACATAACTTGTAACATGAAAAATAAGCGTAAACGAGTTGTAAAACGCTTCTTTGTTGAATTATCAGTTGACCATAGAATTGACGACCCAGTTAAATCATTTGAAGTAAAAGTTTTCAATGCAACACTAGATATTGTAATAGCTCAGCTACAAATGAGATTCGAAGGATTGCGTTGCATTGATGATAGGTTTTCATTCCTGACGCCTCAGAATTTAGTAAACTTCTCACAAGAGACAATAGTGGAGAAAAGTAAGGCTCTGGTAAATGTGTATCCTGGTGACCTTTCCACATCACTGCCTGACCAAGTAATATCCTTCAAAGCTCTGATGGCCAAAGAAATTGTACACAAGAAAAGAATTCGAGAAATGATGAATTTACTGGTTGAAGAAAACAGCTGCCTTATGAGTTGCCTCCCAGACTTAACTACACCTTTGCAGCTTTATTTAACCATACCTGTCACAACAGCTACAGCGGAAAGAAGCTATTCAAAACTTAAATTAATTAAATTAAGTCATACTTAAGAAGTACCATGGCCCAAACTCGGTTGAGTGACTTGGCACTGTTAAGCATTGAGCATGAAGAGACACAGAAAACTAATATCAACGAAGTGGTTGAAAAGTTCTTAGCTATAAAAAAAGAAGACTAGGCTTAGGAAAACAGTGAACTTTGGTTGATCCTCATCTGTAAATATTGTACTTTACTTGAGTTCGAGTGTTATTGAATTGGATTAGACTTAAGGAGAACTTGTATAGAGTATATTCAAGAATTTTACAAATTCAGTTTCAAACTAATTTAAATGTTTGAAAAAAGCTAGAATGTTACTTTGATATTCGTTTTTAAATAATAAATTTTTAACACTCTGTGTGCGGTACTGTTTCATAGTCCGAATTTAAATCTTTGACGTAAAAATAAATCATTCTTTTTATTTTGGGTTTTTTATAGTTTGTATAGAACTTTGTCTATTTAGCAACAATGAATTTTAAGAGTTTGTACACGTGTAAAACATCCTTTGTAAATTGCAGACGCTTTGTGATAGACGAGAAAGTATTCACAAACCATTGTTGTGAAACACACGTAAATAGAAACTCATTTGAGTGTTTTCCCCTATTACGTATACAAAATTTAACCATTTTTATAGGGCCCCCTAATTAGTTTCGCGGGGGGGCCCCCGTTTCGTTAGCGCCGCCACTGTAAAAACTTGCCTAACTTATAATTTTTGAAAAAATGAATTACGTATTTCTAATTTTGTTTCTGAAGTCAGGCACACTTAAATTATCTTTAAATATGAAATTCTGTAATATTTTATCATGCTGATATGAAAACAGTATATAACATTCCAAACACTATAATAAATGCCAACATGTAAAACAGTTTCTGTTTCAGTGAGCAACTAGTATATGGAAACAAAACTAATAATTAAAATATTTTAAATTTAGTCTTACATCATAAAGTACAACTGTCACGGTAACGTAATGCCCCTCATTATTTGTAATTTACTCCCGCCGGTAACTCCCTACCGCTCTTCACTCCCTTATAATATGTGAATAATTATTAGGCGTTTCAGAATACTTCAAGTTACTTTACCAAAGTTGTTGCAACAAAAATACTTTCACTGTATCTTGCGATGTGGCAGTAAAACGGTTGACGTCATATATAATTTTGACTGTACTGTCATTAATATATTCGCACAATAGTTTGAAACTGCTGACTCGGGCTAGTTTGAATTGAGAACTCGATCATTCAGCCACGTTCACTGGAAAACGGGTCTCCTCCTCTCTAAATTAATTTCTATGTTTAGAAAACATTTACAGCTAATTCACTTTTGTCTGTGTTGTATATCGACTAATGTTTACTTCTTATAGTTGTTGGAGAATGTGGATGATTGGCTAGTGCAGAGATCTTATAGACCGACACAATGTTTGTATTTCATGAATGAGAGCCAGCTTACGGTAAAATCTAATTGACCACTATTTACTACGAGTTGCGGACCATTGAAACTAAACATTAATCTTTTCTTTACTATACACCACTTACCTTACTGTTTGCGATTTATTTGCCACGCGAAAAAGTACGTGTGACAAATGATATTGTTGAATGTAGTAAACGTTTATTCCAAGATCAGTAACCTAGTCGTAATTTTTTGTAAGTATGTACTGTCGTTATAGCTGACTACAAGTGGAGTTACCGATATCGATATCACGTTTATTTCTTTGTGGTTTGTTGCTAATATGACTAAAAGAATATTTAAACACATAGGTGTACTAATAAAAACGCTTGTATTCTTTACGCTAGGAATATGTTGAGTTACATACTGAAACGTATTTTAGAATGTTACTAAGGCAAAATGTTCCCTTTGGTACACGTATTACTCTCGTATGGACGTTTGTATTGGTTTCCAGATCATGAATTTGTGTACTGAATTTACGTTTTTTTTTTAATTTTATGATTTTTGCCGACGATAGGGACGTGTGATTAAAGCATCGTGGACCGCTTGCAAAGTCAAGCGTTGCATGCGTGAATACAAAATATTAGATAACCGCGTAGCGACTAGGGGTCTAGGACCTCTACACTCTCAAGGGTAGATATAGGGAGATAATTATATTATACAGATGTTATTATTATTACTATTAATGATTTTAAGGAAACGCAAAACACGTACTTTACATCTATTAAGGAACATCTACACTCACTTACCTTTACACCCGACAAGACATTTTGAATTTCAGTGACAAAACAAAGTAGATTTCGTTGTGCTAAGAGTTCAATCTCCGTAAATATGGGAACTGTCTAAGAGTAGTAAAGTAGAGAGTAATAATTGCCAGCTCAGCACTTTGTTATTTATTAGTTGGCCATAAAATCACAACTATTGTTAGGAATTTAGGCCTACTTATTCTTTTATAACGGAAGCTTATTGAAGTTTGTTACGCTGTAGTCCATAATATATTAAATGTGTCTATAGCCGAAAACGGATCTGGTGCTATTACTGTCTTCAAAGACCAAGAATAAGCGCTTCTACTGTTTCAATTGACAAGAAACCTATCAAATCCACTGCGAGCATGTTTTTATTTTATTATTGTGTCTCATAGTTTTACATATTTACCCATCTTAAAAATATATTATTCAAAATTTTAAATGCCGGTTGCACGAATAAATAGTGTAAAAAATAAACTGAATTAAAAGCACTGCTTCTAACTCATATTCAATATTTTGGGGAGTTATGTAATCTTAATCAATTTTCAATTACACATTTATCTCGAAGTTTTAAAATAATATGTTACTTATCACTGCCTCAGATCTTATACGAAACACACTGTTATCAATCTATTTTAGACAATATACACTTAAATATTTTATCAGCGAAACAGCACACAACCCGTGTATTGCAGCAATGCCATGCCACTTTCGGAAAACTTGTATACATTTTTTTGATAGAGATTTTTAGCATTTAATTTTGTTAAATATAAAATGAGTAATTTGTCAATTCAAACGTTTCTTATGGATATATTAATAGCAGATTAAAACGTATATTTTTATGTACGAATTTGCGTTCCATATTTTTATCTTGTATGTGTGTGTACAATCCAAATTGCAAACAGTGGAAAAACATATTTATATCATTTCCCTTCAATCTTTCTTTAGTATGATGTTACTCACAGTTTACCTGATCCGTCTATCCCTCAGTTTAATACTTGTCTACACCTCAAAGTATAATCTGTATACACACGCACGCGCCCCTACCTATACACAAGCAGACACATGCCAACAAAAGTATATTTACCTATCCATTCCTTATAAATTTCTGTCTGCAAGCACCCTTAAATGTGACTTTATCCTCTACTCGGACAAAAGCCATGATCTATGTGACACTTTGTCCTAAGGATGAAAAACACAGGGCACTGAAAATTAATAGATGACAAATTTTATTTTTTAGAATAATCGTTAAGATTTACTAATATAAGTGTTTTTTAATGAATACACATACACACACACACATATACGCGCGCGCGCACACACACACACACACACACGTACAATTACGAACACGCATACAGACACACAACACGCCCATACACACACAGAAGCATTGATATAGAACGTTCTAAGCCCGTCTGATGCTTCTAAGCAAATCAAATTAATTTCAAATATTTTGAGGGAACAACTTTTTATTAGCATTGAGATAGCGTTTGTGATAAGTGACCAAAAGATATTTTACCATTAAATGTATTTTTGACAATACCATTAGTCGAATCGGGATGTTTATGAGATGCATATGAACTTTAATAAAAATCTGTGCAATGTCAGTGAACAAAGGTCATTGAAAATAAAGAACAATGTCACTGTTTAACTGCAAAAAGGCCTACTTCAGAAACAAGAGTTAAATGAAAACAGAGCCCGTTAAGTCAGCCAGAAACTGAAAACAAATAATGAAATACACATACATTAAGCAACGAATACTTCAAAAATTATTTCAATGAACATTATTTTCAATACAATAACAAACTATACTGTCAAAAAGATGGCGTTGCTACGTCAGCACCAACCTTCGCTATCATATCAGAAACCTTTTTACAAAAACTGGATAAAAATAAATAAATATAATAAAATCCAACGATCCATTAGGATGTTACTTTGGTAATACTCTATACAAATTACAAGACTATGGCATAAACATAACTAATATATAGAACTCAATCAATACTTTTCATTATAAAATAAAATTCACATTGGAGAAGGAACTAATAATAAATTAAATTATTTTTACATAACAGTAACCAAATATTTTGATGCATATTTTGAATACTCAACATACAGAAAACCTTTTCAAACTAATTTAATAATACCAAATAACTCTAACCCTCCACCCCACCAAAAGTGGCACTATTTAATTCCATGATATACCTAATGCTTAGAACCTCATTAAATGGCAATGAAACAAAGAAAGAAAGAAATATTATCAATCAGATAGCAATTGATATTCTGTTCCCAAATATCAAATGTTTAAATAAGTGAACACACACGTACACAAGCACAAAGACACACAAATTTACAGATGAAAATTAATTTACCTTTTTTTTCAGCCGTCGTGTGACTTCTTATTGTATTTAATTAAATAACGCGTTTCGAGGCTCAAGGCCTCATCTTCAGTTTTCAGTCCCGTGTGGACGTCGTTAACACATTAAAACTAAACTACTACACATTAAAGTAAAACACACTACACAAGTTAACCGATGTCTGGGTGCGCACCCAGACATCGGTTAACTTGTGTAGTGTGTTTTACTTTAATGTGTAGTAGTTTAGTTTTAATGTGTTAACGACGTCCACACGGGACTGAAATCTGAAGATGAGGCCTTGAGCCTCGAAACGCGTTATTTAATTAAATACAATAAGAAGTCACACGACGGCTGAAAAAAAGGTAAATTAATTTTAATCTGTATTGAATCGCGACTTGGATACCAGAGAACATGAGTTTAAAACACAAATTTAGTAACACACATCCAAAATGCACAAAAGGCATGTAGACGTTTTACTCGATTTTTAAACGTTGCTTATTCATTTATGTATTGTTCGTTACAGGCCTTCAATCGAAGACATTTCGCATATTGAACACTATTTTTTAAGGTTCTCTGATTGTATTAATTCAGACCATAAATTATACATTCATGTATACATCTGTATGAATGTATATCTCAAACGAACACCACAATGCTACCCATCTGACAGCGGAACGGAACTAACTCGGAACAGTGAATTTCCCGTATCCTGTATTGAATCAGTGTTAGCAATCTCTCTTGCGAAAAGCAAATCATTATACTGTGTCGTGTTACATCTATCTGAATACTTGCGCTTGAACGCGCGCGTGCACACACACACACACACACCAAAATACAAATCGCTGATGTCGTAAACAGTGAGTAATAAATTACTTGCAATACAAATCTGCAGTCACCCCGTGACCTACTATAGAATAACTGCTACCTTTAACCTTAACAAAACGCTAACATAATACATATAGAATTATGCCTTAATTGAATGAAGTTGCAATTTCAACTTATAACTAAAATACATGTATTAAATAATATTAATGTAAGTTCCAACTCAGACTAGTTACAGTATCTGTGACCTGTTATTCTGAAACGTACTAATATAGTTCTACAGTCCACTGTGCTGTACAGTTCGATTTTATGATTCCCACTTCACAGCATAGTTATGTGACATGAGCTGTAAAGTCATCACAGAAAAAGAGAAAACGATTGGAGTTAAAATGACTGTCTGAAGGAGCAACGTAAAGATTCTCCGAAAAATTTGGTTAAACGGAATATAGCAAAACAAATATAACAATAGCCTTATTGTAATGTAGAGTGTTCTGGTTATAATCAAAAACTTGTAAATATTCTTCTACTTCTTTATTCTTCTTTATTTATTCATTTACTTCTTAGCGTTTTGCTTTTCTTTGCCTTTTACATATAAGCTACTTCACTGGCGATGATGAATGAATATACTGTCATCTTCGTCAGGCCAATGTGTCCTTCAGATTCAGCGTTCAGCGCAATTCACTCCAGCACCAACGCATTTTGTTAATATCATTTCATGTCAGTTTCTCCTGTTCTTAGAAAATTTTTATTATTTTCGGTACAATGTAAGTCTTTTATCTTTTCCATGTGATTCTCAATATTCGGCATCTGGCGTTTACAGTTACCTTTATATATTTTACCCGCAACAACACACCCACTCGTCTAGTATGTGTCTGCACCCCATCCTTACTTAGGCCTACTTACTCGTGCAGATCAACATCCTTTGTAACTCTTATTCCATAATCCATCATAATCTATTATCTTTTAGTACCTAATATATTTTCGTGTAGACTACTATTAAACGAATTTTTACTACTACGTTGCCCTTTATGCAAGACACTTTCATGAAATTGCAGTAGTAAGTACTTTTTCCAGTGACCTGCTATTTGATGATGTGAGCAAGGAGATTATATCGGAAATCGAGTTCTGCACATAAATCGTATAGCAGTTTCAATTTCGTTGTTTGTAAAGTAGGTTCTCCCTTAATACAGTTTGAAATGAAATACTGAATTGTGCGTAAGTAGAACATTATAGAAAGAAAATTATAGCTAATTCTGTGTGTGAATTAAGTCGTTCCAATCAGGGTAGTTTTTGAAATGCAAGGGTATCTTATTAGTTACGGATCGTTACACTTCAAAAAAGAAGGATGAGAATGTGAACTCCAAGCCTATTCAGTCACTTGTATCGGTAGGATAGGTGGGGAAGAAAAGAAACTATTGTTGCTAAGGGGTTCTGAGTAGGAGGGTTGAAGAAAGGGTCGGTAGCAACTTTGGTGAACACAAGAAAATTTTAAATACGCGTAAATTGAGACATACGCATTTTGTCAATAGCCCAATTAAATAGCTAGATTTAAATAAGGAATTCAGATATGCTAAAGACTCCCTTCTTGTTATCTAAAGCTTTATTCAGTTGTTCTAAAGCTTGTTCGGAATTATTTAAATCAATACTCACCTCTGTTAAGTTTTAAATTCCGTGTACGCAATTTTACACTGAAACATGCTGTGTTGACTGTAATAGTAATACGTCTGTGAGTAATGTTATCTTATATATTACTTATAAAAATATTTTCAATTAATTTAAAAATCATTCACTATATATTTCTCCTTGGTCTCTTCGTTGTTTATCAAACACCATGGACCATGGTAAATCCCTTCGATCCACATAAGTTCCGTAAAGCAAATTACTTTAGAAATTAAGTTTTTATCACAAATGAACAATAAAATTTACATTTTAATATTATTTAGTGAATGCATTTTTCATTAGAGTTTTATAAATTCGTTGCTGTGTTCCCAATTTTGTACTCTACTCTCTTGTTTACAACAGTAGACAAGTACTGATATTTTAAAAATTATTAAAATTATTGATCGTGATATGATGTTTAAACACTGAAATTAATGCAGAAATTTCCCCTCAATAATTTCATAATGAACCCTTTGAAAGGCTTGTTGTTACAGTAAACACACAGCCGACATTATAATGTTGTATAGACTCTTAGACAAAGTATTATGAGTAGACTATATTCCCACTTGAGTGTGATGTGCGGTTTGTGTGCGTTTTCTTAAAATATACTTTATGTTGTTTAAAAACTACAAAATTACTCAGAAGTAAAATTAACATTTATTTACATTAGACTCATAAAAGTAGATAAGTACGGAGGAAATTATATATTGGTGATATCTGACTTTATGAAGCAGCTGAAGAAAATACAGGTGGATACGAGAATCCATAAGAACATTCTGAATGCATTAGTTGGAGCTTGAATCTGTCTTTTCTGCAGTTCTATTGTCAGCGGAAGAAAACTTAAAGAACAAGTTTTGAAATTCCTCCCCCGACACGCGCTCGCGTTTGTGGAAACTTGATGAACGCAAATAGATGAATCAGACTGGAATGGTTCGCTTTGAAATCCCGCCGTATCGTGTTATATTAACGTGTAACCCATATAACAAAGGGGAACTTAATCCTACGTATTGTGCCAAGAGGATTCTATTTGCGCATACACACATAGACACATACACACACATAAATACATAGAACTGAAATCACTGATGCTGTAAACAACGGAATGTAATGTTAATTATATGCTTTCTAACGCGTCATTGATCGTACAGCACATAATTACATCATTAATAAGCATGTTTTATGTGACAGTTAATTTGTAGGCTATTCGTAGTTGTATGTCTGCAGCCTGTAAGTGAAAATGTATACGTGCAAATTATTTCTATATTCCTTTCAGCATGTAGTTTTCAATATATGTTAAGTAAGAAACAATTTCGGTTTACATCATTTAATATAGGAGGTATATTAAGAAAAAGACCAAAATTTTGCAACAAAAACTTTATTAATGTACTTACAAGTTTATGCATGCTTATCCCCTTCAAAGTATTCCCCCCTGCTTGCAATGCACCGCTCCCAACGTTTCTTCAAATTCTGGAACTATTCCTGGAAAGCACTTTTTGGAATGGCGCGCAGCTGTTCTTCCATATTTTTCTTGATCTCCTCTATTGTTTCGAAACGTCATTTACAAGATGTCCTTTCAAGTTTTGGGAGCAAGAAGGTGCTGGGGCTAAATCTGGAGAGTAGAGTGGGTGGGGTAGAACAGTCGTATTGTTTTTCGGCAGATAATTGACGACAAAGAGTGACGCGTGAGCTGGTGCGTTGTCGTGTTGTAACACCCAAGTCTGTTCCCTCCACAGGTAATGGCCTCTTCTTGCGTACTGCTTCCCTCAAACGCCTTAAAACTTCCCTATAATACTCCTTATTTACTGTCTGACCACGTAGAATGAGTTCATGATGAATCAACCCTTTCCAATCAAAAAACACCAACATCACCCTCGTGTCTGACCTACCCATCCGGCCTTGCTTTTTTGTCGGGACGATCATTTTCCCACCCACTGATGAAGACTGTGCCTTCGTTTCTATATGGTATCCGTACACCCACGTCTCGTCCCCTGTTATAATGTTTGTGATGAGGTTTTAATCGACACTGGCATGGTCAAGCAGTTCCTGACTGATGTTAACACGATTCTCTTTCTGATCATCGGACAACAAACGCGGCATGAATTTTGCTGTGATGCGATGCGTGGTCAGTTTTCCTTTTAAAATTTTGTAGCACGAAACCACGCTGATACCCAATTCCTCGGCAATCTCACGTACAGTTAAACGACGATCTTCACGTATCATAGTGCGAACTTCATCGATTTTATCGTCGCTTATAGAGCTACACACATGACGTCATTTATACATGTTAAAACGTTCTAGATTTTTCTAGAAAATCGACCACGTGTTGGTGGCGATGAACTTCCAGTTTAATGGCATGAGACAAAAGCTACGTATCATACAAAGTGATTAAACGTGATTACAGAAATACAAAATCTTTTTTGAAAGTCACACCCATCCACAAAACGCGCGCACAGAAGGAACAGGCGAAAGATTTCAGAATTCAGTCAGCTAAAGTAGTATCAGTTTCGTGATGCTCAGATTCATAGATGAAGTATTGACTTAACTCATTCGAACTATCTTTGCTTTTTAGCCGTAGTCTCACCTGTTTGACTGATTTGCATACAACGTATGCTTCTTACAGGACCTTATAGAGGACTTTTACATATCCTTATTATAGAACATATTATGTAAGGGTGAAAGCTGTAATGAGACACTGAAGGCGAGTGTCGATAATGAATGACGGTAAACTCTGGAAGTTAAACGTTAAACGAAAAAGCTCATAAAAGTTTCCAAATTAACATGATAACAGAAATATATTGGTTTACGTATTTATCATAAATCATAAATCAGCTGGCTGAAGTTTCAGCCGGTATATATTTATTGGCGGAATATACTTGTTTTACAACACACCGATGCCGCAACACCAATGCGCTGGGTCTGATGACGTCAGTATCATCGTATATATGACCACGACCACAGCAGAGGGCAGTGAGAGCAGACTACGCATTGAGCTGTTGCATATCTCATTAGAGACACTATCAGAAAGGAGATAATCGCACAAAAGAAGCTGCTTCGCCTGTAGGCCTACTACCAGAATAAGGACAAACGGCTTCATTAAGAGGACCATTTTGGGCACCATCATAACGCCATTGCCACGCAGGCGGAATCGAATGACTAAACTTGTAATAAACAACAATGCAGTTATATAGGAACCTGCTGCACAGCGCCGGTAAGTCAGATAAGTAGTGGTACACAGCGGAATCCGTGGAATCTGTGGGTACAAAGAAATATACTGAATCATAGGGGCGCTACAGTTC
Organism: Magicicada septendecula; assembly: GCA_034769895.1. Classification (NCBI taxonomy): domain Eukaryota; kingdom Metazoa; phylum Arthropoda; class Insecta; order Hemiptera; family Cicadidae; genus Magicicada; species Magicicada septendecula. The sequence goes on along the minus strand of CM068368.1, from coordinate 390,047,284 downwards.
GGACAGCGACAGATCACTTGTTGGGACAACGAAAGCTTGTCATAGTGAAACCATTGGCCATTGTCTTGTAATTCCAAGGTTTGGAAGTGATATCCACTACATTCTATACAACTGTTGGCCCGTTTAGGCTCCTCCCGTTGCTCAGGGACAGTTTGGAGAAGGGTGAGATCTTCACGAACCTATTAGGACTTAAGCGGTTGTTCGGGCTCTGCGTCAACCGATCATACCAGATCAGTAATGTGTCTCAGATGCCACCGTTGTCAGCGGTGTGGCCACAACAGCTTTGGCTGCTCCATCTAGCCCTCTTATTGGGATGTGACAGCGACCGCCTCACGCAAACACACACTGTTGCTGATAACCACCAATTTTGTATAACTGTAGTGGGCCTCAAGCCGCCAATAACCGACCACGTTTCACGTGCTTCGAATAGCTGTACAAACTACTGCGCCAGTGAAAAGGCTATACAGTCGCCACTTGCCAAGCCTGCTTCCCCGGTGATCGAGAAACAAGAGGCTATGCTTTCTCCTATTCCGAAGCAACAAGCGCAGGTTCTCTAGGATCGACTATAATCAGGTCTCAGAACTAGTGAGAAGTCACAGTCTGAACGGGTGGTCTTCCGCCTGTAAATTAGACAATTGGATCGGTCGGTCAGTGGGTGGTGTGTGGAATGGCCATCTTGGTAAGGTGTCTGCTCGCCATCACAAAGTTGACGTGTCATAGCGGCAGCCTCTCAAGTGCACCCGTGCACTCGGCGGTCTATTCGTATAGACTACTTACAAGCATCCCCATCGTGAGCTCTTGACTAACGATCTGGAAACTGTTTTCGGTACAAGTAGAAGGATAATTATGGCGGGCGACCTGTCTGTAACTAACCAGTCTGGGGCAATCGTCAAACTATCGGAAACGGTTTTCACTTACACGGGTGTACTGATATGAGCAGCGTATTGGCATTCTGTCCGATTCCGCATATTTACTATTTAGCATAGACCAACGCCCTCCATGACATACTGGACACCTACGAGGTCAGAGAGGTTTATTGCGATAGAAATTGCTTCAAAGTGTATTTGACTAGGGATTAAAGCTAACCACTAAAGTAATGCGCAGGTTCTCTTTTTAGCTCTTATATGAGAAGTAGTTGTCCCTTCCTTGGATAACTTGAAACACTTAAACTCACAAATTCAGTGCACGGGCGGCACGGAATAACCTACCACCAATCCCCTGACCGCCGGACTGCCGGACTATGCAAATAGTCTTATTTGGTCGAAAACCAGTTGGGCCCATTCTCCCAAAAACAAGCATCTAATAAAAAAATCCAGATTCACCAAGAGATATATTTCACTTGCGAAAACATAAAAATTCATTTACTCTAGCGCTATTGTGTGTGTGTGTTCGTGACACGATGCAATATAAAGTAAGTTTAGAGTAAACAATAGTTCTTATCTTTTAATTCTATGTGAATTATCTTCGTAGAAAGAGGCTGTCCTAAATTATCATTTGTGCACAACGTATGTATTAAGAGAAATAGATTTTGCTAACGATGAAATGTGAGGTAAGATATTTAACTGACACTGTGTAGGCCTACACAATACAGTGGTGTAATATAAAATAATTATCCATTTATGAAAGCCTTTAACATAAATGGATAATCTGGATTCCTAATAAAACTTAGCCACGATGAACAAAACCTAGAAACGCAGTATCAGGTTTCGTAAGTAACGATAAATTAATTTATAACAACAAATGTAAGAGAGGATAAAACGGGCAAACCAGGAAGCGAATAGATAATGAAATCATTAAGTGAGATACCTATGTTGTATAGAACAGAATGAAAGTTTAATAAAGAGAGAAGGTGAAATAGCGTCAAGTTTAATGTAATCAGCGTAGATAACGTGATACTGTTGGCGTGTTGCTGGTTACAGTAATGTTGTAAATGGCGGAGCGGACTGTAGCAATTATTGTTTCATCCGATGCCCTCTACAGTACAGTAGAGTATCCTGTGTTTGTTAAACATTGTATCTTCCATTAACCAGTCCGACAATGTCAGCTCATAATACTGACTTTATTATAGCCTTCCATTCATATCACCTGCTTGTCTCGTTCTGTAATTTTAACCCTGAATTAACATGTATTCAAGATTATAGGCCGGGAAGATCACGGACATTCGTGTGTTAACTCACATGTTGCATATGGGCGACAAATCTTACTAAATTGTTAGCAGATAGTTATATTTTCATTAACACAACATTGCAGTTAGTCATTAACGCCTTAATTCTAGTTAAACCTAACTTCTTAATTTAGTGACAATAATTTCTTGAGTATTCACACTTTCGCTAAAGATAACCATGTTTTCAGACATAATAAATCAGGTATCTTTTATTAAAGATTTCATTAAAGGCTTGTCATACTGTAATTATATTATTTACATAAAAACAATTCGTAAATTGTTACGCACACGCGCGTTCGCGAAAGTGTATTCACTTTTACTGCGGAACACGTTATCGCTATAATTAATGTATCCATAGTGCTGGGATATTTTAGTGAAGTAAATGATCTTGCGCGTAATGACTTGTGGCAGCCACTATACAGAATTACATTGGTTCTAATTATATTAATATTATGAACAACATATGTATAGCCTATTCTACTTTGTGTAATCTTCAGTTGACCCAGAGTACTTTTAATTTGAAATGCACGATTTCGAAATAAAACAGTTGGGTCTATTCTCCTGATGTAAAATAAACATTTAAGAAAAAATCTAGTTTCACCAAGAGACATATTTCACCCGCAAACATATAAAACAACATTTATTCGCGGGCGCGCATGCGCGCGTGTGTCACACGATGTAATGTAAAGGAAGATTAGAGTAAACCATAGTCCTAATATTTTAATTATATGTGAATGATCTTCATGGCAAGAGGCTGTTCTAAATTATCATTTGTGTACAACGTTCGTTTTACGAGAAGTAAATTTTCCTGACGATGAAGTGCGAGGTAAGATATTAAATTGACCCAGTGTACATAATACAGTGGTTTAATATAAAATGATTGGAGTGTTGGAGTGTCTTTAACATAAATAGATAACCTGAAGAAGGTTGTCTTTCCTTGTTTCTTTGCTCGTTACATAAAGTGGCAGTTTTTATGGTTACAGTTACCATAAACGTTTACTCTTTAATTTTATGGTAATCTTAAATTTTAGTCATCACGATAGCTATTCATCAGTTCTTCTATTCTGATAGCTATTCTTCATGGTATTTTTCAATTTATATTTTCAATATTTTTCGTACACAAGATCCGTCCCACTGCGTTGTCATGTTAGACTTCTGTGTTCTGCATTAACTGCAATGATATATTTTTTTAGAATACCGTAAGATGTCAAATAAGACGTTTGTTTTATCCTTTCGTTACTACAATACATTTTAATTGCTAAAATGGCTAAACCAAATTTATGTTTACTTGAAAAAAAAATAATTTGGATTAATCCTCTAACGCTGACATAATATTCTAGTACTAGTTATATAACTTCTGAAAGAAAATGAAATATACTCTTGCTATAGTCTATGACGTTATTAAACAAACTTATTACAGTTAATAAAACATTTGTTTATATGAGACTCTGCAACAAAAAAATAATTTTGCGTATTCTTTAAAAGTGTTAATTTAGTGTTAAATGTTTTAAATAAGAGTGTTAAATTGTTATATTAAAAGTAAGGTAAGTAAATTTGGTAAAAGATTTCATTTGACGACAAGGACTTGTTTGAAAAGGAAGCAAAAATTAAGTAGGATATACTAAAATTTACAGTAATGTGAAAAAACGTGTTAAACTATTAAGAGAATAAATAAATTATATAATAACCTACAGAAATAATAATTATTTTTTGACACTTTTTGGTAACTCATCTGTAGCCATTGTTAATGGAAACTGGATTTCGATAAGCTAGTAGGCCTATACGGTTACTTAAAATACAAACCGCGTAGTTTGTCATGTAACCTCCTGTTCCCTGCGTCCTCTGACAGTACTTGTAGATGTCGTCGTGTTTGTAGGTAAGTAGAATACCTCAATCAGCATGTCCGACAGACGGGGTGAGAAGGAGAGGGCTTCAACTGCATTACCACTTCAACACACTGAATTCTCAACTTGATCCCCGTTCTCGTCATCCGTGATTTACATATCCGGGTGTTTGCGTTGTCGCCTTGTAATCTTCTCAGTAGTTCCGGTATCTGCTGTATACGTGCTTCTGGTTGGAGTTAAAAAGTAATTTTATTAGAAATTTGGCTGCTCATAAACTGTCTGATAAACACTGTAATTCTATTTTTATTTGTTGTTCTTAATATTTTTGTCGTACAAAATGTTTCTGTCTCTTAAAAATTTACAATTACATGATGCACTCAGCTCTTGTTTAAACAATAACAAAGGGATATAGAATACGTGTCTTAAATCTCAAAATGGACATTTGGCATCAGTGATTTAATTTTTGAGATAGCAGCGTTTCTTATGCGCTAGGAGTCGGCAGCCGTCTTCATGTTAATTATTCTCAAACACATAAGAATATAAACAATTAAAGACTTACCATCGCTTCAAGATAACTTCACGTCATACAGAGTTTTTTTCCTAGGTATATCACCACTAGATAGACAGAAGATAGACAGGGCTGCCCCTTACGTTTTGTAACCTTCGACATATACAGCAGTATTATTATTAAAACATGACCAGAAATGTCCCCAAACTTGTTATCGGTTGAGAAACAAAAAAAAACCTTCTCTTGGTCTACAACAGAAGGAGGTAATATTTTAAAACTGTAACGAATTTTACATCGTGTTATTTTACATTACCTGTAATGGGTCAACACAGAATTTAAAAAAATTTAGAAGCCAATAGACAGTAGACTATGTTGTAACGGATTTTATGATGTATATGTATGTATATAAACATGTTCGTATAATAACGGAATCAAGAAACATACCAATATCTGTGGAATTTATCATAAGTAGTAAGACTAAATCAGCATTAAATTCACTATTGTTACAAATTACAAATTCACCTCCGTATTTTTACAAACATTTGAAGTTACGAAGATGTTTAGTTTTCTAGAACTGTATAAGGGTACGATAGTTTCTTGTCACTTTATACAAGCGTTAATCTGACATATAAGAACATGTTTTTCCGTGCGCAGAAACATTCGTTGCAAGAAAGCTAACCAGTATTATGTTTATTCTGTTTGTGTCTATTTTGTTATCAAAAGTATTACTTACAGCGTTTTAAGGACTACAAGAAAACTTGGAAGATTCACTAAATATTACCACAACTCAGGCAAATAATTCAATTTAAGGTGTAATTGAAACGATCAGGCAGAGCAAAATTTTTAAAGAAGAACAGGTATCGAATACGTGAAACGGGACACTACGTTCGGGAACAAAGAACGAGAAAGTTGAAGAAGGAAGCACGTTTAAAATATGTATATAATAAGTATAATGTTTGTTATGTTACTGTGTGCAACTATGTTCCATTTTCTTACAAAAATGTTAGTTAAGTTTTTAGCACTACAACAAAATCTGAAAATCTAACTAAAATTTCAGTAAATCCACTAAAATTTTCTGTGATACTGACAAATATGTTAATGAAAATTGTAAGGAGAACGGTTCGAAAGAGAAACCTGGAGAATGTTAACTGTTGAAGAGACACAATATGTCACGACACGACGTTTGGAAACAAGGTACGAAAACTGTGGAGAAGAAATAAAGCTACTCTATATTTATTGTGACTATTATGTGTACTATCGTTATTGATTTTACGCATTAATTACAGCATTTCTACCACTACAAAAAAATCTGAAGGTTACTAAAATTTACTATAACATTGACACGAATGTTAATAAAATACCTATTGCGAACTATTGGACAGACACAAACTTCGCGAACATTATGCGTTGAATATATACAATGGAGTCATGATGCGACAGTCAAAGAACAAAAAAGGTGGAGAAGTAAGCATGGTTTCATTATACTGTCACAATATTCCGAGTTGTTAAACCTTGGTCTAGATTGTGAACACTTCCAGAAGCGTCGTCCGTACGATGACGGACATATTCAGTGGCGCCTCTACGTATAGGAGGCTTTATTCTTATATCGAAAGTTAAAAAGAAAAAAGTACAACTGCTGTCTTATTTGTCGTTTCTACGAGCTATCAAGTTGTCGTGACACAGAAACTGTCCCACAGTTTCTACGCATGAGAAGAATTTTCAACACGGCCCAAGCTCCATCGTATTGTTACGATATTACAGAACAATCTACCTGTTTCTCGGATATTCCAGTGTAATCCGGCTGTAAGGTTGTGTGCGTACGTGATCTCAACATGCGTTAGCGAAACTTTTCTAGACGTCGCCGGCCGCGCGCACTGTCAAGGCCGCAATCAATAACGTTCTAGTGTAGCGCTGATACGCAGTATGAATGTTTCTGTAATTTCAGCGGGGTACAAATATAGGCAAACAGCTGAGCTTAGTTTAGTTATTGTCGGGAGATTTACAAAGTGTGGTTCAAAGTATTGTGGCGAGGTGTTATGTGTTTTATAATTGTGCGGGACAATTGTAATACAATTGTGTTTTATATCAGTTGACATTATTATTGCAAGTGAACAATTTTTATTTGATTTATTGTAAGAGACTATCTTGTTGATTACAAACTGTTTAATTGTAATAATTAAAGCTGGTGATTAGTGCCTTAATTGGTGTCTTATATTTTGTTTTCCCCTGTACCATACGACGATCAGTAGATCGTCGTAACAGTGTTATTAGTGGAACTGAAACGCGCTATGCTCCGAAAACGTACCCATCATACACGGCGGTCTTTGTATGTTAACACTGATGCTGTATACGATGTTTATGTGCGTATGAGACGCGTAATATGTTTTGATCATTGGAATATGGTGCATAGCATTTCGTATTATGCCGTGGAGTGTACACGAGCAGCTGCAACGAAGAGTCAGAAAAAAATGTGAACGATGTAGTTCGCGACTAAATAAGGAACAATCGCTGGATATGCAGAGGATAGTCGTCAATTCTTCGGACCGGCAACTTCCATCGAACGAAACATCCGTTTTGGCCAAGGGGCAGATTTTGCTATAAGCTATACCTCAGCGTCGGTGGAAGATTTAATTGCTAATGTTGAAAACGGTCTCCATGAGTTACCCAGTGAAGAGGCAGATGAGGTTAGACAAGAAGTTGTTAGAATATTAAGGAGGGTGCTGATCCACTGAAGAATCATTTATCTTCAGAAAAACGCAGGGCCCTTGAATGACTTAGGTCTAACACTAGCACCAGTTTTTTTTTACTGCGGACAAGGGGAGCACTACTGTAGTGTTAAATATTAAAGACTACAAAAAAAATACTTAATATAACAGACACGACGAAAAAAAGGGTGGGACGAAGAGTGCGGACAACAGGGATGTTGCGAAGAGTGCGTACAGCGGTACAGTCTGATATCTGAAGAGCGCGGACCGTGAACTCACAAACACTTAAGATGCGAATAGTGCGGACAACACCAAAACTGCACCCTTTAATTGCGTAACATAACAACAAGTTAATCGTAGGTGATTTTATTTTTTTAAATATATAAAACTTAAAACGTTTTACCTACCTCTACACAGTCTAAATTTCATACAATACCTGTAGTTACACATAAGACAAAATACAGTACACATAGTTTTATAAGACGAAGTAAGCATTAGAAACAACAGGAAGAGAACAATAAAAACATTTCATCTAACTATAAGATGTTTAGTACAGCTGTTATTTTGTAAATTGTAACTTAGCAATGTTGTATCTATAACAAGCCTGCGGATACCTATTGGAGATCTGTATTTATACGTAATATATTCTTACTAAGCTGAAACCAAATATCAACTAACTGCATGTTTTGGACTATATAATGCTTTGTTTTTACGTTACGATTCATGAAAACATAGTAACACTTAGTTATCAGTATACACTCGCATCTAAATTTGATTAATAAATAAAAACAATAACAAACTCGGATGTGAAGTGTGTGTGTGTGTGTGTGTGTGTGTGGGTGGGTGTGTGTGGGTGGGTGGGTGTTTGGGCGCGCGAAAGAGAGAGCGTGCGCAGAAATAGGCTATTCGTCCAGAACAGAAGACATAATCTTATTACAACACTTATAAGCCTAAAACTGTATAGTAATATAGGCTACAATTCATTTAATTACGTAATTACAGATATTTAACTTAGTTCTTCCACCAATTAGGGAAGTTTTCTTTATTGCTACCAACTAAATTATTTAGGAATCCCTGCTCTAACACATTCTTTGTATTTAGTTATTCTTACCATCTTATTGAGAATAGCTAATCGGCTGAAACAATTGTCAGAATTTAACAATAAATTTTGTGAATCTACCAAGCGTTTATATCTAAGTTTTTCAAATTTTTTTATTAAGTTAAGTCAACACTCTCAACAACAAATAAGTTTTTCGTTTTTAAATAAAAAATTGTATTGTTAGAATTTTTTATAGACAGAGTGCCAGAGAGGAATGTATCCCCATATCCCAAATATGTAAAGAAAAAAGGGGTGATCTGCATAACTAAGGTTATGATTTTGTAGCAGAAACTCCGTCATCTAGCATTTTGAAGAAAACAATGCAAACACATAGAAGTGTCGCTCGAGGAAGCCAAAAAGAGCCGAAAACGCGCGACCTAATTGTTCATGACGACAAGTATTTGAAAATGAATGACGGAAGCATTTTGTCTTTCAAGCGAGGTCTCTTAAAAAGAAAGTCTCGTACTGTTCAATTGTGAAAAGGGCAGAGAAAGCCTGAAGCACGTCAAGATATTCTTCATGGAGGGAACGATCAAGAGTTGCAGTAAGCAGATTACCCAGATTTATTCCATTCACGCACACTTGGAAAATAGAAATGAGAAAACAAACGTTATTCCTGTGGCATTCGCTCCTTCGCCGAACAAGGAAAGAGAAACCTAGGCCCATATGTTTCGACTTACCTCGCAGCTATTCCTGAATGGAAACCACAATAAATCACTTCGAATCAGCGGCAATATTGGCGGACCGCGAAGTTTCATTTCGGACCGCAGAGGTAAATGGCTGTTTTTTTTTCACATGAAGAAGTGTTTGCGGAGGAGAGTACAGGAACTTAGCCTTACCAGCGAGTACCGAGAAACGAGTTTATACGCAAGGATGTGTAAGGCAACAGTCGCCTTTCTTAAGCTAGAACATGTGGAAGATGGATTTGTCGAGACTCATTCTTTTTGATTATTTGTTGATCAGTGGCTAGAGAATGAAGAAATCCCCCACTGAACCACTGTGCTGTAAAAGACAACATAGAACAATCAACGCTGTTGAGGTATGGCATCAAACAATCAACAGCATTCTACTGAATCCCAAGCTGAAAGTGAAAGATGTCATACGATAATTGAAAACAGAAACGGAGGCACCAAGAGTATATATATATATATATATATATATATATATTGCAACGATACAGCCATATGCTGTATTAGGCATTGATTTGAATAAATATAAAATTTGTAGAATTATTATAAGTTACGGGTAAATGGACAGGTCGAGATTGTAAAAATATTTCATTGTTAGATTAGGGGAGAAATTAACCTGTTCCGACAAGCAGAGAACACCTGCTCAATTGTATGTGTGGTACGCGTGTATCTTGTGTGTGTTAGTGATGCATGTACAGACAGGAATCTCAGCTACCCACCCCAAGTAATTAATAAAATAATTATTTTAATTCACTGTGTGAAAACTAATTAGTGTATAAACAAACCAAAGGCACCAAAGTGTGTGTAAATTTTATAGTTATCCCCAGTGAAAAAATGACGTTAATAGAACACGCTACGCGAAGTCAGTGCGAAATAAACGTGCCAAAAAATACGCAAATTACCTCATGACGCTCAAATTAATACAGTGAGTGCTTAATCGAATTAGCTATGATTTGTGCTATCTCGATTCCGTGCAAACCATTGCTATTTGCTAATAATTGCAAATAGATGAAAAGGTTCGGGAGTGGGGGCTATCAGGCGATATGCAGGTATCGACAGGACGATTTTGGAGCAAACTGGCGCGGAATCTCGAGAGGGTATAAATTGAGGGTTCGACCGAAAACCTTTCTCTCTTCTTTTCAAGACACTTGCAGTCGGACATGCTGTCCGTCGGCAGAACAGTTTTATTTTTATTACAAGTCTCATTAACGAAAGAATAAAACGTTCGTTAATTATGTGACAATATTCCGGAAAACGTAAAAGTACCGGGACCGTTTACGTCTACCAAGAGTATCTACGGAGAAGCTACCAGAGCGACGAGGGATGCTGGACGTTAGACGATGTTTAAGATCTACCTTGCAGCAGATAACAACTCTCTGAAGCGGACCACACATTGCTGGAGAACGACGCTGGACTCTAGACGTATCCAGGACCACACACTGCTGGAGAACAACGCTGGACTCTAGATGTAGCCAGGACCACACACTGTTGGAGAACGACGCTGGACTCTAGACGTATCCAGGACCACGCCAGGCCAGGAGGAATGGAAAACTAACTCTGCACAACGCTGGACCCCGCCAATAATTCGTAAGATCATCAGAACTCGAGGTGACATGCATAATGCATTGTTAAATGATTTTTAAAAGAGCTCATAAAGACTATATCAAAAGACAATAAATTAAAACAAAGAAAAAATTATAATTATAAATAATATTTTAGAAATGTAGATAAATGTTTAGTCGTAAGAAGAGCGATCACATATAAAAAAAGAATAAAAAAAGAATGTAAAGTTGAGAGAGTAGATTTTGTTTATTAAAGTAAATAGTTAAATTGATTCGATATTTGCATTATAGAAAAAAATAATTTAAATTTGAATATTAAAACAAATGCCAGTCTAAAAGTAATTAATATAAATTCAAATTAATTTTAAACATTGGTATAGCCTGAGCGAGTTGAGGCCAGATCTGAATTAAAAGAATTAAATTCAAAGTACATTTTAATTTTATATTTTATTACTAAATCAAATTATTAACATTTCTAGATTAAGATTAATAACATGTCTAGATGTAAGAGGGTTTTTTAAATATGTGTAACACTGCATAGTATAAGAGATAAACATTTAATAATGAGCAATATCGTGACCGAAGATTATTAATGATATTTATTATTTATAAGATTGAGTAAACAATAAATATGAATTTTAAATACTCATAAATACATAAATACTACTCATAAATACTTTTATTATAATTACACCTGAACCCCAATTACTACACGCTATTTGTATTGTTATAATTTTGTCGCCCGTCAACGTGTGGCACGACACGCTTACATTTAATAACGTTGTACCTTGTAGTAAATGGCGCTCCAAGATCGTGGGGCTCCACAAATTTAAATTATATTAAATTTGCAATTTTATATCGTTGTAACATATATATGAAAATAGTATTAAGCATGGAAGAAAATAAGAGGAAAATAAAGTAAGTGAGGATGGACGAGAGAATAGAAAGAACTGTTTAAACGTATGAAGAAACGGGCGATATCAAATCATGCTTAAAAGCTATATGTTTCTTTCAAAAATTGGAGTAGGTCAATGTTGAATTTATTGATATATATATATATATATATATATATATATATATATATATATATAGTTAAAATGTAGCACATAATAAATTAAAACATTAATAGTATTTAGAAAAACAATAAATACAAAAATGTAACAAAAAAGAAGACACTCAAAGCTGATTTTAAACACGTCAACACGATTGTGAGTCTTACTGTCATTTTTCCATTCCAAAGCCTGGAAAAGTGTGCTGGGAATCAGTGTATTGGGATAACGTAAAAGTGCTTCAATACAATGCATCTTATATGGTCTTAACGAAAAATATTCAGTGTCTTTACTTAATCCTCCTCCCTCTACTTCAAGGTGATGTCCGCACTCGTCGTATGTCAAATGTTTGTGTAATCGCAGTCCACCCTCCTCAGATACCAGACTGTACCACTGTCCGCACTCTTCGTATGTCAAATGTTTGTGTAATCGCAGTCTACACTCCTCAGATACCAGACTGTACCACTGTCCGCACTCCTCGTATCATTTCTGTTGTCCGCACTCTTCGTATATCCCATACACGACTTTGTCCAAAGATCCAACGGGGTGAGGTGCGTCAGACGGAACAACTCGTTAAACACTCTTCCTTATCTCAAGAGGTGAAGACTACCGTGCATTGCTCTGAGGCGTTGCCCCCCCTCAGGCTTTTACTAAGATCCATAATGAGGAAAGGGTACATCACCCACTCATTAGCACAATTTGCTCGCTTACCTATGCCTTGGAGAAACACTTGACATGACTGCTCCAGCTGCACATTTAGCTGACGGACACTTCTGTACGCAAATCAACCAATTTTTTTGAAAAATTGAAGAATGTTGAGATACACCTGATGTCATATTGCTCAGCATTTACATCGTGCCCTTGTTCACTATAGTTCCCGTACAGAGACTTTGGAACACATGAACAAATTGTTTCCAGCGGTCATAACAACTCTCTTCTTCCAAATAGTAACGCCAACGTACTTTCAATTGAACGGGCCCTTCTTTGAGCAAACAGAACACTTCTTTGAGGAGTCACCATGGGACCGGTGGTTGCCGGTTTCTACATGGAAAAATGTGAAAAATGGTACTAACATCTACGCCGTTTAAACTGAAGTGTTGGTTCCAGTATGGACACTTTTGGTTTTGGAGCCACGGAGTCGAGGGGTTTTACTGTTTCCTTGATCACCTCAACAGTGTTCACAAAAGATAGAGAAAGAATTCACCATGGAAAGAGAAGCGGACGGCAAGCTGGCGTTCTTGGATATCTTGGTCCTTAGAAGGACTGGTGGTAGCCTTCTATACAGAGACTATTGAAAGTCGACGCATACTGACCGCTATTTACATCGTGACTTTAATCACATATCAGGCAGAAGCGTGCCGTGATAAAAACGCTGGTTGACCGCGATTTGGGATTCTACCCGGCTATCCGCCGAGCTCCTCTCCCAATCGTGTGTCGAGTAGCCACGTGCACCTCTATGGACCAACGATTGGAAGACAGCTCAGTCAACACGGTCACCTTGATCTGGGAAGCAACACCCTTGACAACTCAATGCTTAATACTGGTACGTTATGTCGTGCGCCTCGAGCGAGGCATAGTGATTCGGTTGTCCAGATCCAGAGGCTCAGAGGTCCAGAGGTCCAGACGGAATGTTTCAGTTCAGGTTGCCTGCAAAGATAACCTTCACATAAGCTCCGAAAAGAGCTCCAGGTTGACGTCTTGACCTGCATCACCCACCGGTTTCTAAGCCGAAACTAAGAGGACGCCTACAATAACGACGGGAAGTTCTACTGCGGTGACCTCGATATTTTGGCGAGGAGGCATGAGCACGCAGTGATGACCAATACAAGTCTTGACCACAATTCAGGTGCTTCCCCTGCATGGCGACAAGGCCTATCGTTTCTGTAGGGTACATAGTTGGGCAACTCATCTTATTCGTGTGCCTAAGAAACACGTCGGGAAACACGTGAGCCTCAGTGTTGAGAAGCACGTAGGGCTTGCCATGGGCTAGGAACTTTCTGAGTTCCTCAAGACGGGGCAGATGTCGATCGGCAATGCATGCCACTATGACAAGGTCAAGCCGTAGGGAAATTATTCTATTGACGTGGAACATTACAGAAGTTCTATAGCGAGAACGAGGAAGTTTTCTGTCGGGGTCGCCGTGCGAAGACGATTATGAATGCTCTTGAAGATTCGGGCACTTTCCAGGAAGTTTTCTCATCTTTCCGTTTCTTTGTAGAAGTCACCAGGACAAAGTTAGGCCCAGTCGTGAGCTTGGGCACGGCGGAAGTCGGACTACGGTTACCGCCAGCAGTTGTAATGGACTTGGCCGAAACTACGGGTTGGTCCTGTGAAAGAATGGGGACCCGACCGAGCCAGATTCCGGATAGGTACCTACAGACGAGGCGTTGGTTGGGTTCTGAAAAGGCCTTTCCGTTCTCCAAACGAAACGCGACGGTCGCCCATCTTGTCGGGGCTATGTTGCCGCCAGCAGTTGTAATGGACTTGGCCGAAACTACGGGTTGGTCCTGTAAAGGATTAGTCCGGGACCCGACCGAGCCACATCGGGATAGGTACCTACAGACGAGGCGTTGGTTGGGTTCTGAAAAGGCCTTTCCGTTGCCCAAACGAAACGCGACGGTCGCCCATCTTGTCGTGGCTATGATAATCAGGCCGAAACCTGACTACAGTCGAGGGAAGCCCTCTCAGCTACCGAATTGGTGACCATACCACACTCAAGTGGAAACTGTCGGCCAAGTGGACGTAACCTAGGGACTTAAAGCTAGCGTAGGGTAAGCGAGATATGCCACCTAAAGCTGGCGGACAAGCAATAAAGAAAACTCTGGCTTACCAATAAGTCGGCGGTGCAGTCAAACAGGCCCAACCAGAACCAGAGACGGTGTTGTGCAGGCCGAAAGCCGGAGCACAACACTACCATACAAAGCACTGCAGTGCACTCAGAAGCTTCGTACGGCTTGGCTAAGAACGCACTCGTGAAGCACTACAATCCACTATTCGCCCGGAGATCGGCACACTACGTGGCGAACTAGACCGCACACACAAGTTCAAAGCAAGCGCAGGCTCAAGCTGTGTAGAGGTTGCCAGAGAGGAGCCTAAAAATTGTCGTCAGAGCTAATCGCACGGCCCAGTAAATGCGTGGTCGCAGCTAGCTCGTCTTGCTGTTTGTTACCACCAGTGCAAGAGAGCAAGGTGGCAAGTTAGCAACATTTCTGCAGACGCAACCTATGGCGAGAGCAGCACTACCCGCCCAGTACACGTCGCGTCGTCGAAATTTTTTTAATTCTTCCGCCATTTGTTCTTTACCAAGTTCACTATATTAAACGTTTGAGTTTTCTTACGGCAAATTATATATTATTATCAGAGGCTACCGTCAAGAATTTTTATAGTCCGTACGCTAAATGAACGAATTTTGATCCTATGTTAAATGTAGTTATCTGATAGCTCCTCGATGGCAGAGAATCTTTGCGGCAATATCCAGTATACCGATCTAGACATTGCAATGTTGGTCTACGGAGTTCATCTTATAGAATTAAACCGGCGTCATCTAAAAATTCACAGGTGGATCTCTATTTTTTCAATTTTCGTAGATAGAATGTCTAAATTTCAATACCCATTACTTCACAATCAACAAAGTTAAGTACAAAAGTACGAAAGTACCAATTACCAAAGTTAATAGCCTTGTTCACGAGTGTGCTTCTTTTTTCAGCAAGAAATACTAACAGTGTTTTTATTTTTGTCAAACCCGTATCACTTATTGTTTTCGGCTGCTGCAAATATTTTTGAGCACCATTAACTTCTTCTAAAGTAGTATTCCGAATTTTAAAAAATAGTTTTAAAATGTGAAATAGCATATTTTACGCTAAAGAGGATTCGGATCCCCGTTACAAGTAACCCGTTCTCATAGCCAAAGGCAAACAAAAAATGTTCATTTATATAGTATAACATGGTGAAAAAATATTCTTGTAAAAGGTTGTTTCATCCTATATACGTCCCTTCCCCTATTTAAGAGGCCCGGGGCGGACAGCTACCATTGTCCCCCCACCGATTGCTCGCGTTCGTGTCCACCCCACTGAGAAGTACAATTTTCAAGTATTATGTGATTATCTTATTATCTTAAAAAAATTAAACTTACTTAACCATTATTCACCAGTATCCCGCCCGCGTCATTGACAGTCGTCCGTAATATTAACTGAACACTGAATTTAGCTTATCAAAATTAATACCAATTTTCACTTAATTAGTGCGTTGCAGAGCCCGGACTATTTCGCTAATACTACACAAGTATGTTCCCAGGCGCATTATTTGTATGAAGTGGCAGTCATAGATGTTATGCTAGAACCTACTCGTGTTTGGAACGACCTAAAATATGTTATTTTCTGTAAGGAGCAACTTAAATAGAAGTTGGGGAGAAATATGAAGGTGTAGAAATTTTATTCAAAATTATACACTGTGCGAGCGGTTAACTTGCTTTTACGTGCCCCTCATTGCACTCCGATGCATCACAGAAAGGAGGAAAGGACTTACCAGTTGATCTTTTGCCTTAGTTATATTCCTTTAATTATATTTCTACGTTACCATAATAATTTATAACAGCTCAAGGAGGAGAAAATAAGTTTATAACATGCCTAGAACATCTACTAAAATACAGATAAAATAAAATAAGTCTCTAACACGGCTGTTCGTCAAGGCCCTTGTGTTTGTACGGTTAAGAGTGAAGAGTAAAGCCCGCTGCTTAGGTCTCACCCGTGATTTTCTTGCCTCCTGCCTAGAGGGACTACATATTACAGTTAATGATGCCGAGCTGATTCCATGAACCAGTAAAACTTAATAATACACTTCACCTTCTTCTTCTTATTCTTCTTCTGTCAGGGACTAGGCGAATCACCTGTTCCGGCCCTAAAGGAATATATCCACCTCACTAACGCTTCCTAGGCATTCCTAGGTATACTTCGTTGTTCAACAGGCTTTTATTGCCAAACTTCCTTAGGAAACCTGATACCTGCCATCCTATTCTGATGAGCAATCCATCTGTCTTTGTTCTTTGTAATACGATCTGAAATGTGTTACATTCCGTAGGGAGTAACTCTAATAGAAGTTGGCCAGAAATATGAAGGCGTAGAAATTTTCTTCAAAAATTTACGAACATGTACATTGCAGAGTCTATTCCTTCGTGTGCAGCTTTTAACAGATCACCAGAATGTCATCTCTAATGGTTGTATCCTACTGAGATGTTTTTTCGCCGGAACCCAAGTTTCAGAACCATACAGTAACACTCGTACAGCCATTACCTTATTATATTTTAACAATAGCAGAGTTAGTTTTTATGTTCAAGAAAAAGCGTTTGATATTGTCAGTGGAATAAACGATTCTTAGATGTAAAATATTTAATCTATTTTGATTTAAGTTAGATAGCGCACACTGTATAAATACGTTTAGTGAAATTCGACCAATTTTCACCGTTCATAACAGGCAGAAGGAAGCCTTACACTCGGAACAGAAGCGGATGACTGTTTACATCACGTGTCACGCTATTGAGCTACTTTAAAGAAACAATGAAGAGTTAACTGTCTTTTCGTTCTTTTCCTTTCCTGCAGTCCGTACAGATATAATTGCCTAACGTGCAAAAATATTTGAAATGTTGGAGCGTATAGCGAAAGTATTGCTACTTTGTGACGGCTACTCTTGCAGTGGTACATACACGACTATATGATGAACTACATCAATCAGGCTAACACAGAGTTAGGAATTACTGTTTTACCAATTTGTTCAGACATTTTTATGGTTTGCCAGTGTCTTAAAATAGATTCCAACAGAAAACTCGTATTGTTTTCTACCCAATTTTATGTAGTCCGTAAAGTCATAGACTTTATTTACTTCTGTCTATGTGGGTATTTGAACACATAATATAGTATGCAACACACAGCGGAACGTAACTAGTTCATTACAAATAACTTCCCTATATTAAACGTTGTTACTAACCTCTCTTGCGAAACACAAATAATTTTGCCCCGTTATGATAATTTTATTTATAGGCTACGCGTACACATAGTCTGTCTGTCTATCTACATATTTAGCATATATATTTAGCACATATTTAGTCTCTCTCTCTCACTCTCTCTCTCTCTCTCTCTCTCTCTCTCTCTCTCTCTCTCACACACACACACACACACACACACACACACACACACACACACACACTTCGTAGAGTAGGCTACTAATCTCTAATCGTAAGAAGTGGATAATAAATTAATTGCTAAAAGAAAACTGAAGTTAACTCATGGCCTAATGTAGAGCCCTTTAACCTTAAAAAAAAGCAAAAATTAAGTATTTTGCATTGTTTGTTTGTTGTATAATTGAAAAGTAATTTACAACTGCCAAACATGAGTTAAATACGCCGGCCATACATAAAGAATTTGTAGATTACCTGTTTTCCAGTAAAGCTAAAATCAATTTCTTAATAGTATCCTACATAAATTCACTAAATTGCCCTGATATTTGTTTTTAATGAAGTTATTATTGCTTCTATTTAAAATTATAAAAGACTAACCAATATTAAATCCTTACAGTGTATATCACTGCCAAATTTGCATACGTAAATGTATTCTTGGTGCATTATTCTTGTAAAAATTTTATTTTCTACTCAATTTGGAAATTAAGTTTTATTTTCTATTTGATCTGAAAGTTAATTTGAATATTTTGAATATTTTGGCAAAGCAGAGGACAACAGTTTATTTAATATAACAAGATAGTTTGTGACGTCTCCCTTGTTAAGACACCACAAAAGTCGGGAACTAGTTCAATTCTTTACCAGTTAATTAAACTAGCTGCCGTTGTTAGTAAAACATCCTTACCAACGAATTACAACACAATTATGACATAGGAAATTGACAAGGATTGCACAAATTTATTCACTCACTTGGTGTTAGCAAAAACATCTCTTTATTACTATTCGAATGTTATGTTTGACTTTGTTTCTTTTTAAAGAAAATTTACTTTAGTAAATTTTGCTTTTACTGCTTTAAAGGTATTAAGTTTATTATTCCTTTTATCTCAAAAATTTACTCATCTAGATGTTAGTTTTAAATACCTCGGATCCGGGTCTGAACTTTCTCAAAATAATTAATTTATCACAAACTTCAACCAAATTATTGAAAGAATAATATTGGTGGTAACCTACATTAATATCTTACATTTATCTATATATTGCTGTTACTACTACTACATTACAAAAATTACAAATCTGATAATTTCTTCTTTACATTATTAAAGTTCTTTAGTGTTCTTTTGTTACTTCTCTTATTGAAACGAAAATTTACAAATGTTGTGTTTGGATATCACCTGAATTTAATATGAGGTTGTTGTTGGGTCCTTGGGTGTCATCTCCTGTCGTCTTCTAGGGTGGAGTACGTGGTTCCTCTTGAAGCTACATCGGGTTGATTATATCTGCTCTCGACGATCGGTTTTTTTACTTGAAGTTCATACTGTTGTAGTTGGAGGTTTCTTCGTCCGGATTTTGTAGTTCACATTTTACACCTTAATTATAGTTCTTACTTTGCAGTACTAAAGTCTGGTAGTTACATATCTTACAACTTACAGTTTTATATTTTTAAAAGAGATGTGTTGGCTAATTTTTCCTTTCTGTATATTCTTCCTAACTCTACACACACTACATTTTTCGAAATAAAATCATCTTACACTGGATATTCGTTTAACGGCATACACTTACGTGTATGTAGACAACACAAAACTCACATCTTTTCATGACGAAGTTCTACTGGCGACTGCGCGTATAGTTTAGGGGCGAGGGCTCAGTAAGCTGGTGCGTATTTACGCACTAAGAAAATAGTTCGTACTTTTATATATTATTAATTATTCATTAATTAGAATGTAAATACTTTATGTTAACTTTATTACGACTTAGAGATTTCTTTATTTATATAGTCGCATTTTTAATAATTAAAGTAATTATTATTATTATTCTTTACTTAATACCTTTCTTGGCGTGTTGGTACTGGACAATTTCAAGTTGATTCAGGAATCTGGGTATAGGTAAGGGTGGATAATACTCTTACTTATTAGCAATTAAAAATTTTTGATTTGTGCGATTTTCGATATTTTTAAAATCGTCACATCCTCCTGCACTTAACTACGAAAAACGGGGTGGTGGAATAATAATAGGAAATCTAATAAACAATTATATTTGGACACAGAATTCCATACTGAAATTTCTCTCTCTCAGATTATTTCTATTCATCAATTGATTATCTTACACTTACGTAACATCTAAATTCTACTACATCTACTATACATAAAATACACAAAACGTAAATCTACCTTATTTTAATTCTTACATCTACTACCGGTTTTTTCTTGAATTGGTCACTCGTTTTACGGAGTTATACACATGAGTATGTTACTAATAATAATCACGTATTGTAATAACAATCGAATTACTTTTAGTTTACAGCGCTAGGGATTATTTTTCTTTCTCTACTTTCTCTTTCTTCATCTTCATTATCATCGTCATCAGATTTCTCATGTATTATATCATTCTCGCAGGACATTAGCTAAGGTTGATCAAGCCTTGCTTGTATTCGTACGAGGGGGTTTTGAGTTTATACTCACTTATGGTATAGGATGTTGCACAATCTTATCCTATTTCGGTATAAGTATATACAACATATTTTATTCTTAATACTTAGATAGTATTCTAGGTTTTCTATCTTTCTCGTAGTCTTTCTTCTGTATTTTGACACGAAAAACTTTTTTTTATTTGAGACAGATGGCTTCTGCGAACGTAATTTTCTGTATTGGGTTCATACAGAGCTACAGTAACGGGGGTGATGAACTTATGAATTTGGTAGGGGCCACACCATCGATATGATAGTTTCGAAGTGGTCCTATCAACTGCTTTACTCATAGGATGAGTTTTATACATTACTAAATCACCTATTTTATACTTTATTTGCCTATTATTATGCTCATGATACTTCCTTGATTTTTGTAAATTCGCTCTCCAATTTGCACGAGCTTCGTTCCATATTTTTCGTATGTTATTCCCATTTACGTCGCGGGGTAATAACTCATGGATTTTCCACTTTGTGGTTAAAGGATGGTTGGGTTTGTACTTGTACAGTAAATCAAATGGTGTTGATTTATGACCTTCATGATACGCTGTATTGAATGCAAATTGTATCCACGAAATATTTTGATCCCAGGTTGTCTGGTCTTTAGCATGATAAGATATTAATGCTCATTTTAAGTTACGCAAGTATCTTTCTGCTAGGTTTCCTTGCGGTCTGTACTCGGTCACGGTAATATGATTTATACCTAATTTAAAACACATGTCGTTAAATTCTTTCGACTTAAACTGGGGTCCATTGTCAGATATTAGGTTTAAAGGTGTACCATAATCTTTAAATAGTCTTTCTTGTAGAATTTTAATTGTCGTAGATGCTAATGCACGACGCATAGGATACATCCACACGAATTTAGTGAAGGAGTCTACACAAATTAACAGCATAGTATTTCCGGATTTAGAGCGGGGATAAGGTCCAGAATAGTCTATGTATATTTTCGAGAAGGGAGTGGTAGGTATTTCGGAGATTAATTTTCCGACTTGACTGGTTCTTGCTGGTTTGCTCAGGGCACAAATTTCGCATTCTTTCACGAACTTTTTTATTTCACTATTCATGTTTTCCCAGTGGTATTCCTTGCGAATACGATGTATAGTTTTCCTACTTCCCATATGAGCTCCAATTGTCGATGAATGGTAGTAGTCCATTAACATGGGTTTGATTATTTCCGGGGCGATTATTCTCAGTAATTTTCCGTTTGCCTTTTTAAAACAAAGTACTCTTTTACTCAAGGTATATTTGTCAGAATTATTTCCTTTTTCTATTTGTTCTATTATTTTGCAAAATTTCGGATCTTGTTGTTGGTGATATGCTATATCCTTAAATGCAAGGGGAAAGTTAGTAATTAGTGTATTAACGGTAGTGGTTTCAATATTGTCTTTTCCAGATCTTGTATTGGGTAGTTGGAACATGCGGGATAGAGTATCGGCTACTACATTTTGAGTACCACGAATATGTTGCACTTTGAACTTGTAGCAATTTAATCTTAACACCCATCTTCCGATACGACCTAACTGTTTTGGGTGATTCAATAACCATGATAAAGCTGGATTATCGGTTTCTAGTAGAAATTCTTTGTGTTCCAAAAATGGTTTGAATTTATCAAAGGCGAATACTACGGCTAAACATTCAAGTTCGTAGGCTGAGAACTTCCTTTCTTGCTCGGTCAATGTACGGGATGCATAGCTGATCGGGAGTCTAGTATTATCTATTTCCTGGTATATTACGGCTCCTAATGGTTTACTGAAATCCGCTAACTGCAATACAGGTGGGGATATAATGCTTTCTTTAAGTGTTTCAAACGCTTGTTGATGTTGAGTAGTCCACTCGAATTTCGTTCCTTTCTTTCTTAAGGCATTCAATGGGGCTGCTATATCCGCTAAGTGGGGTATGTACTTATGAAAGTAATTAATCATACCTAAAAGTAATTATTATTATTATTCTTTACTTAATACCTTTCTTGGCGTGTTGGTACTGGACAATGTCAAGTAGATTCAGGAATCTGGGTATAGGTAAGGGTGGATAATACTCTTACTTATTAGAAATTAAAAATGTTTGTTTTGTGCGATTTTCGATATTTTTAAAATCGTCACAAGTTTATGCTTTTAGCCTTTTGAAACTGTAACATTAATGTAACAAAAAATTATTCGTTAACTATAGTCTAATTTACGACAACAAATGTATATGCCATGAAACGAGAAACCCGCATGAGTAGATAACAAGTATCTATAAGTGATTACGTATGGTGAGCAGAAGTAATGAATGTTTAATAAAGGGAAAAGTTTAATAGCGTCAAATTCAACATTTGCGGTGTGGTGCTGTTGGCTTGTTGCTGGTGAATGTAATATTGTAAATTGCGGAGAGGAACGTTGCAATTATTGTTCCATCTGATGCATTACCCAATACCACAGGGACGTACACTGTTTAAATAATGTAACTTGGATTTACCAGTCCGCATGTCAGTTCGTAACATTAAAGTTGTACGTTCTCTGACACAAACCACTTGTTTCCTTCGTTCTCTCATGTTAAATGGAAATTGATATGAAATGTGAAACAGCCATTCACAGAATTGAACGGAGGAACACAGAAGCACACACAAGAATAGTGTGTTTGACACACACAGACTTACATTATGTCATTTTATTTTTTAATGCTTAATAAATCTTCTTTTTTTAACTTTTTTAACTCAATTTCTTCCGTATTGCAAACACTGTTATTTAGTTTGACCAGATTAAGATTAATTTCTTGTAACACCTGAAGTGCATACTGATCGAAATTTGTATTTATTAAAATCTGAACAATGATTAAAATCAATCCGACTTAAATTTTCTACTCTGTGGTATAGACCATGGAAATTTAGGTTTAAAGTTTGTATGATGTGGTTTGTTATTGGGTAGAGTCCCGTTGATTTAAACTCTGGTTACCTCTAGTCTTCAGATTGATGACAAGCTAATGAGCGTATACTACGTCGACGTAGTTATTCAGGTTACCAAGATTCCGACATACGGAACTGTAGATCTGATCTGTAAGAAATACAAGCTTCCAGATTATTTTCAATCATTGACTGAACATAGTCTTCCCAACGCTTACTTCATGTACTGTGGACAGCGCTAAAGCCAAACCAAAGGTGAAATTCAAGGCGCCAGAATTTAGGTTTTACTTCGTTCCAGATGAATACATTAGTGATATACTTGAAACTTAAGAATGGTCCTCGGAAAATTTGGGAGTCTAATAAATACTGCTATATGGTACTAACCTGCCTAGCATCAAACTTCCAGCTTTGATTGTCGCTTACGGGTGACGAACCCCCTCTCACTCTCTGTTTGTCTGCCTGTCTGTCCGTCTGTCTATCTGTCTGTCTGTCTTTCTCTCTACCTCTCTCTTGGTAAATACTGGCTAACCTCCAAACATTAGTTTATCCTAATGTAACATTAGTTTATACTATTGTCCAGGAAAATAGCCCTACACCTTTCCTGATCAACGAATATGTTTAGTTTACGAACAGCAAACTGACACCTGTACAAAAAGTGTACTGCTATCATTTTAACATACCAACTCAAAATGTTTAAACCAAGTAAGAGACCGACCATCTCCATTAGTGAATCCGAATTCAGGAAGATTGATTGTCTCCTTAATTGTATTCTCAATCTGACATTCAAATTGATAAAAATCCCCAAATATAGAGTCCATAAAACATAAAGTACCCGTTCTCCTACAAACTGTTTTTTCTCTGGTACCTGTTTACTGTAGCATAACTGCCTGACTGTCCAATGCCCGCAGTGCGGGAGGGCCTGCGGACTAGGGAGGCCCGCGCAAACATTTCCTTTAATTTTTACGGATGGGTATAAACCACTGAACTTGAGTAAAACCAATTTCCCCGTATGTCCTTAACATAAAAACCAAACACACTAACATTTTTATTGTTATTTTACCAGTTTCCCTTCCTAATAGTGTAGGCCTATTCGGAGAGTATAAATTATTTTGTTAACTGCACAATAGAGGAGTGATTCCAGTTAATAATGCATCGAGACCAGTTAAGAACTGGATTCAAGTAATGTTTTGAAAAATAAATATTCTATTTTTGTAAAATAAAATGGCTTTATATAAGAATATTTTTCTTCAATTCCAGAACCAATACTAGTCCTATACTGAAATTATTGTAAAGTATACAGCTACAAGCAGATGACAGGAACTTTTAAAGGTGAAATAGATTTTTCTTGGATTTCGTTGTCCATGACGTGTCCGTTACTTAACTAAATATCACTATAGTATTGACGACTCGGAACACTAGGTTTTTTATAAGTAAAAACGTAAAGTTTTACCTTACAGCCTAAACCGGCTTTCGCCTATAGAAGGCTTCATCAGAGGCTGTCGTAGTTAGCGCTGTTCGTCTTGTTGTTGGCGACGAGATAGTTTTTCGAAAGATCGAAGCTGTGTGTGTGTGGTGAGATGTGTTCGAATAATGCGTGCGATTTGAATTGTGGTTCGAATAATGCGTGCGATTTGAATTGTGAACAACACCTCCAATCACCCAATACAACACAAACTAGCTGCTTTTAGAACCATGATACATAGACTTAATAACATCCCCTTAGATGAAATAGACTACAAAGACGAACTAAACACGATAAAGTATCTAGCAGAATCTAACGGTTATGACAGAACAATAGTCAGTAAACTTCTACACAAAACACAAAACAAACAACAGACAAAGACAGAAAACAACAAATTCATAACACTAACATACATCAACAAACAAACAAACAAAATTGCCCACAAATTCAAAAAAGCAGGATACAGAATCGCTTACAAAACTACTAACAAAACAGAACACACACTATCAAAACGCATGCCCAAAGCACAAAACAAATTCGATCTACCCGGTGTATATAAGCTAAATTGTTCAAATTGCAAAAAATTGCAAAAATTTAGGCCAGACAGGACGTAGCTTCAAACAGAGATACATTGAACACACAAAAGCACTCCACACCACTACAGAATCTACCTTTGCAAACCACCTCATTGAAGCAAACCACACATATAAAAACATCGACAATAACATGAACATACTACACGTACACACAAAAGGCCGAAAACTAGACACTCTAGAACAATTAGAAATGTACAAACACACAAAAACCAATAAAAACGACATTCTAAATGAACAGACACAAATCGCACGCATTATTCGAACACATCTCACCACACACACACAGCTTCGATCTTTCGAAAAACTATCTCGTCGCCAACAACAAGACGAACAGCGCTACCTACGACAGCCTATGATGAAGCCTTCTATAGGCGAAAGCCGGTTTAGGCTGTAAGGTAAAACTTTACGTTTTTACTTATAAAAAACCTAGTGTTCCGAGTCGTCAATACTATAGTGATATATAGATTTTTCGTTTATTTAAACGTATCAGATTAGTTAATAAAGTATACGGTATAACATTTAATAAAACATGTGCTTTTTTCGGGATGCATATAAGTTCATTAAGTGACAAAACTGTATTTATTTCTAGTGACACGTCCGATAATCAGTTTTCTTTTTTTACATTGACCAAAGACATAGAAGATACTAAGTAACAAAGCAATCTATTAACTGAAACAAAAGTTATATTTCATTAATTAACGATACTTCATACAAGAAAGAATATTTACTCTGTTCACGTTACATAATTGTAGTAGCTGCCACAGCTATAAGGACGGATTAGTATTCAAGACGGAACAATAGCATGAAATAAGTAAGGGCAGTAGGGGGGGGGGGCTGCATAGGACTCCTGCGGAGCCCCGAGAAAATAGTTACGCCACTGCGTGTTCAAGTTTCTGGTATGTGATAGCCTTTAATCGTTATATGGTCAATAAACAAGGTGGCTTCTACGGAAATTGAACCCAAACAATCAAGATAAAAGTGCCAAGTCAATAACCAGTATACAGTGCCTCTTCTTGTTATAAATATGAAGTTACATGAAACCGAGTTTCAGAACTGTAATGCGATGTAAGTAGAGGAAGACAAGGAGGAAATATTAACTAAAATACCTGTCTATTAAGGGAATACGCGAAGGAATTACATAGAAACCCCTTAATGGCACGAAACCATCATCAAATGTAATTGCTTTGAACGAGAAGGTAAATAAATAAGGAAGAAAAGGGAAGACGGAGTGAGCAATAAGGGGGTAAAGGTCCTGTTTAATTATGTAATAACCAGAGGGGAAAGCAAACATTAGTATTCCATCTGAGATATGCTTTACTGAACGAAAAAAGTAATAATTCTATGCGTGAATGACGTATTTGGACCACTTCTTGTTTCCTGTTGTAAAACGTATAATAAGTTTAAGATTTAATAAGTATTCAGTTAAGATTTCAGTGTAATAAGTATAGGATTCTTGTAGTTCCGTATATACTTTGATATTTGTCCTTATTTTGTTTAAACGTTTACGTCTTTAAACTTTCCATTTTAATTTTTACCTTCATACTATGCGTGTTCACGTTCATTTTGTTTTTACTTTAATGTAAATTTTTACTTCTATTTTACGATTTAATTTTAAAATGCCTACGTCATTATGTGTTTATTTAACGAGCTGAATGTCTAACACGTTTGACTTAAGTGCCAATTCGCACTAATAATTTGACATTACGTGATGTTAATAATTGTCAAATGTTGTGTAAGTAGAAAGTAAAAAGTAACAAAACTTTAATAAATTTTTAATAATCAAATTGACAATGTAGTCGTCTAAGGATTAGCCTGTTCTCACACCAGTTTCACTAACAAACTTGTCAATACGTTTAACTTACTATAACTTACTATACTATAACTTTATGATGTCGTGTACCAACTATTGGAATATAGACTATAGGCCTAAATCTAAAATAGTAATTAAGTAATTAACGTTTTTACAACGAATGGGCCGGTTTGCTTTTAACATAGTTCCTTGTTTTTCTTGCTTCCTGACACTTTTCATTTTCGACAAAAACAGGATTTTGCCTTTTAGTAGTGCCTAATAAATATATATCAGCGTCGAGTGTTTGGCATAACCTTTGTTACATCTCTTAATTATTTTAGCTATATCTTGTTCTGAGGTGTGCTTCTTTATAAATAAGCTAGTCAGGCCAAATTTAATAGAATCATTTTTTTGTAATTGATATCGCATTTTATATAGAATCTTTGTAAGATCCGTCGTTCTACCTTGCGTCTTCTAGTGGAATACTACAAAAGGCAAAAAACATACTCAATAGAGCTTTTTGTTTTAACGATATAGGTGCTCTCTCTCTCTCTCTCTCTCTCTCTCTCTCTCTCTCTCTCTCTCTCTCTCTCTCTCTCTCTCTCTCTCTCTCTCTCTCTATCTTTATATGTATTGCAACGTAACAAATAGAAGGCATAGTAAATTAGAACAAAATAATATCAGCCTTTTATCTGGAGTTAGGTATTTATTTTTAAACAAATTTAATATGGTCTGTGATTTGAACATAAATTATTTATCCTTAAACTTAAATAGTGTCTGTAAAAGGGTTTTATAGTCTATTTTACTTGTTCGACGAATTCCCTGGACGAACCGTTGAACTGCTTCGCTACTGCACTCGTCACCTGCTGGATCAGCTGCAATGATGACACGTAGAACTCTCGCGACTCACTCACGCACGCTGTTTATCACCGCTATAGTTTATCTTATTTATCTCAGGGTTCAATAATGGGTTTTAAATATTATTAATTAAATTTCGTTGTGTTTTAGGTACACCTTCCGTTATCTTGACGTGTCCTCGCGTTCACCCAGATGTATTTCGGCAAATACACTGATTGCTATGCGGAAAATCTTGACTATCGCCAGATAGCACTATTTAATTTATAATTAAATTATTTTGAGTTCTAATAGCCAAACGATCTAGCAAACGGGCAACTCGTTGCTAAGACCAAGTACTCTCGTATCCTTATGAAGAACGTATACTGAAACGACAAACTCGCACAGAGACAACGTTTGTTAAGGCCGAGCTGTTAGGTAGAACTGTGCGAAACGTCTTCCGCAAAAGACAAAACTGAATGAGAATTGGAGCTTCTGATTGGTTAAAACCAATAGCACGTGATAGATGGGTTAGATAGATAGACATATGTCCTGCTCAATTTTGCTGATGACTGCAAAAGCGTGGATAGATTTTATCTAAAAGTTTTATGACTTTCAGAAGATAAGGATTCTTTAGAAAAGTGAATTCTGTTAAAAAGTACATATTAAAATAATACTAGTGGTCGCCCAGTGGTCGAAATTCGACCGTAATTCATTAAATTTTTAAGTTTGAACGTTATTGAGGTTCTTTTGTCAAAGAGTATACCTCTATAATCATTGCATATAATTTTTTTGAATTTTGTTCTATTACATCAGCTGCGAGCGTGTACAAATACGTCATTAGCGTGTGTTGTTTGCCTTAATTCCCTGCAATACCTATGAAATTTAAAATTTAATGTTAGTAACAGTTGAAAAAAACACAATTACAGCTTGTATTCGTATTTATTTTTTGATATAATTCATTGTCAGTTTTAATTTTTTCATGTTATTATTGAATCAAATAAACGCTAATAAAAATGAGACTTGACATTCATAGAAGTATAAGATACATTGTTTTCAATTCCAGTGGGTTACATTTCATTTTTGGCAAGGTACAAAATTCGAAAACAGTTTGAAGATTATCTGCTACAAAGCTTATATAATTTTTTAATTTTTTTTTCTGTGCATTAATTTTCGAGTTATTTGAAAAATATGAAAGATAGGAAAAATGAGGTTTAGCTTGGCTAAGCCATATTTAAAAAGCAATAACGCGTTTTTTGACATTTCCTTGGGTTTTTTTTATTGCCATACTGACCAGGTTTCGCCAAGGCTACACAGGTATTTTGCGTATCTTTTTCGAATTATATAAAATTTAAATACAAATTAATAAAAAATAAAAAATACGTGCCTCGTATTTTTTCATATATTTTTCATTAAATCAAAAAAACCGGGCGGTTAAAAAAATAAATGTTGTCCATTGAACTTAAAATAGTTTGAAAGTGAATTTAATGATTCAAAACTTCTGTGTAAACGATGTTTTTTGTAAAAACTCTTTCATCGTTTGATAAATGCCCTTGGCCATTATATTCGGAAATATAAAATCTCAAACCTTCGAATGATCGAACTCTACTTGCTGCGACGTACAATTGACCATGTGTAAAAACTGGCTGCCTCAATAAAATTCCAATTTTTTTGAATGTTTGTCCTTGAGACTTATTTATTGTCATCGAAAATGCAGGTATAATTGGAAATTGAGTTCTTTGAAAGTTAAATGGTAAAACAGTACCGGAATATGTTAAATTTATACGTGGAATCAAAATTCTCTTATTGCGTGCGGTTCCAGTTAAAACTTCGCAATCAATAGCATTACGATGCATACACTTGATGCGCATTCTTGTTCCATTGACTAATGCTTTCTATGTATTTAAGTTTCTGATCAGTAAAACAATGCAATTAACTTTCAATACTATCTTATGTGGTGGCAAACCACTAATAGTCAAAGAATTCAAAAACTCTACTGGATAGTTATTGATTTCATTGTCATCATCACAAATTATTTTATCGTAGCTATGATATGTTTTCTGTTCACCTGGTATTCGATTAAGTATATCAGTATTAATAAAAGTACAATCATCATTTTTAGGTGCTAAAATAACTGACTTCAATAAGTTATCTGAGAGTATGTTTTCGGAAATATTTCCATACACCTCATTAATAATATTATTTTCATCTTCTATTAATTGCTGAGGTATTTTAATAATATTTTCACCAAACTGAGGGAATTGTGGGGCTTCGTCATTACCAATTTTTTTCAAGAATTCGACAAATTCTATTTCACTTGGTAAGGCTCTCATATTTTGAGTAAACGTTACTTTATGAAAATAAACAATTTTATGCCAACTCGTGACACAATTTTCAATTAAAGTTGCACGTGATCCATGTGGGACAACTGGTAAGATTTGCCGAAAATCACCGCACAGAAGTATCGTTTTCACTCCAAATGGTTTATGTTTATCATTTTCATCGCATAGATCCTGCAATAATCTATCTACGATTTTCAACACTTGCAGTGGGCACATAGAAATTTCATCAATAATTATCAATGATGATGAATTTATGTAACGTCTGTAGCTACTATTTGCGGAAATATTCGCTACAGAATTTTCCAAAATGGGTATAGGCAATTTAAACACACTGATTAAAGTTCTACCTCCAAGTAATAAAGTTGAAGCTATGCCACTGAACGCTGTTGCAATGCAACTAAGATTCAGCGAATTTAATTTGTGAATGATTGCTGTTTGTGTGAATGTTTTTCCACAACCTGCATGAGCGGTTAAACAAAAAACATTAGTTCCAGTATCATGGTGCAAAACTTCACGAATCACACGATCAATTAGATTACGCTGTTCAATATTTGCAGTTTCATAATGCTCACAAAACAGAAACTCTTGTTCTATTGGATCGATAGCATTTGCTTCGTCTGTTCTCTGCGAATACGTGGAAACTGGTAAACCAAGTTCTTGACATGACAAATTATGAACATTCAAAATATCTTCAATTTCTAATAGAGCTGTGTTAAAGGATACTTCTTCGTTGTAATCTCTCAAAAAACTTCACTAAGATATACTTTAAATTCATTCCATAACGCCAATGCATTGGCTGGCACATTTAATGCACAAATGTAACCAAATAAATTTCCCATTTGTTTTGGCGAATGTAATTCTTTTGCTTCATTTAAACATTCGCGCCATTCATTATCATTTGAAGCAATGCCGCGAGCATGGCACGCTTCAACAAACGAAGTGTGTATAATTCCATTGTATGTTCTAACATAAATCCTCAAATGATTTTGGACCACAGACATGCAATAAAAGCAATCGTAAATGGAAAAGTTCGATGTCTTTTGGTGATACTACATATATGCGTGTAACGATTTTATCACCTCCACGCCTTCTCTTCTTCCATTTTTTTCGGGAATCTTCCCACACATAATGCAAAGGAATTTCAATATACTTATATTCATGCGCTGATGGATCTGATGATGATAAAAATTTTTAACTTCATCAATTTGTATTTCTTGACCTGGTTCATTTCTCTCTGAACCTAATTCAACAGATGCACTGTCATAGCCTTTATACACGTATTTATAAATGTATTTAACACTTCTAACTGTAGTACATACTTCAACATTTATATGGCAATTAAATTTGGCAAGAAAATACGGATTGTATGGTACAACATAACGATTGTCGAGGCAACTACCGCGAACTTCAGCATTAATACCATTATCACGCCTTCTGTATAATGGATATCCATTTAATGATTCACATGTAAATTCATTAAATCGTTTTGGATAATCTTTTGTGCATTTTAAATGTCTCATACATACAGAATTTGGATTAAGTACACCGCATGGACCATGCATCATGTGTTTTACAACATATTCATGTAATGTAGGATGTGTTTGAATGTTACGAATCTCCGCAGATACAACTTTATCAATATCGGTAGCGTTAACAATTTTATCTTGCTCATTTAAAGAGAGTAAAATGTGAGCATGAGGCAATCCTCTCTTTTGAAACTCAATTGTATAAATGAGTGCTTCAACTTTACCGAAGATTTTTTTTAGTGTAAGTCCCTTAATTAATGCTTTCAGTTTGGACTTGAATACACGCACAACAATATCAGGTCGAAAATTAGCTGACTCACCTACACCAATATTGCTAACTATTTCAGGGCAACTTGGATTGCAAATCATTGTAATAAACAAACAAGGCTTTCCGAAATGTTGTACAATTGACATTGCATCTAAATAATTCTGATACATATTTCTTGGAGATCCATTGAATGAAGATGGTAAAATTACTCTACGGCCAACATTATTGGCATTGGGGTTCAATTCTAAATAATCTGTTAAATTGTTGTAAACTTCAGACCTAAGACTTGTTTGATTTTGTCGAATGAAATGTAACCTTGTGCCCTTTATTCTCACATACACATCAACTATCCACTGCAGAAATAATTTTTGGGAATGGTGCAACATGCTAAAATCTTCTCTAATTGCAAGTCGATAGGCTGCATACTGAAGCATGGTTAATTTATTTCTGGGCGCTCTTGAATTAGATGTAGTTGGTACATTATGAGAAATATTGATATGCCACCCAGTATCACCATTTGGAAAAAGTAATGGATACGCTAAAGGGTCCAATGATGAATCCAAAACAGAGATATTTTTAATGGTACCATTAACTTTTGAAAACGAAACCATATTTCGTTCAAAGGGTGGCTCACCATCAACTGTACTAAATATTATTGCTACATCAGTTTGAACTGCATCATTATAACGGCGTAGATCTAAATCACGATTTACTTTAATGAGCATACAAATTTCTTTATTTTGTTTTTCAACTCTCTGACAATGATCTTTCATTGCAATGAATGACCGAACGAAAGGATTAATGCGTTCCAATTCAAGAGAGATTTCGCGCATTATATTGTTATTGCATGTTTGATTATAGTGTTCACGTAATCTATAATTGACAGCAGTGTCAACATCATAAAAATATAATTGCGCATAACATGGTGAGCGACCATATCCAGCAGTCATTGGACCTGATCTGTGATAAAAAACATCATGTATTTTAAAATGATACACTCCACGCGTAACTGTATCCGAAATTTTAGCTTCTGATCTAACCATAGCAAATGATGAATTGTATTTACGAATGTTTTCAAAGTAATTTTTTGACTTTCTTTTTATTGAAGATTCATTTGAAGTAAGTCCATCATACAATGATTTAAAGTATTCATTTTGACTTAAGGCCGGTAATATTGCTTTACCCTTATGACAACATGAAATGAATGCAGTCCTTTCACCTAAAGTGACCTCATATTCGAAATGTTTTGCATTGCAAAACCTGCATTGTAAATGCATTAATCCACAATCAAAAGTATTAAAATTTCTTGGAATGACATTCAGTGCGCATTTAAATGTATCCCTCAAAATAATTTCATCATTTTGTATACTATTTACACTATTTAAATTTGCATTTGGTCTATTATCATTTTGACTTTCACGCGAATATATATTCCTTCTTCTTTGTCTCTCACTCCGACCCGTCAATGTTATACTATTTACACTATTTAAATTTGCATTTGGTCTATTATCATTTTGACTTTCACGCGAATATATATTCCTTCTTCTTTGTCTCTCACTCCGACCCGTCAATGTTCTATGTCGAGGCATAATGGAAGTAGGTGCGAATATCTGAATGTAAAAAAAAAACATATAATGAAATTACTGATACTAAGATTAGACAGGGTTTAATTTAAAAATAATAAAATGTACTCACTTTTTTGAAACCACGAATAATAATTAGGCGAGAGTAAGTCAATTCAAATTGCTGCTACAAAATTTTCCTTTTGCAACAGGTGTATATTAAGCAAGCTGTATTTCACTTTCAACTGCACATTAATATATAAAACACAGATATCTAATATACAAAATATAAAATAAACGCTTTTTTGCCTTGACATACACTTCACAGACTATTGAAAAAGGAACATTTGAAATCACACAAAATTCACAGCTCATTCAGTCAATCTGTCAGTAATTATTTGTTGGCAACATTTTAAAATTCTTTGGCGACAATCTCTACTCTGTGCGACTGTTTGACCACAGACTATTATGTGTTTGACATTGGCAGTATGAACGTAAACAAACGACAGACTATTATATGTTTGACATTGGCTGTATGCACGTACACTGAAATGAAAAAATTATAATTTTTTTGCCTGGCAACAAAATTATTTTATTTTTAACAATTACCATTGTTTGAAAAAGTTTAAATGAATTTTCAAGTGCAAATGAATGTTTAATTTAATTTAATTTAATGTATTTGTAACACATATTATATATAAATTTTAGCTTTCTTCACTCCTTCTCCATATAAACTTTAACTATGCCAAATCTCACAGTCCTCCGTGCGCGCAATACGCTTAAAAAGGGGTACAAAGTTTTCTCTTCACGTATTAATATATAGATGTTTTGAGTATTTGACATATGGAAAATGTAGCGCTAATTCAGAAGTATAAGCTGTCTAAGTTTCAATTCGATACGTTAATTTACTCAAGAGGTATTCATGTAAATACGAATAACATGCGCATACGCGCATTCGCGCACTAAATTCGCACTTGACATAACAGAAAATAAATTTATGGGCATTTTCACATACAACAGTCAATTACCCATTTTGTCAAAACTTACAGCTATTTTACAAAATTTCAACATAATCAATTTTCATCATGTCTATAACGTCATAAATTGTATAAAAACATGTAGCCATTGCTACAAAAACCCTTTTCTGCGATGTTCCATTGCAATATATATAATGCAACGATACAGCCATATGCTGTATTGAGCATTGATTTAAATAAATGTAAAATTTGGAAAATTATTATAAGTTTGTGTTGAGGTATGGGTAAAAATAATGAATAACTTAAGTACATGAGCAAACACACGCTTTATTAAAGGAACAGTTTAGTAGCAAGTATACATAAAACGGACACACGAAATACACATTACAAGAGCACATTTAAAAGTGAACTGAACTGGTCGAGTGCATCTCTGTTTATATAGAAAAAAGCTTCCAGATATTTCCTTTTATTTAAAAACTTCCAGAACATTACTTTTCTAGACCTCACAGTAAACACGCATGTGTGCGGTTTAAGGCCCCGCCCAGGCAGCTCGACCCCCCCACCGCACAATACAAACTTTCACTTCTACAATGACAGGTAAACTTACTTAAAAATGAATGTAGAGTTTTCTAGTATATTCTCAACAGTTTGGGATAAATGGACAGTCTGGGATTGTAAAAATGTTTCATTGTTACAGTAAGAGAGAAATTAACCTGTTCCAACAGGCAAGGAACACCTGCTCGATTGTATGTGTGTTACGCGTGTATCTTGTGTGTGTTAGTGGTGCATGTACAGACAGGAATCCCAGCAACCCTCCCTAATTAATTACTAAAATAATTATTTTAATTCACTGTGTGAAAACTAATTAGTGTCGTATAAACAACCAAAAGGCACCAAAGTGTATGTAAATTTTATTGTTATCCACAGTAAGAAAATGACGTTAGTAGGACACACTACGCGAAGTCAGTGCGAAATAAAGTGTGCCAAAAACACGCAAATTACACTAAGACGCTCAAATTAATACAATGAGTGCTTAATCAAATTATCTGTGATTTGTGCTATCTCAATTTGTTACAAAACATTGCTATTTGCAGAAAATTGCAAATATATGAAAAGGTTCGGGAGTGGGGGTCAAGTGATCTGCAGGTCTCGACAGGACAATTTCGGAACCAACAGGTGCGGAATCTCGAGAGGGTATAAATTAAGGGTTCGACTGGAAGCCCTTCTCTTCATTGCAAGACACAGTTGCAGTCGTACACGCTGTCCGTCGGCAGAACAGTTTTATTTTGTTATAAGTCTCATCTACGAACGAATAAAGACGTTTTCAGTAATTATGTTTACACTATTACGGCAAACGTAGAGTACCGGGACCGTTTGAGTCAGCAAGAGTATCTACAGAGAAGCTACAAAGAGCGACGCGAGATGCTGGACGTTAGGAGATGCTTTTTAGACGCCTAACAGCCAAACGAGATCCACCTCGCAGCCGATATTAATTCTCTGGGACAGACCACACACTGCTGAAGAACGACGCTGGACTCTGGACATATCCAGGACCACGCCGAGACAGGAGTAACGGTAACCCAACTCTAGACAACGCTGGACCCCGTCAATAAGTCGTAAGGTTATCAAAACTCGAGGTGACATGCATAATGCATTTATAAATGATTTTTTTAAAAGAGCTCATAATGACTATATAAAGAGACAATGAATTAAAAAAAAATTTTTAATTAAGTAAATAATGTAATAGTCTTATGTAAATGTTTAGTCGTAAGAATGAGCGATCACATATAGATAAATATAGAAAAAAAGAGATTAATTTTTAGATAATATTTTTTTTAACAAAAAAGAATAATTGAAATGATTTTATATTTGCATTTTGTAGGAAAGAATAATTTAAATTTTGAATACGAAACAAATGCCAGTCTAAGAGTAATTAATAAAATTTTAAATTTATTTTTAAAAAACATTGGTATAGAATGAGCAAGCTGAGGTCAGATCTAATTTAAATGAATTCAATTAAAATAAAACTTAATTATATTTAAATTTTATTTCATTTATTAAATCAATTTGAATAAATGTCTAGATTAAGATTATTAACGTGTCTAGATGTAAGAGTGTTTTAAATGCGTGTAACACCGTATAGCTTAAGAGAAAAACCCTTAATAATGAGTGATATCTTGATCGGAGATTATTAACAATGTTTTATTATTTATAATGCTTTTTAAACAATAAACATGAAATTTTAACTATTTCAGTAACAAAAAACTTACATGCACAATTCGAAATAAATTATACACAGTTAAATTGGGGTATGTCTACAGTGACTTGAAGTAATCCGAGGAGTGTACTAACATACAAAAGCCAGTTTTTAATCTCGTAGATAAGATAAGGAGTAGCGGCCAGTTCACCGGCAATAAACTAACAGCTGATCAAGAGAAACGGTTAAACAATACTTTAAGTAGATATCCTCCGATAATTGAAGAACAATACTCCTTAACAAGGAATAAAGTGCAGATCTTGACAATTAAGTATGTATTACCAGACACATTAAAAACTAGGTTAAAAATTATATACATCGAGCAACAGCGGGATGCTAAATTTAAGAAAATCAGCGATGATATAAGAGTACATGACAACCCAAAGTATAAAATGTGTTATACAAAATCATAGACGGGCAGTGGAAGATAATGGTACCGTGGTATCGGATGAACTAGT
Organism: Magicicada septendecula; assembly: GCA_034769895.1. NCBI lineage: Eukaryota > Metazoa > Arthropoda > Insecta > Hemiptera > Cicadidae > Magicicada > Magicicada septendecula. The sequence goes on along the minus strand of CM068368.1, from coordinate 390,010,085 downwards.
CGAAGATTTAACTTGGACGTGCCACGAGAGTCTGGCGCACGCGGGAGCATATAAATGATATTTAGCAATGCGAGAAGACTTTGTGTGGTTAAATATGGCTAGAAAAGTTAAATCTATTTTGCGTATCTGCCACATATGTCAAACAGCAAATTACCCGAATACGTATGTAGAAATGGGCAATATTATTACTAAAAACAAAAATGAGTTATTATGTATTGATTTTTAGGTCCACTACCGCGTGCATCGAGGGGTATGAGGAATCTGGTGGAGTGCACGGATGCGTTCTCTAAACATGTAAGTCTATATGCAATAGGACGACCCACCCCGGCGGCCGTATTAAATGTCGTCTTAAATAAATACATCCCTAAATATGTTCACGTTAAAAACATTGTATCTGACCAGGGTAAACACTTCACCAATAGGAAGTGGCAATCCTAATTGGAAAAGCACAATTTATTGTGTTATTATTATGATTATTATTGGAAGAATGATGTTTTATTTATTTAGGATATGAAGAAAAAGAAAATTGTATTTTACGTAAACAAATTTTTTTTATACGTGGTGGGGTTAATCCTGCAACAAAACACAGGATGATGATCTAAAATAAGTATATCAGAGCATGGATGACGGACATTAACATGTTTTAGATTGATTTATGCAATTTTTTTCAACTAGCTATAAGTTTTGCATTTAGTGATGGATAAGGACTTGTGTTATACCAAATTCTTTGTAAATGTTTGCTCTAATGTCATGTACTTTGTTTGTGAATATGTGCCCGCGTTCGCTTGTGGTTAACCTTCGTGTTATATCTTCCGCGTTTGTTATCCGATCGGCAAGAGACTTGGACACTGAGTTATTTATGAAAATAGCTACATTTTCTATATACTCTGTTGTTCTCAGCTATTGTTTAAATGTGGTTATTTAGTAATTGAAAAACTCAAATTTTCATGCTTTTCAATTGTAGAGTAATAAAATTTCTAGATTAAAATCTAAGCAGGCACACGCAGATTTATACAAAGATTCGCCTGCAACGCGTCTATCTTTTGTCCAATCTACCACGTAGACCAATCAGAAGCCCCTAAATTCAGTCAGATCCGTCGGTTGTCAGGTGTACTTCGAGGCAGTTCATCGGAATCCGTTGCCTAGTGAACGTGTGGTCTTTGTCAAGGGTTTTTCTTGTTCGAACTGGTTTAATCTAGAGCAACTATAAGTCTTGGGACTCTTTTCGAGTTTTTCGATTAGAACCAAGCGGGTGAACTACCAGTTTTAAAATATTCAAGCGCTATTACGTGTTCGTGGAAGATTTTCCGCTTAGGGAGATTTATCTACCGTGATAAATCCTTATTAACGCGGAACACTTCAAGAATAGCCGGAAGGTGTAAACAATTTACACCGCTTTTAAGGAATATCATTCATTATCTCCATGAGTAACAATAATTAATAATAACCAATTGCGAGCGAGTAATCAAACGATTCAGAAAGTGACAATTCGTGTGTAAAATCTGCATCAGTGTTATCAGCTGTTCGGCAAACCCCAGCGCAGAGAGAGAGAGAGAGAGAGAGAGAGAGAGAGAGAGAGAGAGAGAGAGAGAGAGAGAGAGAGAGAGAGAGAGAGAGAGCGGCGATCATTGCAGAGAAGAGCGTAACAGCGGCGCAGCGAGTGACGTCACGCCGAGTGTAAAGGAATTCTACGTTTCAAGTAAAACTTACCAAAACTGAACTATATAAACTCTTTGATAACAAATAAAATACTATACATGACATTTTGTTTAACTTAAATATATCATATAAACAATTATTTACTTGTGTGATAAATAAATAATTTTTCTACACCTCTAATATAGACTTAGTGCATAATTTATACACACATAATTTTATTATCCTATGCGAAAATATTTATTTGTATCGTGTGTATATATATATATATATATATATATATATATATATATTGCAACAGTACAACCATGTACGGTACTGTGCATTGAAAAATAATTTAAATAAATAATAAAAATAAATAAATATGGAATAGACATGATTCAGATTGCAAGCTGGATTGTTTAAAAAAATAGGGAACGCACAATTCATGCATGGACACGCATACATGGCCCACCTCTCGCTAGCGTTGTGCACACGTGTATTTTGTTTGTGTGTGTGAAGCCTGTCCGTTCCTGAACTGTAACCAACCCTTTTCAAGTATTGATAGATTTTATGTTTTATTTAAATATAAGAAAAATATGTACGATATGGTAAAACAAAAGACACCAGAAGGTGTAGAGAACAAAGGGTTAAAAGACCGTGACAAAGTGACGGAAAGTGCAATTATTATAAGTAAAAAGTGTATAGCTCTTTTTGTAATTACAATAAAGAAGTGTAATTTACGTATAGTAAGCATATAAAAATTAGCGATCGATTGAGCATCGAGTGGTGTGAAACAGACTTCGTAATTCGCGAAGATAGGCAAAAATAGTGAATTGAACCAGAGTGGGGGAAAAGACGCTTCGACAAAATCTGACAAGTTGAAAATTGTTCAGACATGAGCTTTTGCACGACCTGGCTATAAATACCAGGTCGAGCTAATAACGTTTCTTCTTCTCTACTCAACCGTTGCCACAGGAGGCTATGTCAGTCAGAGACGCTATTTTAAATCTACAGTGAGAGTCACAGGACGAACTGGAAGTCCAAACAGAGCAGCAGAGCACATACGAGGAGGTCTATGGACACACTTGCAGCATATGATGTGAGGCGAGACCACTATTAAACAGCACATGCAGTGGAATCCAGGAAGAGGAACCGAGGACGAGGACTGAGGACCAAAGGAGGACATACGGATGATTAACCACGTCAAACGAGGTGATGAAAAACCATAGTAAAATACAGACATTTGAAAGACACTAATTAAAGTTAAAATGAAAGACATTCAAACAGTTAATTAAAATAACTAAATTGTACATAAGTATAAAGGCAGAGTGTTATTTAGAATAATATCTCTTGTATAAAATTTAGTAATTGAGGGTAACGTAAATGACATAAGAGAAATATTTGATTTTAAATTAAAGTAATTAATAAAGTCTTTGTTGATAAAGGAGAATGCATATGCAGTAGAAAGTTTTAAACTAAATTAATATTAAAGAAATTGAAATAAAAGTAAATTCGTTATTGAAGTAAATTAATCAGCAATTGCAAAAGATGAACACAGAATGAGTAAGCCGAGAGCAAAAATATTTAATTAGTTAACAGTAGATAATAAGATATATGTATAACCTGTTGTATGTAATTTGTTAGCTATAAGCTGTGTGCGAAAGATTCGTACATACGATTTAATGAGTATATTTCAATATGCGAAATAAAAGAATTTGGTTTAATAAAAAAAAATAAATAATGGAAAAATTTTAACTCTTATATAACGCATCATCTTCTTATTACGATTACACCCATGGACACAAATTAAATTACATTGAATTTGTTTTGTTATAATATATTGCGATAGAACACAGGATCATGATAAACAGTGAACTATGTCTTATGCATGGATGACGAACATTCTCATGTTTAAATTTGTTTCTTGTTCAAATTAGATATTTTTGGCTATATTTTTTGTATTGTATTACCGATAAAAATTTAGAATAGGTCAAACTCTTAAGAATTTTATTCGTCATTTTTCTATGTAATGTGTTTGTGAAAGTGTGCGTGGGTGCGCGAGTTATTAACATTTTTATCTATTGTGTCCGTTATAATTATCCGATTTACATGAGACTTAAACAAGACATAAAATTTAATATTAGCTACAATTTCCCTATATTCTGTGATCTTCAAATAACTGTTAAGTGTGAATTTTTGTTATATGAAATCTCTATTTAAAACTCACTCAGGTGTAAAGTAATAAAATTCCAGATAATTATCTGTGCAGGCTTTGCCAATTTCATGCAAAGTGTTGCATGAAGAACTATTAGTGCCGTGTGCATTAATTATCATGTGACCGATAATTGGCCAATTAGAACGCAGTAAAATCATTGAAAATTGTCTTTTGCCATGAGCAGATCAAGTTAGTTCATCTTGAGCATTCGTCTACTAAACGTGCGGTCCCCGTTCAAGAAGTTTCTCTTGCGTGAACACGTAAACAGTGCGAAAGGTGTACGAAAACTTGGAACTCTGTGTGAGTTATTCTACAGACCCAAGTATTTCAGTTTTAATAAATAATATTGTGATTTACAAGTATCCGTGTTAGTCAAGATATCCGCATAGGGAGATCTACTGTCCGCAGTAGATCTGTGTGACGCGAGGACACTTGAAGACGTGCCAGAAGGTGTACGCCTATACACCGTTTTTCATTAAACACCCACGTTACACCTTGAGATACGTAAATAAACTATAACAATATTAAAACATTTAAAAAACCATTAACAATCATAATCAGTGTTATCGCAGCGAGGCAGTGTTGCAGTTCGCCGAGCAAGTTCAGCGTGTTTATTATCAGGACATCATCCCAGCAGAATCCACGAGGGAAGGACACGTGAGATATACGCATCGCCATCAGCCATCTCGCTGCATCAAATTGGAATATCTTCACTCAAGTAACAAATTCAGATCTGAACTTTATATAAACTGTTTTCAAACAATATTTCAAAATTCATAACATTTGTGTATGTTTAAAAATATATCATATGAACTATTATTCAATTGGTGTGCAATAAATAATTATAATACCTCCAATATAGACTTGTTGATTTATAAAACACACACCATATTCCTATGCGCAAGAATTAATTCAATTGTGTTGTCGCAATATATATACTCAAAGACATTTTGCTACAGTCTATTTCTTTATATATATATATATATATATATATATATATAATATATTTAAAATGTATATTTACTTTACCTCAAGATGTTATTTTTCCCTTATTTGGAACATGTTTCGTGACCCTTAGTGTTCCCACAAGTAACACAACAAGATTCAAAATTACGATGGGTGATGATGGGAACACTAAGGGTCCCGAAACATGTTCCAAATAAGGGAAGAATAACATCTTGAGGTAAAGTAAATATACATTTTATATATAATACACACGCGCGCGCGCGCGCGCACACACACACACACACATATATATATATAATTAAATGTTAATATAGGGATATTAATATAGACATTTTGGGGATTACCCTGCAAGCAACCTAACTGATTCGAGGAGTCATAGGAATCAGGATGTGACAGGATATATCAACAGTTTGCAAAGCATTTATATTTACTGCGCAAATATAATTCTCATAACAATGATTTAAACTGAAAACACGATAATGACGGAACAGTATTTAGCAAACTGAACCGAATAGAATTTAAATGGGTCCGTCCGTTGACCTAACAAACGGAAGTAACGTGTTAAAAGGGTAGAAGAAAATTTAATCAGTTGTAATAAAATAAATAAAAAATTTTCTGGCTATCAATGTTTAACGTTATATTCTGCATACGTTCAGGCTTTTCAGTATTTAAAATTGTATCACTTTACGCGACACTGTTCATTACTTATTAATTGAGAAGAATTCGTTTATTTTATTTTCTGTTGAAGTGTATTATCTTGCATTAAGTAAATTACTTATATTATTAACTATACTATTAGTTATGAATTTGGAAATATAGAGAAAAACAAAACAGCTATGTACTCTATAATGCTTGATACCTTCCACGTTTCCAATGCTAAAAATGCTTTACATATAACGCGAAAAGTAATAGTTCATCAAGGCAGCTTGCTGAGCGACATTGACCCGCTGTCAATACGTCTATGACATTCACTAGAACTTTGTCCCACGATTAACCAACTTCCACTTCAACCACAACACAACCACCTGTCAGCAGTCGGCAAACTTAATGGTTTGTCATTAGTTTGTCTTCGGCAGAACTGGTTCAAGTTTATTTGCATCTCTATAGAACGTCAGGTATCGTAGTTTACGTGATAACGAAAAGTTGAACAATCTACAAATTGCAGTGCAAGGATGATATAGGCCTACAAGAGCGTTTAGTGATAGCAATTTATCCTAATGGGCACTGATGACTTTTTAAAGTTGAAATTAGGCTTCTGAAAATAGATCATTACTGAAATAAACAAGTTTAGTTGTATTAAAAAATAGTAATTCTTACACGTTTTAAGATTTTGTAAACCACTAATATGGCCGAACCATATTAATGCGGGCGTGTTTAATACGTTAACGTGCCGCTCACTTTGAAGTGTTAATGTGTTTTTAAAACACTTGTACTCGCTCTGTACGGCAGTCTAATTGTGTCGTTACTACAAACACGTTTTTCATATTCAGTCGACGTGGTCGCAAAGTTGCCGCAATTACTAGCTCACTTAATTTAGCCCTTAATATATGTATATGTATTTTATTTTCGCTGCTACAGAATAAACTATGCCCTCAAATATTCACACTCCCATCATAATATTATCCGCGATACATTACGACGCGTTACAAAGCGTTTAATTGTCTCTAGTGCATAAATGACGTCATTAAACACATGTCGTCTGCGTTGGTTCACGTCGTCATCATCATCATCATCATCGTCGACGTCGACATCTTCGTCGTCCATTTCCTGTTTAATGCCATATATCCAGTAATTTCCTATATGGTTTTCGTCAATATTGACATATTCGTAAAATGACGCATGACCTTCTAATTTGCCCCATTCCTCTTCATCAACGGGAACGTTATAATTATCTTTATTACTCCCGAATCCAGCTTTGTGAAAGCAGTTGCGGGGAGTGAGTTGCGGTACACTGTGCCATGCAGCTGCGATGTAATGCAGTGCCTGTTAGAAGAGAGCAAACCGTTATGAATTTGTGCAAAATTATAATTTTAATAGTCTACGCTAATACTATAATTTCTTTAGGCAGGTCTACAACTATAAGTAATTTTAAATATGGATTACCGCATTGGCTATGCACAGAAATCAGTTGTAGAAATCAGTATGTCCAGAAATTCACAGTAGAAAATTGAGGGTCATGGTAAAAGAATGCTATGATTAAAAAAATCCTCTACTCCTCTTCTGGTGTAAAACCTTTTATCCTTTCTTTACATACTGATACTTATTCATTTATATCTATTCATTTTTTATGAAACAGTACGTATTTGAAATAACGGCAGAACATCACATAGAATCATATGGTTCATTTGCTTTTTCGCAAAGCACTAGCCCACTGATAAAAGTTTCTTCTGCCCTGTGCTGCTGAAACCACTGTAACATACAATCTTCCAAGCGTTCATATTTTCCGCCTTGAATATGTGTTTGCTTATTACTAGAAACAACAAACAAGAGCACTTTTTCAATTTTGGCTGCCTTAGCCATAATTGATTTCAACGTCGACGGAGCAATCTCTAACTCTTTGGAAATGTCTACTCGCTTCTTTTTCCCGCTTTTCTTGACTACCTCCAAAATGTATGATTTCTCAACGATCGTAACACAGTTCCTCTTCCATCCATTCATTTTCTACTCAAGATGTTACCTCTAACAGAAACAATAACGAACTGATGTCGACGAAGCGATGTAGTTTACGAGCTGTGAACAAATGCCGTACGCTTCTAGGAATCTAAGCTAGTTCAAAGGTTACTCAACAACTCCTAACTCCAGCAGAATAGCACTAATTTTTTGATTCCCTAGAAATGTACAGTCTATCGAAAATATTTACGTTCAGATATTCATTTTGTTATATATGCGACGTAATTCAGAGTAAATATTTAAATGTATATATGAATTTTCGAATATCCAGGGACTTAAGAATGTGATCGCGTAAGTGTAAAAACGAATAAACAAAAAACGTATAACCGAAATAAAATATAATATAACAGAGGAACTATAGGAATTTTGTCAGGACTTATGATGGCAACACACACACACATTGCAACGTTGCAACATTAATTATATATATATATTTATTGTGTGTGTGTGTGTGTGTGTGTGTGTTGTGTTGCAAAGTTACAAGTGTTATAAAATGATACACTTTAGTCCATATACCCAACGCAACAGTACAGTGTTAATCACCGGCTAGTCGTAGGATTTTTGTGTCTTCGTTGCGTTAAGTATATGTGGCTGCACAATAAATTTATTTATAAATATAGGAGTGAGACGTTGATGACATGAAATAATTAAATAAAAGATTAGAAAAGAATCAATTAATTGATTAACAAAACTTGAAAACTGAAAATTCAAAATATTTTCTTTTATAAGTTTACACACTGAAAACATAACATATCTTTGATATTTGACCCACATTAATAACATATAGTCATAAAATATTTAAACATATATGATAAACAAATTATAAATCCCTTTTATATAGCTTGGGTGTCTGACTTTGAACCACTATTAGAATTTGAACTCATAGCAAACCATCTATAAAAATAATATTAACTTTATCAAATATAAATTGAATGGTAGCTATTAATATTTCAAGAAAAATAATATTTACTTTAAGAATATTTATGATTTATAATGACATGCTCAATTTTTAAATTAAACAAAATAACATTATTTTCAACAACGACTTACAATTTACATATTTTACTCTGAATATTTACACTATTTACATTTACGTATTTGTATTACTTTGTTAGCTCATAATATGTTCTTTATGAGTTCTTTGTTTGTTTAACACGAAATATAATTGTTCATTTGTGAACTGCGTATTGGAGTTACCGTTGCGAAGCTGTCACTCCGTGCGTGTGTACATATGAGTATGCGTCTCCTGAATAATGACAATGACAATGATGATGATAACGACGCTTCCTCAGTGTTCTATAGCCTCATGTTGATGGTGGTTCTGCGCTCCTCCATCAATCGTGTGTGTTGCAGATGATGGTGATGATGATGATGAGTTCAAGTTACTGATCAAACGGACATAGTGTCCCCCTGTATAACTTCTTAGCGTCTGTTTCTCATCCGCAAGGAAAAGGGATACTGCAGCCAATGAACGTTCAGGAAATTGCATAAAATCTCATTTGATTTTGTACTCCGTATCGTTAAATTCAGTCTCTCTTTGACTTGAAAGCTTGTGATCGTGCTGCTCGAGTTTAGACGCTTGGTCTACGAAAGCGTGCGAACAGAAAGTTTGCGAGTTGATTGCTTAATAGTGTTTATCCAGTCAAGATTGTCCGCATGGATTTAAAAAAGACACTTGAATTTAAAAAATAAATTTCAAATTAATTTTAATGTTTTGAGAACTGGTTAAAAATACGTTGTTACTGAATCCCTCACCAAACAAAAATGCGCATTCGTTTAGGATAACGCTAGTCATCATTCTAGGTTAAAATTTAAGAACACCAAATTTGTACACTATTAAACACAACATTAGTTACAATGTCTTTGATTATTACACAACACTGTAATAATCATTAGGTTATGATTAAATCTGTGTTGCTTCAAATTATCAAAGATTCTAATAATAAAAGAGAGTTCATCATTGATGAGATTACACAACACCACGAATGGGAAGTGTTACGTTTGCCTCCTTACCATTCCAATCTAAGTCTACCGAGCTGGTACGGCCGTGCATAAAAAGAATGGACAGAAAATCTAATGTCACTCCGCTAGTTGTTCTACCGTCAGCCTGATTTTGTAGGAAGTTGAAATATGTGCAAAGTTTGGGGGAAAAGTGTGTGAGACGTACCACGTTAGCCTAATAAAAGCAGACTATGTGCAAAGGGATGTGGTGGAGAACGATCATGGACCATTTGATTTCAAACTGTAAGCAATGGAGACGAGGAAGAAACCGGTCCAGATGAAAACTGAGGTACGTGTCCTTTTTAAAATTATTGCCAATCGATATAATTGAAAATCGTATTAGTAAAATAAAAACGTTTATGGTAAGCTACCACATTCATTCTTGTGTTGAATGTATTGTTACGACGCAATCATTGATCATCATATGGTACAGTGAAAAACAAAGTACAAACACAAATGAAGTCACTAGCTTTAATTAATCACAAATAACAGGTTGTAATCAACAAGTTGTTTAACAAGATTATACTCGTAGAATAATTTAAATTAAATTTGTCCTCATGCAATGATAATTTCAAATAATAGAGTCCCGCACAATATCACTTTTCACTATTAACGCTCTTGAATTTTCGCTGTCCTTTCTGTTGAATCCGATAGACACATCGTTGATTCTCTTTTTCACATTATAAGCTCCTTCCCAGTTAGTCTGCAGTTTAGGTGAGCGACCACGACAGCGCTTTGGGTTGTACACCCAAACCTGATCTCCTTGGAAACCCACACTATTGTAGATCCGACACTCTGCGTTGTATACATTTGAAGAGAATTTGTTTGCCTTTAGTTTATGATTTAGCGTGGAAATTCCAACTCAATCCCTATGTAGTCATGAAATGATAAAAAATAAAGCAGTGTTTTTCTGAACACCCAAAGCGACCAAACGGATATGTTCACAACTGTCATAGAGCTTTTCTATAGGATATATAAGCTATAAGAAGCCATAGTCTTCGATATTCAACCATCGATGGTAACTCATCAGTCTACAGGTCAGAGAAATTCTAGTTTATTCATTTAGTCACTTTAAACCTAAACAGTTAAAGTTGTGCCGAGTTTTGGAATACTCGGCCCTTTTCCCAGTTAATTATGTGACTGTCATTGCGGGGGTTTGTGAATTAATTATTTGAGCGGAGTATACGCTGTTATCTGCATGCTTTGTTCCCGATCCGCGCGCGCTCTGTGCGGAGTGATACGCAGCGTTTTACTTGTCACTGCTCTGGGCAGTACTCACCAGGCAGCCGAACGCGAAGCAGCAACCATTCTCTCTTCCGGCGGCGAACAGTTTGAATTTTTGTCTACTAAAATCTATCATGATTAGATGATCGACTACGCGACTTTCCGGGTTCCCGACCTAAGACGATTCCCGATTCACTTCAGCGGGTGGCCGAACATCTGCCACCAGTGGTATTACACGAGTGAATCTCCGTCTGTGCCGTCGGGAGGAAGAAATGGACAATACATCATGAGTACCTCAGGTTTTGTGCTGGATTATACCAGGTGACATTTAACCCATTTATATATATTTTTGGCCTCTACAATGTAGAACATCTTATTCTCTTCCTGGAACATCTCCAGTTAAAGTTTGGTACACAAGTCCAGCGAGACAATTAGTGCTTGTAAATTTTGTCAGTGTATTTTAACTAAGGCTTAAGCCCCCCTGAGTAAGTGTGAGCCCGGACGGGGTCATGCGTTACGGAATTTTGCTGCGAAATTTTCTTTTAGGGTAAAAGTGTGGGTGACTTAAGATTACTGATTTATAGGGGGGTGAATTATGCTTGCAATGATTAAGGGTATTCAGAGCTATATGGGTTGGTTTTTTTAGTAGATTTAAAGGTTTGGGGAGGTGCTGTAACCTGTGGACGTCACCTGTCGGTGCCGTTGGCTACAGGTCTATAGCATGTTTTAGGTTGCTGGATCTGGTGGTGCGCATGGCCTCGCCTGTGGCCAAGCCAATCCTGTAGGAACACCTCAAATGTGTTTTATTAGGGGCTGATGTTATAAAGTTTTTATTAAAATTGTCATTATATATATATTATAAAAATTATCTTAACTCTGTAATAATTCAGTATAAGTGAAATCTCATTCATTTTCTTTTACTGCCATAGCCAGTGTATTACTAGTTCAGTTTAAAATGAGCACACTATTGGTTCTTACTTTTCAATCATAAACCTTATTATATATATATATATATATATATATATATGTATTATAAAAATTATCTTAACTCTGTAATAATTCAGTATAAGTGAAATTTCATTCATTTTCTTTTACTGCCATAGCCAGTGTATTACTAGTTCAGTTTAAAATGAGCACACTATTGGTTCTTACTTTTCAATCATAAACCTTATTATATATACATTATAAAAATTATCTTAACTCTGTAATAATTCAGTATAAGTGAAATTTCATTCATTTTCTTTTACTGCCATAGCCAGTGTATTACTAGTTCAGTTGTTAATATGAGTATACTATTGATTCTTACTTCCAACCATAAATTCTGTTATACATTTTGTACGGCCGTGCAGCCATGTTGACCTGGCGATGGCACATTCCTATCTGGGGGGAACCTTTTTTTTTAAATTCTGAATACTTGTAATAATTTCATTGGTTGCAAGCAGTCATAACCGGACGGGTTAATGGATTGGTTTATGAAAAGTTTTTTATGGAGGCTGGGCACTTTACCCTTTTACAGTAGTTTGGGATGGGGGTCTAGGTCACTGATACTGAGGATTGTATTCTTCGGCGGCATGGTGAAATGTATACGGGCTGCCTGCCAGGTGAACATGTGTGTAGTATATATGTGTGTATATAGATATGTGTGCGCTATGTATATTTATGTAACTATTTATTTATGTGTATTTATGTATTTATATTGATTGATGTTCTATTTATTTATATTTGGGAGGTATTATTATGCTGATGTTTACATGTATTTTAATTTGATGAGATTACACGTGCATATTTTCACAGGATTGTAATGACAGGGAGGGGAGTAAAAGTTTGTAACAAAAGTTTTTTCAATTCTATAAAAGTATATTGTATACTGGGAGTGATACTTGCATGTTATTTGAAATGGCTGAATAATATTGTTATTGTTGCTTAACAACGAGTTTAATTGCAAGTCCCGTCATACTGGACCCAGTGCAGTTTTGGCTTCCCTAGGCTCTTGCCTAGTTTTAAATAACTAGTGGCCCCTCTTTCAAAAAAAAAAAGGAAAATTGAAAGAGGGGTTACAAATGGTAGCAGAGCGCGGTCGATTCTTTGGTCGAACCCTTGGGTCCTTTGGTGTGACGGGGCTTGCAAACTCGGAAATAGTTTGGAAAGAACATAAACATCAGCAATATTTGAAAATGAAAATTGGTAGATGCTATGGCAGGTTTGATATTGTATGTATGGATATAGGTATTATGTATGAATTGTTGCTAGGGGATTTCAATTGTAAACCTGGTGCCGCCACGTGGCATGCGTTTTAGTTGGGGTTTTTGTTGTTGTTGAGATTGGTCCTTACCGGAGAGCGCGGGGGGGATTGCCGGGGGAATGGGCTGCCTTATCTAAATAGTTATGAAGGAATAGCGCGAGAGGTTAGCTGGATGCGGTAGGGCCTGACCGGAAGTCGGTACTGTCATTGACCCGACTTAGTCGCGGAAGTTATAATAAATGTCTTGTTGAATTGTTATATGTTGTGGTAGTTGTTCGGTGGGGTGGATTATATGTTAGTGTTAGTGTCTGATGTCGTTTCTTCTTTGAGTCTGGCGGCTGACGGAGAGTTGGTTCTGGAGTGGATCGGGTTTTCGCAGCGCTAGGGAACCCGGGGGTCCTCTTGATGGAAAGAATAGTACTGGAAAGGTCTTCAGTATTGTTGTTGTCAATTGTTATTGTGTGGATTGTGTGTGAGTGGACTCGGGCGGCTCAAGAATGAATCCTGTGAACGTAGATCTCTATGTCAAAGATGAGCTCGAGTTTGAGGTCCGGTCCAGGGGTAAGAAACCACTAGGGGACGTGATCTCCCTGAGAAGGCAATTGAGGGACGCTCTCGCCGCAGGGGACGAGCCGTCGCAAGTGAAGATCAGTGACGTGTCGGCGGAGATGGACTTGTGCCAAGAGAAGTGTTACGAGCTGAAGGATCTGGCAGAAGGCCTGCAGTCAGCCGCACCCACTCCCAGAGCCAAGCAGAGAGTGCGCCAGCGCCTAACCCATCTAGCTATGCGCATACAGAATTTGGAAGCCCAAGCGCTGGGCCCCGAGATGGAGACCATTCTTAAGGATCTCAGGGGACAAGTGGGGGCGGCCCTGCAGGAGCCTTCAAAGAATCAATAAGTTCCGACGAAGGTGACCCCCCCTCTCTCCCCCTTGTGGAGGAGAAGGAACCACTACTCGCGGCGCCCCCGGTGGCTTTCTCAGGGATGGCAGGTGCATTTTACCATAAGCTCCCGAACCCCCTCGCCGAGGTCCTCCAGCGTCCCCCGGTCGTGGACGGGTTGGACGCCGATAGACTTTTGCAATTTTTTAAAGTATTCTTCCAGCTAGCGGATTTTCCCGGAGTGTCAGACCGGACTCTGCTCGAGCTCATCTACCCCTACTGTCGGGGTTCCATGGCTGAACGGGTGACTGAGGCCCTCAGGGACTGTGGTAGTATTGACTCCTTTCACGGGGAGGTGCTCGACGCCTTTATCCCGGGCCGACTACGCGATAGGCTGAGGCACAAGTATCTTTACAGAGTGCAAGCCACGGGCGAAGGTCTGGGTCAGTTTATGGCCAGTATAAGAGAGGCGGCCAAGATTCTGAGGGTGGGGTTGTCCGAGCCTGAAATCATTCAAATTATTTTGGAGGGGGTAAATCCCCAAAAACGCTCCCGCTTGGTGTTCGCGGAACATCCGCGTTGTTTTGCAGACCTGGATCGGCTGTGCGTTATGTCCCTGGCGGTCCACTTAAGTGATGAATGTAGAGGTCTGGGCGTGGCTCGCAATTCGGGGTTTAGAGGTGGCGAGCGATGGGCCGGACAATCCCAATCTCGAGCGGCTGGTTCTGGGAATGACCGTGGCCGGGTCGTTCAGATCTGTTATAATTGTAGTAAGCCGGGGCATATCAGTCGGAATTGCCCCGAGGGTCGTGCCCGCGCTGCACCTTCCCCGAGGGGAGCCAAATCAAAAAACTAAATAACCCGGGGAAGATGAATCGGAGGTCATCTTCCCCGCTCTATCGGGGGTCTTCGAAGCCACGCGCCTCCAGGCCATCGGTAGGTCCCCGTTCTTCGGGCATCAAGGTCCTTCAGTCCATCTCCAGGCCCACTTCTGTATGCCCCTTCTTGCTGCTAGAATTGAAGAGGAGTCAATTCAGAGCCTTAGTCGACTCCGGGTCAGCAAGATCAATTATATCATCTAAGGTGTGCGAGGACCTTGAACGACAGTGTTTACTTAAAAGGTCGGAACAGTCTTCCGTGGGGTGCTGGACGGCATCCCAGGAAATTCTGCCCATTTCCCGGGTAGTTTCATTTAAATTTAAGATCGAGAGATTTTCTTGGGTGTGGAGCTTTCTGGTTTCTCCTGCTCTGGGAGTTGAATGCATTACTGGTGCCGATTTCATCTGCAAAAGTGGTCTCGTTATTGACATCCAAGAGCACCAATGCTATTTTAAATTTAATCGGGGAGTTGTAATCCCTTTCCTTGGGTGCCAGGGGACCAGGCAAGATATCCAAGAGGTTAAGTGCCCCGACACATCTAGAGACCACCTCTCCCAGTCCCAGCGGTCCGCATTAGATCAGTTGTGTGAGCGTTTCCCCACTGTGTTAACTCCGGCCCTTGGGCTCACACATCTCTTGGAGTATAAGATCCGCCTAACGGACTCCAAGGTGGTACGCTCCCACCCTTATAAGTTTGCCCCTCCAAAAATGAGTATCTTGAGGGAGAAGGTTCAGGAGTTATTAGACCAAGGGGTGATTGAACCTTCTCAGTCCAGTTATGCCAGTCTGGCCTTCCTAGTGCCCAAACCTGGAGGTAAACATAGGATGGTGATCGACTACCGCAAGCTCAACGCCAACATTGAGGTAGATTCGGTCCCACTTCCTGACCTTCATTCCGCGTTCGATTGGTTCAGTGAGGCGAGGTATTTTACCATCATCGACCTCAATTCTGCATATCACCAGATCCCGCTGACGAAGGAAAGTAGGCCCTACACGGCATTCTGTGTTCCGTGGATCTGATGGTGTATCAGTACACCAGGGTTCCCATGGGTCTAGCGGTAGGGGCCCAAACACTCACCCGTTTACTTGACACCGTTTTTCACGATGTCAAGTTTCGGTACGTCTTCAACTATCTTGACGACTTGCTGGTGTACAGCAAGGGTTATGAGGAGCATTTGGGTCATCTCGAAGAGGTGATGTGCAGGTTGAGGGGTGCGGGCCTCACTGTCAACCTCGAAAAGGTAAAGTTCGCCCAGACTCAAATTTCTTTTCTGGGTCACCTGATTTCCCATAGAGGTGTCACTGTGGATCCAGAGCAAACACAGGGGATCAGGGACTTTCCCCCACCAAGGGATGCCCAAGGCATCGCGAGATTTGTGGGGATGGTGAATTTCTATAGACGTTTCATTCCGAACGCGGCGGAGATCGCGGCCCCCCTGAATGAACTCCGAAAGAAGGGCGCCAAATTTGTAGGGGGGGAAAAACAACAGACGGCCTTTGAGGCGTTGAAAGAGGCCATCATTCCCCCCCCCCCCGGTGCTGAGGATGCCTGATTTCTCCCTACTTTTATTCTACAAACGGACGCGAGTTCGATGGCGCTCGGGGCGGTTCTGTCCCAAGTCGTGGATGGTGCTAGGCAGCCTGTGGCCTTTATGTCTAGAACTTTGACCCAACAAGAACGGAAGTCTTCAGTCTATGAGCTAGAGTGTTTAGCTGTTGTTTACGCTCTAGACAAGTTCAGGCGTTTCTTGGAACACGCTGAGTTCCTGCTCGAGACCGACAACCAGGGTCTCTCTTGGCTTCTCGCTCATCCCCGGCAGCTGGGTAAGATTGGACGATGGGTGGTCAAGATCTCATCCTTTAAATTCAAGGTGCAACACATTCGGGGAACTCAAAATGTGGTTGCAGATGCTTTGTCCCGTATGTTTTCACAACCCAGCGAAGCCCAGCCTGAGCAACCCTGTTCTGTTTTACTAGACTTTCCTTTAGCTTTCACTGATGTGTTACCCCATCAGTTAGAAGATGAAGAGTTGGGTCCGATCATCCAAAATCTAAAAGAGGGTAACGTACAGGCCCCTTACTTCTTGTCCAAGGGCGTCCTATGTTGCAGAGAGAGAAAAGACGTGCCCCGAAGATAGTGCTGCCTAGCAAACTCGTGCCCATGGTCTTCAGCTACTACCACAATTCCCCGGTAGGTGGACATAAGGGGATTTCGAAGACCATTTCCAGTATTAGGAGACAGTTTATCTGGAAGGGCATGGATAGGGACATTGCGACAAGGGTTAAGAGTTGTCATCTGTGCGGCTTGAGCAAGCCTGCCCAGAACACCAAGTTAGGGTTGTTGTCATCATTTGTGGCGAGCAGACCGATGGAGAAGTTATTCATCGACTACGTGAGACCCTTCCCACGTAGCAAGTCAGGTAATTCTTACCTGCTTGTTTGTGTGGATGCTTTTTCGAAGTTTGCCTGGCTACTGCCCTTACGGCAGGCAACGGCTCGTTTAACCATAGGCGCGCTCCAAAATCATGTGTTTCAGCACTTCGGTCTTCCGGCCATCATTGTCTCGGACAATGGTCCACAATTCATTTCAGGCGATTTCAGGCGAATGTGCTTCGCCAATGGTATCAAACATGTAACCACCTCCCCCTATTACCCACAGCCGTCCCACGCGGAGAGATTCAACAGGAATCTCAGATCCGCGCTTATTGCCTATCATGCTGAACAGCAAAATTGTTGGGACCAGAATTTAAAGTGGTTACAATTAGCCTTCAATACGGCCGTACATGATAGCCACAAGGCTGTTCCATTCGAAGTGATGTTTGGTTTCTCGCCTACGCTTCCCTTGGCTAACTTATGGAACATAGAAGATCTTCTGCCAAGTAATCCGGACATTAAGACGGCAGATAGGGGGAAAGAGGCCAGGAAGAATTTGCTCCGTGCACACGAGCGCGTCCGTAGACGATATAATCAGGGGCGTATTCCGAATCCCTTTAAGGTGGGGGATTTAGTCTACTGCCAGAGTCACCCGATCAGCTCAGCAGCGGATAAGAGAGCCGCCAAGCTGTGCTACCGCTGGTCAGGGCCATACCGCATCCTGGGGTTCGCGTCGCCTGTGACGGCTAGGTTGGGCGAACCGGGGGGTAATTCTAAAGAGATAGTCTCTCACGTTTCGAAGTTGAAGCCCTGTCACAATGGGTGGACGGGCTGATAGAAAGGGGGGAACTTTATGGGTCTCCATTTAGGTAGGGATGGAGGTTATTCGGGGAGGTGTGTGCTATGGGGGGGGAGTTGATTATGGTAGCGGGTAGGTGTTCCCCACAGTCCCAGTGGTGTTCGTCTACTTCAGGGATGCGCCCCTGCCTGCGCGAGCCTTGGTTCTCTCCAATTTTCCTTATTTCTGGAGAGAGCCATGTCCTTACCTTCTGTTCCAGGCCTTGATCTTCAATGATCCTTGCCCTTTCCTTCTTCCTGATTTTCCTAACCTGTTCAAAAAAAAAAAAAAAAAAAAAAAAAAAAAAAAAAAAAAAAAAAGGAGAGAGTAGAGAGCCCTTGGAGCACACACACGTATGGGATTATGGAATATATACTTATACATGCAAGTGAGATTATTGGGTCATGGAGACCAGATCCCCCTTTTCTTCGGTGATTCTGAAACACGGTTATTGTTTGGCGTTTTGGGGCTAGTCCCTCTGGTAACTATAGGGCTTGCCGCCCTGTTGTGGTTGTGTCGGTTTCTCAAACATAGTTTGGCATGTCTCGGGGGGCCAGTGCTCAGGGAGCTCCCGTACCTTCTTTCGTCTTTTCTTCGCCGTCTTTTCTTGCCGTAGGCTGACCTGACCAGGTCAGCCTGCGGTGGCTACACACTTACACGTTACATGTCTTCTTCTGCTCTTTCGTTTTCCTTCTGAGCCTCTGTTCTCCTGGGAGCCATGACTGGTGGGAAAACCGATACCAACTCGAGTATGGAATATAAGGGTGGTACACTGCAGGGTACCACTGAGTTCCAGTTGGGGCAACCATGTTGCTCTTTTGGAGTGGGGGTGTGCCGAGTTTTGGAATACTCGGCCCTTTTCCCAGTTAATTATGTGACTGTCATTGCGGGGGTTTGTGAATTAATTATTTGAGCGGAGTATCGCTGTTATCTGCATGCTTTGTTCCCGATCCGCGCGCGCTCTGTGCGGAGTGATACGCAGCGTTTTACTTGTCACTGCTCTGGGCAGTACTCACCAGGCAGCCGAACGCGACGCAGCAACCATTCTCTCTTCCGGCGGCGAACAGTTTGAATTTTTGTCTACTAAAATCTATCATGATTAGATGATCGACTACGCGACTCTCCGGGTTCCCGACCTAAGACGATTCCCGATTCACTTCAGCGGGTGGCCGAACATCTGCCACCAATGGTATTACACGAGTGATTCTCCGTCTGTGCCGTCGGGAGGAAGAAATGGACAATACATCATGAGTACCTCAGGTTTTGTGCCGGATTATACCAGGTGACATTTAACCCATTTATATATATTTTTGGCCTCTACAATGTAGAACATCTTATTCTCTTCCTGGAACATCTCCAGTTAAAGTTTGGTACACAAGTCCAGCGAGACAATTAGTGCTTGTAAATTTTGTCAGTGTATTTTACTAAGGCTTAAGCCCCCCTGAGTAAGTGTGAGCCCGGACGGGGTCATGCGTTACGGAATTTTGCTGCGAAATTTTCTTTTAGGGTAAAAGTGTGGGTGACTTAAGATTACTGATTTATAGGGGGGTGAATTATGCTTGCATTGATTAAGGGTATTCAGAGCTATATGGGTTGGTTTTTTTAGTAGATTTAAAGGTTTTGGGAGGTGCTGTAACCTGTGGACGTCACCTGTCGGTGCCGTTGGCTACAGGTCTATAACATGTTTTAGGTTGCTGGATCTGGTGGTGCGCATGGCCTCGCCTGTGGCCAAGCCAATCCTGTAGGAACACCTCAAATGTGTTTTATTAGGGGCTGATGTTATAAAGTTTTTATTAAAATTGTCATTATATATATATATATATTATAAAAATTATCTTAACTCTGTAATAATTCAGTATAAGTGAAATCTTATTCATTTTCTTTTACTGCCATAGCCAGTGTATTACTAGTTCAGTTTAAAATGAGCACACTATTGGTTCTTACTTTTCAATCATAAACCTTATTATATATATATTATAAAAATTATCTTAACTCTGCAATAATTCAGTATAAGTGAAATCTCATTCATTTTCTTTTACTGCCATAGCTAGTGTATTACTAGTTCAGTTTAAAATGAGCACACTATTGGTTCTTACTTTTCAATCATAAACCTTATTATATATATATATATATATATATATGTATTATAAAAATTATCTTAACTCTGTAATAATTCAGTATAAGTGAAATTTCATTCATTTTCTTTTACTGCCATAGCCAGTGTATTACTAGTTCAGTTTAAAATGAGCACACTATTGGTTCTTACTTTTCAATCATAAACCTTATTATATATACATTATAAAAATTATCTTAACTCTGTAATAATTCAGTATAAGTGAAATTTCATTCATTTTCTTTTACTGCCATAGCCAGTGTATTACTAGTTCAGTTGTTAATATGAGTATACTATTGATTCTTACTTCCAACCATAAATTCTGTTATACATTTTGTACGGCCGTGCAGCCATGTTGACCTGGCGATGGCACATTCCTATCTGGGGGGAACCTTTTTTTTAAATTCTGAATACTTGTAATAATTTCATTGGTTGCAAGCAGTCATAACCGGACGGGTTATTGGATTGGTTTATGAAAAGTTTTTTATGGTGGCTGGGCACTTTACCCTTTTACAGTAGTTTGGGATGGGGGTCTAGGTCACTGATACTGAGGATTGTATTCTTCGGCGGCATGGTGAAATGTATACGGGCTGCCTGCCAGGTGAACATGTGTGTAGTATATATGTGTGTATATAGATATGTGTGCGCTATGTATATTTATGTAACTATTTATTTATGTGTATTTATGTATTTATATTGATTGATATTCTATTTATTTATATTTGGGAGGTATTATTATGCTGATGTTTACATGTATTTTAATTTGATGAGATTACACGTGCATATTTTCACAGGATTGTAATGACAGGGAGGGGAGTAAAAGTTTGTAACAAAAGTTTTTTCAATTCTATAAAAGTATATTGTATACTGGGAGTGATACTTGCATGTTATTTGAAATGGCTGAATAATATTGTTATTGTTGCTTAACAACGAGTTTAATTGCAAGTCCCATCATACTGGACCCAGCGCAGTTTTGGCTTCCCTAGGCTCTTGCCTAGTTTTAAATAACTAGTGGCCCCTCTTTCAAAAAAAAAAAAGGAAAATTGAAAGAGGTGTTACAAATGGTAGCAGAGCGCGGTCGATTCTTTGGTCGAACCCTTGGGTCCTTTGGTGTGACGGGGCTTGCAAACTCAGAAATAGTTTGGAAAGAACATCAAACATCAGCAATATTTGAAAATGAAAATTGGTAGATGCTATGGCAGGTTTGATATTGTATGTATGGATATAGGTATTATGTATGAATTGTTGCTAGGGGATTTCAATTGTAAACCTGGTGCCGCCACGTGGCATGCGTTTTAGTTGGGGTTTTTGTTGTTGTTGAGATTGGTCCTTACCGGAGAGCGCGGGGGGGATTGCCGGGGGAATGGGTTGCCTTATCTAAATAGTTATGAAGGAATAGCGCGAGAGGTTAGCTGGATGCGGTAGGGCCTGACCGGAAGTAGGAGTAAAAGTTTGTAACAAAAGTTTTTTCAATTCTATAAAAGTATATTGTATACTGGGAGTGATACTTGCATGTTATTTGAAATGGCTGAATAATATTGTTATTGTTGCTTAACAACGAGTTTAATTGCAAGTCCCATCATACTGGACCCAGCGCAGTTTTGGCTTCCCTAGGCTCTTGCCTAGTTTTAAATAACTAGTGGCCCCTCTTACAAAAAAAAAAAGGATTTATATTTTTTTTCTAAAAAAAAAAGGAAAATTGAAAGAGGGGTTACAAAGTAATACTTTAATAGAACTAGTTAAAAAGTAATAATTGCAGTGTAAAGACATTTATTAAACAAGTAAATATTTATTATAAAAAGGGGACGATTTTAATTAGCGTTTGTTGAGGTCAACAAAAAATTATTTTGTATGTGACACGATTATTATACATATCTCGACAGCATTAATTTATCTAACCTATAACAACAAAACATAACACACACACACACCATCCTCAACAAGCGTTGAATAATTACTATTAGTGTTTAAATATAAACTATGACTTTTCTTGCCATTCAAAAAGTGGTGAGCTTGCAAAGAACTTCACTCGTTCTGCAGTACCGCTATGGACCGTGCAGTAGAAAGTCTAATGTGACTTGGAGTACGCTGAATTTAAATCAGTCGTTCCGGTCCCACGGCTATTTTCGTTTTACGTATACTTGACAAGGCACGGTTTATAATAAAATAATTCATCTGTGTTTTAAAAGCCAATTGCGAATTACCAGATAATATATCTGTAACAAAAGGGATCAGGCAAGGGGGTATTCCCTAAGTCCCATACTCTTCAGTGTAGTTACGGATGAAATTATTAAGGATGTAAAGTGTATTAGAGGATATAGAATGGGTAGAAGTTTGTTTAATATTATATGTTGTGGAGAGGACGTTACACTAATACCGGAAAATGAAAATGACTTACAAAGACTTCTGTGTAATTTTAACAAAGCATGCTAGAAATATAATATGAAGATAGCGGAAGAGAAAACAAAATCAATTACAACTTCACATGACCCATTAAGGTGTAAGGTTGTGATAAATGACAGAATAATCTAAATTTTCACGTTTATGTTGTTACATTTTACTTTTTAAAAGTAAAATTGTTTTATTTCCTCTGCTATCATATTGAAATAAATACTGGATAGAAGAGATTCAACTAGTTTGATAATAATTACTTTGTTAAGTAATTTTTGTAATTAAATCGTTTTTTAACTAAATTCAAGCATATTTGGTAGTTAAAGCCACTTCATGATACTAAATATACTCGTATTAATGGCAGTGATGAATAAAGCGCGAAAAACTAGGTTCGCTGATTTCACTAGAAATAATTATCAGGCAGAGATTTAGTTCCCCTCTCTAAAAAATGAAAATAAATATTTAACCTAAGCCCTAATATAAATTCTTGCACTAACTGTTATTAGTCAAATACCGCGGACTTTAATGAAATACAAGAAGCATACTATAATTCTGAATTCATAATCTGTTGTCGACTAAAATCAGTGAGGGAAATTACATTTGGAAATTACAAAGTTACTTGGTATAAATTAATCTCTGGCTGCATTGTCTCTCATGGCTACTAAATTAATCAACAAAACCATGTGTAAATGTAATTCGTTTCCTTTGTCCGGTAGTTGGTTTAAAGAAGAACGTAATAACATGAAACATCGCTAGACGTTATTTCTCAAAGAAGTAACTAAAGGATACATGGTGTATACAGTAAGGAGCAAAGACTCAGTTTAACTTTTCAATTAGCAAAAGAGTTTCCATTGTAAGTTTAAAAAGAGGTGCAATAAGACTTTTTATTTGTAACAGAGTTATTCGAAAATAGTTTTTGGATTTACATTATTTTACTCATATTTCAATGTGTATTACAACTGGGAGAAGTTTAGTAATTTACAACGTTTGCCGTTGAATAACAAAATTTTACTCTTTACGTCGTATATATTTATAAATTAGGATACTTATGAATACTAAGATAGAACGTTTGTAGAACGATTGTGTTTTACGAGATAAACACTTCAAAATTTAAATGTACGTCAACCGTAAAAATTTAAATGTAGTTTTGTTTGTTCCGTAATGTAGACCGAATATAGAACAATAATGTATTTATCACGTTGAAATTTAATTTTTATTTTATTTATTATTATAATTATATTGCTTTTAAAAATAATTATGGGTAAATGTCAAATTTCGTGATCTATAGTTTAAAAATTAGAAAGTAAGCAGGATGACGCGACACGTTGCAGAGTCGCGGAGACACGTCTGGCTTTTCATGTCCGATACTTTGCTCGATTCATCTGGAACTTTCCCATTAACAACAAGAAATTTTAGCTGGTATTAATAGGCCTATATATAGTGTTGACAATTAGCTCAAGTCAAATTTGGGACTTCCGGGAAGTAGATTATGGGTTTATAGCAGTGCTTCAGACTTCAAATATAACATATTTGAAGGCTCAAATATTTAATTTTGTATTTGTGTTGTGGAATATTGCAAATCATTGTATTGTGTGACTTTCGTTGTTTATGTGTTAGTGCTTGTTAGACAATTGTTTAACAATAAAAAGTAAAATTAAATCAAATAAACAAAAATAAAATAAAATGAATGAAAGCATAAATAAAATAAAATTTATATAAATTTCGCTACGATGTTATGTAATGTAAACAAGACAACAATGTAATACTGGCATGTAGCCTACTTTAGTCATGCTTTGTAGCGTATAGTTTCAGTATTCAGCGAAATCTTGTAATTTAATACCGAGGCGTGGTTATTTGATTAATCTGTTTTAAAGTGACATTCTTGTCGATGTTTTATTCAACAAAATAAAAACGATCCCCATATAAATGTAAAACCTTCTTCGAAAAACAAAATGTAGAAGATGACAGTTTCTTGTATTTTCTGGACAGTCTTACGCAAGTGATTTAAACCTCAGTGTTTTATTCACACACTGAACAATTGATAGAGTACAAATTAAGGAGTTAATAAAATGGAAGATGGACAGGGTATAATAAAAAAAACAAATGGAAAGGGTTTTTTAAAATATACTTACTGTCAAAAAAGGCGATACAACAACAACAGGAGGTGAAGCGGAAGAAGAAAGAGTAATACAAGTTACGTGACCGCAGTGTGATGTATAGGCCATTCGTTTCCCTTTCAATATAGATTGCATTACGCCAACAGCATTAGATGGACGGTTGTTAAAGTATGTGAACCTACTGTTGTGAGATATAGAGCCGGTAGGCCTAAATGTAGAATTTTAAGTACGAAGGATTCAGTCAATGAATGTTTGTCTGTTGTTTCACTAAATGGAATAATTATTCTTATCTGAAAATTGGTCTGATACTAAATGGCATCAGGTGGTGGGGACTGCGCCGCAGCCACGGCAGCAAAGTTTCTTCGGCGTAGAAAATGTCGTGAGAGCTGAACGGTTACACGTGTGGTGTGGAAATGAGCTGAGACATGTTTAGTTGCAAAGCGTATTTTTAAACGTTTACAAATTTACAAAGATCACACGCAAGTTTATTTACTAATTTACAGAGACGACACACAAATTTATGCATTAATTTACAAGCTTTTACAAGATCATACACAAATTGTTAATTTCGCTCAAGCATGACTTTGTTCACAAGGGTCCTATGAAAAGAGAAGTAGCTAATTTAAGGCAATATATTTCGGGCGAAATGCGTGCAGCAGTAACAGCATAGTCCAAACTTTACAATGGACTCACGCTTAAGCAACGACACTATTTTAACAGTCACTGTCTTTACGTCCTTCTGGCACCGCAATCTGTCAAAAACATGATAAGCCTGTCCAAATTCATGATTAAAGAACATGTTGTGGAAGTGCTTTGTTGCTAGCTCCCACGATTTACCAAAAGCAATCCACCGACGTACTCGCGGCGCCGGGCTCTCCTCCTCGTCCAGATCGACCTCGGTATCGACTTCCATCGTCTCCATCGCAACCTTCTCGACGTTCCTCCACGTTTCCTGCGTTGTTCACTTCCATACAAATGTCGGTAGCGGCATACCTAGTCGGTTGCTCGTTGGCCGTACTTGCTGCGGAGCACGGCGCTTGGCCGCCGCGTCTTTGACGAGTTATCGGTAAACCCTTTGACTCTGGTTATTGCTTGCTTCTTGGTTTTGTCGAGACCAGAGCAGGTCTCGACAAAACCAAGAATAGAACAATTTTCCCGTATGAGTTCACGATTCCTTTGGCCATGTCTAGCGTCCATATACCATTTTGCCCAAACACAATTTTCGCGATTTCACACACGATTATTCACTACTCGCGTTATTGTCACCGCTACTACTATTCACAATGTTGATAGTCCTTGATTAGGCGAACTCAACGGGGAATGAATTCGCTAAACGCTGGATCATTTCGGAGTCTCGAGCTATACTACAGCAGAACGAAGCAAAGTGTAACCCCCCCTTTCTCGCCCCCTAACCATTCCGGTTAATACAATACCGCGCTAAGTCAGTGCTATTTATAGCCTTTGTTCCCACACCTTTGGAATTGATATTATAGAAGACCCATGTATTGTTGTGTAGAAGATATTGCAATTTCTATCGTGAAGCGATTTTGTAACGCTCGAAATTCTGTCTGGGAGATTTGACTGCTGATCTGAAAGGTAAACGTACCCTACGTCAAAATTTGATTAATTGTTATAAATTTAGAATTTATTCTAACGACAAGATTATGTTATAATCGAGTGGTTAAAGCATAGATACAAGAGCACAAAAGCATAGATCATTTGTAAAAATTTAAAGTGACAATAATTTAATGTTACCGTTCAATTATGCGGGGAAAATCTAGCGAATAATACGCGTACAATGCAAATACCACACAGCAAGATAAGAATAGAAGGTCAAGTGTGCGAATCGAACGAAGAAACGACGTAATAAATTAATTCTTACATTCAGACAAACTGTCCTAATCTCAATGAGGGCGACGACATGAAATCAATGTAATGCTAAGGTTAATGGTTGTGATAGCCATGACGTTTCACATCCATGGAAACGTGTTTAATGGATTTGAATACGAGAGCTGCGTTCCAAAGCTCCCGCAGATACAAGAAACATAAGACGGATTTTTGTTCGCTGCTCCTTCACCGAAGGAAATTTGCTATTTGCTCCTTCACCAAAGAAAATGAGAGACCGTTGTCTTTTCATCTTCCACTAAAAAAAGACACAGTGAGATTCAGAGAGTCAGATGAAGAGAGTTAAGGAACAAAGGATTAAGCAGAGACAGATTAAGTTAAAAGAAAGGAATGGTGAAGTATATGTCAATTACAGGTTAGAGAAATAATTACAGACGCAAATTCTTATATAGCCCTACATCTAAACGTACAGATGAAAACAAAACATTTTTTTAGGAAAAGTTTATTATCAAACAACAAAACTAGGTGTGACATGTTAATTAATTTCTTTAAACGTGAACCTCCAGCTTATGACAGCGTGCTTGAGAAGCGTGCTACTCAAAATATAATGTCAATATTGCACAGACGGCACAGAAATGCGAGTGAAGAGATTTATATGCAAGTATAGAAAATCAGTTTATAACACCTTTCTAAACAAGAAAAATAAAAATGTAACTTACTCTATAATAAAACGCACGTAACTTCGGGATAAAGGAAATCAAACCACAAGGCAGGAAGCAGTAGCACTAGCCTATTAACTACGGGTACTAATTTTGTATGTCTAGGTGAAGACGGTATCAAAGCAAATCCTATTAACAGTAAACGCGTAATAATTTACATTGAAGAGCAAACACTGACCGAACGAATGAAATCATATCTTAGCGTTGGAACAGAATAAGGTGCAAAATATTGTTGAGAGTGGAACGATTATGATATTAAACTTTTCTAACAAAGAGAATACGCTAGGTCTACAAGGAAATCTTAACGACACGAAATATCGTTAGATGTAATTGCTTCTAAGGGGAAAGTAAATAAGTAACTAAAGGGTAGACGATGTGTGTGTAATAAAGGGTGAAATTCGACTTTAATTTTCTAAGTACCACTGGGGTTGCTAATATTACTGACTGCGTCCCTACACTACGGTCTATGCTACCAATAAAGTAAAGCATCTTACGGAATAATAATGTATCATTCTCACTTTCAAAAAAATATTTTACAATTATGGTAGTTTGTTTATATGTTTTTATCCCGATTTGTATTATTTGTCAAAGGCTGATAGTTGGGAAAACACAGAAATCATAAAACGTTTATATAATCAATTAGGTCTTTAGGCTCATAAAACCATTATATCCTTAGGCTCATGAGAGGCAACTGGCGGAGTAGCATTATGATAGACACATATTGTGTCAACGGCTGCGAGCGGTTTCTTGAGCTCACTTGCGCCTTCGTTACTCCCGATTATGCTACAAAGCAGTGGAACTTTCTCTCGACGCGTAAGTCTGAGCAGTTCCTGCGGATATCCCAGCGTATTCCATCACAAACAAGCGAGTCAGATGCGTGTTAAGGACCGAAGCGATACGAGACAGTTGTTAACGCGCGATAGAGTCAGTTGTGAATTTGCGATTCAGTGTGCATTAGCAGACAGTCGTATTTTGTGTAAATCATCACTTGTGAATTATTGTTTGCGGACATATCTAGTTTGTGACTTGTATTATTTACTTTGTAAGTGTTAATTAGATAATATTTTTGCTTGTTCCATTGGTGTGTGTTGAACAATCGTATTTGAAATAATTTCAATCGTAAATTTTTAATCGTAATCACAAATCGTAATTGTATACAATTATCTTCGTTTATTATAATCGATACTAAAGTTGTAAGTCAGGAACGTTGGTATTCAGTTATTTATTCTACTCTTGAAAAGTGACGACACGTGCAGTCATCGTAATAGTTTCAATGATCACTTCTACTGAATTCGAAATGACGGTTTTTTCTGTTTCGTTGAAGTCTATAAAAATACAAAAGTATTTAGGTACGCATTACTAAAAAACTATAAAATGTTTAACTACATGGAAAGTACCTAAGCTAGGACCTCAAAAAGAAGAACACTTTCCCGGCCGGTAGTCCCTAAAAAGAAGCGCCCCGGGTCTTGGTTATCCATTTTCCGCCACTCTTCACCCTCCTGAGTTAATGAGACCGACTGTTCGCAATATTCACTGACCGTATATTCAAAATTACGTCTAAATAGCAGCTGGTAGGCCGTGGTTGGTTCCTATTAAATGTCATCACGTCGGCAACGTTTTTATTCCCCCGTAACAAATCGTAAATTTGAATAATTATTGTATACAATTACCTTTCTTATTAAAACATGTACCAAAGTTGTAAGTCAGGAACTTTGGTATTCAGTTATTTATTCTACTCTTGAAAAGTGACGATAGGTGCAGTCATCGTAATAGTTTCAATTGTCACTTCTACTGAATTCGAAATGATAGTTTTTCCAAAGGCTTTGGTCTTTATATAAACCGATAATTTATATTATCTGGACGCTTTAAAAACATAATTTTTGAATCGCTTGGGACAATGTTATTATTAAAATTTTTAGTTTCAGGTATAGATATGTATCGGTCTGAAACGCATTGACTAATAGAACTAATATTAGTAACTTATTTCCAATTTTCATAGAATCCTACAAGTAACTAATGTGGTAATGTAATTTTATGTAAATGTATTAATGTTAAATACATCTAACATATCTTATTAAGTAATGCTGTTTCTTATTAAGAAAATTTGTAACCCAAAATATTTACATTATTTTTAATTTTCCTTATTCTTTTATTTGGCAATTTTTTTAGTATTTGCCCAGTTTTTAAATCATAAACTACTGCTTTCGTAGAATTAACATTATTTTGGATCTCACTAAACATCATTGTGAGTTACGGATTCAATTGTTCTCTCTTCCGTGTTATTCATTTCTGGCGGAATTTAATTAACTACACTGGGTGTGGTCGAAAAGTATTAACTAAATGCACGGAAAACATTTCAATACCTTTCCATATGCCATCATCTTTTCTAATGAGTGCATTGTGAATTTTAAAACGTTTTAAACTCTTGGTAACTTTCCAGAGGCAATACTCAGTGTCTTTATCATTTCTCAGTTCTCGTTAGAATTGGTAAAGTTGCTTTAAGCTGTTGGTTCAACTGATTAAGCGTTCTATTGTCTTCAAGTACTTTAGTCTGGTGCCCCTTTTGATGTGGTCTCCTTTTCTTTGAAACTAGTTCTATTATTTACATACATACATCCTCGGCTACAGCCCAGTCCGGGCCCTGGGCTCCAAAAGAAATCGTCCCCACTGGTCTCTACTCCCGGTCAATGCCCACCAGTTTGCAGCACCCAGCCTCACTGCCTCCTTACCAACCTGGTCCAGCCATCTTGTACGCGGTCTTCCCCTCCTCCTCCTTCCCATCGACAAATAATTCATGACTTTTTTTGGATTCTATCCTCCACCATTCTCTGCACATGTCCGGCCCAGCGCAGTCTGTTAATTTGTATGAATTGCACGATCGGAAGATCTTTAAACCTTTCGTACAACAACTCTCGATTATGCAGTCGCCTCCAAATCTCGTTTTTTTTCACAGGACCATAGATTCTCCTCAGTACCTTCATCTCAAACACGGTTAGTTTCTGCTCATCTAGTTTTTTTAGCATCCAGTATTCCGAGTCATACATCAGAACTGGTCTGATCAAGGTGGCTTTTGTCTCTTTACTTATTAATTTTGATTTAAAATGTTTCACTAGTCCGTAGTAACATCTATTAGCAGATAATATTCTTCTTTCAATGTCTCTAGAGGAGTCATTTCCAGAGTCCACCTTTGACCCGAGATATGGAAAACCTTGAAATTTTTCAAATTCGTAATCATTAATGCGCAGGGACAGGGCGCGAGTGTTGGCACCTACAACCATATATTTAGTTTTGCTTTGGTTTACAACCAAGCCCGTAGCATTGGTGGACAACTCTAGTTCTTAAAAGGCTTCCTTTAAGCCAGATTCAGACCTACTTATGACAATATGCCAGAAGCTGTACCTCCTTGTGAAATATGTGTCCGCTAATTTGAATTCCTGAATCCCTGATGACCTTTTCTAGAGCTATGTTGAACAACAGACATGCTAAGACATCTCCTTGTTTCAGCCCATTCAATGTTTTTAAGGAGATTTGATTGTATTCTGATTTGGCACTTAGCATTAAACATAACTACTCCAACCATACGCACCAACTTAGATGGTATATTCAACTCCTTCATAGCTCTATATAGCATTTTCCGGTTGATTGAATCATATGCGACTGGAAATCCACAAAGAGATGGTGAGTGGTACATGGTTCTATTATTTGCTTAGGGTAATTTAACTATGGTGTTTTTCTTTGTAATAGCCTACCAGAGAGTTTTTCTATCCAGCCTTCTGGATATCATGCACAAATTGTTCTACGTCCATATCAAGGTGTACAGTAGTTCTTAGTGGAGCATTTAAATCAATTCTTTGTTGAAAATCTTCTCTAATTCATTCCAGTCTGACCACAAATCAGTCAGTGATGGCAGAAATGATTTCTGCATTACAGGTATACTTAGTGTTAGTGTTGTTGGTGAATGGTCAGATGACAAGTCATAGCATTTTTCAATAGTAATATAATTGGCTACTTCTACCTTCGAAACAAAGAAACCTATCAGATCAGGAAGTTTAGTTAAGTCCTTGGAACAAGAAGCTGTCTTTTTAGTAGCTTGCCACTCACATTTTGCTAGTTTAATAGCTTCATACAAGTGCTTAATTTTGTAGTAATAAGCATGAAATCACAGTATGTTTCGCATATTATGTCATTTATTGCATTTATTTCGCTTGACATTTATTGCATCGAAGAATAAGGATTTTTTTTTAAGCAGAAGTTCTATCTTAATATTTAATCACAAAATAGTATCAGTTTTGTAATTTTTTCAGTATCTTCGGATTTCCAAACGTTAACCAAAATAAAAACAGAGGTGTCCTAATAATGTTGTAATCTATTTTTTCTCTTTTTTAACATTTACTACATCCTTTATATGTAAATTTTATGTGACAAATATACAATCATTTTCTGATCATATGTTGGGTGTACGCCCCCAGTCATAACTTTTATAGGCCGATTATGTTTATCCCCGTAAGTGAAGTATTCCTTCGTATTTTCTCGGAGTACATTTATGAGGCGGCGATACTGATCTCCGTTTGGCACATTCATTTTAAATACATTACTATTCATCACTGTGACCCTGTGTTCTACTCTTGCTACACGCTTATATATTTTCTCATCAAGCCCTATATTAACTACATTAATAGGTGACGGTAATGGAACTCTTTTCCAACCCGCTTAGTTACAAATTGGTGACTTTTCCGGTGCAGCAGACGCTTTGGGTTTCTTCTTCTTCTTAGAGTTTTTAATTTTACATTCTGTCAATTTTGCAAGTTCATTCCATCCTGTTTTTCTGTTTCTTGGTTCGTACTATTTTCTGCTCCTTCCTACTGTTTTTGAGGGTTTGCAATTTTTGGATGAGCTACCTCACGCTACATTGAAGAATATTTATAGTAGTAAGCGTTTGTTTCCTTGCATGCTAGACTTTTATTTCATTGCCGATTTTTAAGTGATTTTCTTGAACAAAAGTCTGCCGTTGCTAAATCTGTGGTTTAATTTGACTCTACCGGTTTAAATTCTGGTTTCTCTATAGAGTTTGAGTAATGGGTGGAAGTGACTATATAGCTTTTATGGCAGTCTTTGGTGGTCACCTTGGCACCAAAATGCTTCTCTTAAAAGGGTCTTGCGTAAGCAATAGTTGGTCCTTCTCACAATCCATGGGACTAGCCTCAGTAAACAGTAGATTTATCAGGCGACTGCCTGGTCTACCACCAGACGTAGCGCTTCTTGACAAACATCACGTAAGCTTCACGTTCTATTTATATCTATCGGACTACTAATTATAAATACATTTCGCATAATTATTTTGTACCTTATTTAATTAAAATAACTCACATCATATGTGAGTTAGCATATTTACCCATTTTCTTATGCTAACTCACATATGATGAATAACGTAAACCAGGAATATCGGATACTCATGGTTCTTGTCTAGTAGGTGCTGCACTCTGTGACCGTCCACAGAAAAAGTCCACCTAGTGCGGTAAAAGCCTGAGTGTAATTTTGGATTGTATGTAGTGGCTTCAGTATACAAATAATAACACTGTTCTCTGATTGAACACACGTCTTTTTATTTCTTTTAAAAACAAACCTTTCGCCCATAGGCATCCTCGGTGACTCGACTGAGACACAGCATAAAGTCTTGACACACACCTATTTATACAGTAATCCCCACTCACAATGTTACAAACAAGCCCGTATTTTACAATAAGTATCCACGTCCAATAACACAAAAGGTTACAAAAAATTATTTTAGAAATTAAAATATAATACAAAAAAGAAAAATTTAACTCAATGACATACTATCATTTTTATAACACAACTATTGAATTTATATTTATAAATGACGATCCCGACATTTTATTTAAAACTGGTTTCCAAAACTCCTGGCAACCTAGGCTATAGCTATAGTTTCTGTTAAAGTTGTTCCTATCTTTGCAAGTATCTGTCACCTCTCTTATTACCCGCGGAAAATAGTTCTTTAAATTATGTTGTTTATTTTCACAGATGTACTCCGTTAATGCTGATTTCTCTGTTTCTCCTTACATTTTTTGTGTCTCATGACTTCTTGCACTCTCGTTATCACTTGTCTTCGCGTTTCGCGACTTACACACTACCACTACTGCAATGGGACCTTGTAGACGCCAGTAGTTGATAGAAGTATCTTGTCTTTCGCCGACGGTAGTATTTAGCCTACTTTCCTAACCGGCTTGAAAATAGGCTGAGTATTAATTTTGTCCGGCCGAGTATATCGGTAGTCCCACGTACACACGGCAAGCAAGTGCGTCGCGTTTCTACTTGATCTTGCTTGTGTGCAGAGTCGACTTTTGGTTTTGCAGGAGATTTATTATTGTTTTTCCTTAACTGTTTTGTGAAGTCTCGCCTGATTTCTATATCGTTGTAACCATTGCTGCTAAGGACTTTCCTTAATATTCCTGGTTTCGTAGTCCAGTTTTTCTCGTCCGATATGCATATTGCTCTATTTAGTATCGAGTTTCGGCCTCCTTGTTTTAATGCCGGAAAGTGATGTGATAGGCATTTAGGGAACGATTTGTGTGTATCGGATTTCTATAAATAGCGTGCCCCATGTTCCGTTTGATTTCCTTGTCATTCTCGCTTCTAAAAATGAAAGCGACCCATCTACCTCTGTCTCTATGGGGAACTGGATGTTTAGGTGTATATACTATTTAGATACTCCAAAAACGTGTGAAGTCGGGTGATTTACTGGTCAGTTTTGACGTAGAATTAGTTCACTAATGACCTACAGAGCTGGTAAAAAACGATTTGGATCTTCATGTAGCATAGATGGCATAGGCTTGTCTAAACTCAAATTATTTCTTGTATGACGGAAAGTTGTATGAGCAGACGGACGGATCAGCTGTGGGTTCTCCTCTCGCACCGATTGCAGCGAATTTTGTACATGAACGGCAGAACTGAAGCCGCCTGTATGACTCCGATATGTGGATGATGTGTTGCCTCGTGGTGTGTGTTTTTGGAGCACCTAATTAGTATAGATCCATACACACAGTCTCCATAGTTTCTCCATTTTATATTCGGGCTCCCTGCGTTATGTTAACGGCCTTAAAAAGTAGGCCGTAAAAGTGGTTGTTGTGACTTCTCCATATAAAGCGGAACTAACAGAATATGTAGAGACAATTGCTGGTAAAAGAAAAGCATCTAGAATTAAAGAAACGAAGTAAGAGGAAAAGAAAAAGTGGTTATAAAGCTCTTTGCCAATACTAAGAAACGGAACAAAACATTAAAGGCAAAGTCAAACTCACAAGAATCTGATTGTAGTATAAAACTTGTCTGTACTGATGACGAAGAGAGCTCTGACGACTGTGACTATGTTTACTGTGGTGAAGCTTACAAGCATGATATGGGTGAACAGTTGATAATGTGCACTCTCTCCCTCCGATGGGGGACATGGATTATGTGTCGACAGTGAAAACTGGAAAGACATATGTGTGCGCTTTTTGCAAATTCATACGCTTTCCCATCACTAAATTTTTCTGTTCTATTTTTGCCTGCTCTTTGTTACTCTTAACATCCATTAATTAAAGTACTTGAACTTAACCTTGTTTTCTGTACAGAGTAACAATTAATTATATTCTTACATTTAACAGTTGTAGATAATATGAAATCAATATTTCATAGCAAGCTGTAATTTATCGATAAATCATGTGTTACATATATTAGGTATATGTAAAAATTCGTAGCAAAAACTCAATATCGGGTATTAGGTATACACACTATTTGATATTAGGACGGTTTTTTGAGTTTTTAGAATTTTACATATTTTTTAAATTTTCTTAAAGAATTAAGAATTTTCATGAACTTAGGAGACAAAGTGTATATAAAGTAGAAAATATGTATCTAACCATGCATCCATATTAAACAAATTACGGATGTTGGTTAAATTTATATGGTTTAAGTAGAGTGATTTCAAAAAATTACGCCTCAATGTTTCTTTGAACAACATGCAATCTGTGAATGTGTTTGTGTGTGTGCGCGCGCGCGTGAGAGAGAGAGAGAGAGAGAGAGAGAGAGAGACTTCTTAAATACTGTCAACGCACTTGTGGCAATCTCTCAAACTTTGCTCTTGCCAAACTAAATTCAACACCTTAATCGCGCAACTACCTAGTCAGCTGGGTGGGTGGTAGTGGTTTGAACTCTCTGTATCACAAATAGTTTAACTGGTATTCTTTGCAATGAGTATACAACGGAATTCACTGAAGACAGCTTTATTAGTAAGGTTTCGTTTGCCAAATAGATATAACGTCACACGTTATTTCTGATGTATTCTCAATCATAAACTTAAAGTCGTCAACATGGGATCTACCATAATAATAATAATAATAATAATAATAATAATACACTTATAATAATCTGTTGATACATTGTATTGGAGTGGTGGAAGAAACAGGTTAATTTAAATTGAAACAATAAAAATTTTTGAAGTAAAAATTATAAGTGCACTAATCTCTGTGACTAGACGGTAAGTAAAATTCATTGTTTTGCTTTATGTAAGCCTATGCTTACTCGTGATTGCTCATTATTATCTCGTTTGTATATCGTAGCATCTATCTAATCGCATCGTAGTCTGTAGTTCCCCAATCTTAATGCTGCAATGGGCAGTCTAATTGAATATGGAATGTAGAAGAGAGTAAAGCATATGTTACGACGGTCTCACGGATTCGGTGTGGTACAGTAGAAATAAAATACAGACTCCGATGGAATCACTAATTACTAGCTTTAATTAGTCAGAAATAACAATTTGAAATCAACAAAGTACTCTCATGCACTAATTCAAATTTAATTTGTACACGCAATAATAATGTCAAGTATTAGAATTCCGCAAAATTATAACACAATAATCACTTCCCACTAGTCGGCAATAATCACTTGATCCGCACTCTACAATATCGCCAGATGTAACTAACTTCTAAGCCGGCCGTAATCCCATATAAATACTCCGCAGGAGTTCCTGAATAATTTTCCATTCTTATTGCGGCGTGCCGGCATAATTTGCGTAGTTAAGAGTGCTCGAACAGTCTCGAAGCTACTTGAGTGCACGGGCTGGACAGAGACACTACACCTCCTCGGTTAGCCGAGAAACACGTAGAAATTTTACGTAACTGCACCTGCCGACGTTTCGAGAGCGTTACTTAATTGTCGAAGCAATATTACAGCATGTAAAGACACTGTGTGAATAAGTATAGACTGCAAGTTTAATCATTATAAATTAATTGATGAAGAACATTGTTATAACAGTTAGTTTTTAAGTATTTTTAGGGATGGGAAACAACTTTGAGCGCTGTGAAATAGTGCATAACGATGCTTAACCGCGTGTGTAGTGCTAGCGTACGTACGAATTTACGGAATATTCATAAAAAAAACATGTTAATTTCAATAATTTTCATTATATAGACAATTTTTACATGGGACTTACATCAGAATGGTCGTAATAAAAAGAACTAACTGACGACAATATTTATTTTAAAAATCAATGACCAAATGGATGCACAATTTAAGTAAAAATGTTATACGCCCATAAATTCAGTAGTAAAAATTATCAGGGTTTTTGAACAAGAATTGTTCTGTTTGGAAGTCTTCTTGGCCAAGAACATTTATTATCTGTAAAAAAAATCGTAGAAGGGTTTACCGAATAACCAGCCGGATTACTAGAATTCAGTTGAGGATAATTATTTGAAACGGATAGGTCAGTCTCTCTTGGGAATTGATAACGTGTGTTAGCGCCGCGTGGTTCATGACGACACGTCTGCTAATTGCGACTAACACAAGTTAAACATTTTCTAGAGTTACTGCGAAAATTATTATAAGTGTGCTATTCCGCGAATGTTCAAGATTTCGATTAGGGTACAACCCACCCACGTACTCATCCAGATCCAGAATCATCCAGCATCAACCCGTCGTCTGAAGGATCTGTTGTTGACATTCAAGGGAAGTGAAACAATATTATTTATGTAAAATGAAATATATATATTATAACGGAACCAAATATTAACTATTTGGGGTTATATGTTTACCGCATGCTGAAACCATATTTAAATAAAAATTAACAGTTAAAACTCCATTTGAATGTAGCGCATTGAAAATAATGCTGTGTCAAGCAACACACACGTGGTCGTTATGTAATCAGTTCGCTGTACAAGGAAGCGACCACACCCAAACTGTTAATTATTAATATCTCGGAAACTAATAAATAAAGGCGAAATCCAACATAGCCAAAATGTTTGCCGAGATATTAATAATGACGTGTGCAAATTTGATGCAATATAATTAACAAATGTAAGAGTTAATTAAAATAATTAAATAACTTCTGTTAAAATAGAGTTACAGTAAAGAGATTTTAGTATATTGTAAAGATAATAATTTGTGACAGATTGTATATTTTAGATTTCACACAACTTGATTTGCAACCAAGTTATTGCAAAATTAAATAAGTACAGGATATCCTTAGTGACAAACTGGTTCCGCCGGATAATTAATTATTAGATAATAATTCTATTCTCCGTCTGTGGGAACCAGACTTCATTCTCACGGACTAAGGGAATTCTAAATTTTATGTGGTAGGGAGAGTGTTTCGACCAATGAAATCATTTCATGCAGCCCCGGCCAGTGCGATGTTTTCTGGTGGAAAAATTCACTCCTCTGTCAGTACTCACGAAGTTAAGACGTAGTCCTTCGATCGTCTAGTAGCCAAAGTGGTGAAGATCAACAAGAAGACTCTACGTGGTCAACACACACGCAATTACGAACATACTAACTACAGATCATCTGTATAGCTCGTAATTGTTGTGTAAAGGCGAGATACTCTTCAGGACATCAACTAAGCTTATTGTGTACTACCAGTTAGTCATAAGCACGCAAGAGATCCACCCGACTTCAAGACCAGACTTCAAGAATACAGCAGAGAGGCCGTCTAAATTATTGGTCAACAGCTGACGAACCGAGCGACTGCCCGAACGAAGCACACACACACTCACACTGACGTGCAACGTGCAAATCGACGGAGAACAGGAAGCAGTTCCAGCAGACAACAGCAGACGTTAAAATATTCAAAAACAGCAAGGAATCAGAGTGTTGCCGAATTTTGAACTCCACGACCGAATCCAGCAGTTCTAAGCGGATTACTTTCTCTAACCAAGGACTCGAATCGACGAGGGACAAATCGGGACGACATCCTCTTCAGTAACAGGAAAGCAAAATCTATTTATTTATTTTTCAGAGCAAATTTTATATTTTTCAATTAAAACATTGTAATTCAAATAATTCAGGTGCCAAACAAACAAAAAGCAAAGACTCTAGTAATTAAAAAGTAAATTCGTTGTGATAACCTGTATAGCAGTTTAAGGTTTTAGTAAGTTATAGTTAAGAAATAGAAGTAGTATAAAAAGCGCTATACCAATCTTAACTGACAATCTAATCTTAGATCATACTGCAGTAGATCAGAAGTAGAATCACTAGAAATGAAATAACGTGAACTAGACTGTCACGTCTAATTTATTTTAACTAATTATTCAAATTAATTTTAGAGTTTTATAGGTTGTTTCATGAACACTTAGATTCAAATTAATTAAATAAATTTAATTAAATTCAAATCAATTAATAAAGTCAAATTTAAATTGCAATTAACTCGCAAAGAACGAGTTCAGTTTCTTTCAACTATTAGACAATCGAAAAACATCGATTCATTGTATAGACTATAAGAAAATTCATAACATTATAACCATTCTATTCTTGTGTGTTGTTGGTGTAATAAACAACGTTTTATTACCCCATATAACAGTGTTTTATTGTTGTACGATAAAGCCTACCAGTCTCACAAAACTCTCCCCCTTTAAAGTAACCCATTATGTGTGTTGTTGTAATAATTTGAGATTACTAGCTTGCGAACTTCAAATCCAAAATCCACACGCCCTAGTCGGAAGAATCTGCAAGATCAGACAGCAGGTGGGTACTCACACACAACATTACATTACAATAACGCATAGTAGAAGTGTAGTTATAAATGTCGGCCAACGTGGGGCCCGACAAACGTACGTCAAATTGAATTCACGTTCCGAACAAGAGTTATAAATGGCTTGCCCGGAACGTGGGGCGCGATCAAATTAAATTAAATTAATTAAATTCAATTTAAATTTAATTTTCACGTGTTAAACAAACTTTGCTGTTTTAACTCGTAAAACAGCTGGCGTCCAACTAAACAATCCCCAAAGAGTTTTGTGACTGGTGTTTGTACAACAGTAAAGTTATTGTGTGTATTTGAAACTGTTCTGTGTATTTTAAATTGTGTATATTTGACATTGTTGTCTATTTAAAATGGATATGGATAAAATACTTAAACAAATACAGCAAATGAACGCGGAAATGAAACAAGCTAACGCGGATTTGACCGCTAAAATAGACGCGAAATTTGAACAAATAACAGCCAATGCTGACATAAATATCGCGGAATTAAAATCTAATATCGAAACACAAAGAGTTAGTCTAACCGAAGCATTAGAACGCAGTAACGCTGACATAAACGCCGAGATTAAGCAAAGTAATAAAGAAAGTAGTAAAGAATTAACTGCGAAAATAGACGAAAGCTTAAATGAGTTAACCGCTAAAGTCGTTGAAATCGGTGAGAGTAATAAAGAGCTAACTGTGAAAGTCGCAGAGATCGGCGAAAGAGTAAATACGGTCGATACTAAAATCAATGAACGGTTTAAGGTTTTTGAGACCACAATGCAAAAATCGTTTATTGAACAAGTAACACGTATGGAGGGCCGGTTCAAAGACCACATAACCCGCTGTGAGAAACAGACACTAGAGGTTTCCAGGAAGGTGGAATCCCTAGAGGTAAAAATTCACGCGGACGTGACCGAAACACAACGACGAGTAGATAAATTAGACGCTTCAATTGTAGAGACGCGATCTAACATTAACTCTAATAAAGAGAGTGTTTTACAAACGTTAAGCGACGAGATTTTGAAAGTACGACAGGAGGTACGAAGGAGGTCTGCTCCAAATATTTTGGTACAAGGCCCTGTCGACGAGAAAAATCGTGTGTATTTTACGGGGGAAAATAACGAAAACCCCATTGAATTTTTATTAGCATGTGAGAGTGAAATGGCTAGAGTAGGTTCCCGACTAGAAGATCAAGACAAAATACAGTGGGTGGTTAACGCGATGCGTGATTCGGCGCGTAAGTGGTATAACATTGTACGCGATAGAGTGTCCACATACGCGGAGTTCAAACAAAAATTTGAAAGCCGATACTGGAACTCGCATACCCAACGACTTCTGCGCAATGAACTGGAATATGGCCGTTTTGACAAGAAAATGAATATTACCGCCGAAAATTATATAATCCAGCAGGTCGAGCGCGCGAAGCATTTAACCCCAGCATTTGCGGAGATTGACATAGTCACCAAGCTTGCCTACCATTTTAATCATAACATTAGAGTAGCTGTATTTACCCAGGGTATTCGCACGGTAGACGAACTCCTCATTCTAGTGTCCCAAAGTGAGACGGTTTTTGATTTTGGTGGGTGGCGTTATAATCCCGATTTTCGCCGAAATAATGAAGGGCAGAATACGCGACTACAGTACCATCAGCAAACGGATCAAAAACCGAGTACCAGTTCTACTCCACCCCAAACACCGTCAAAACAGCCAAATAAAACCTTTGAGTACAAGGGAAAACAAAATTTTGGTAGACCAAAGGGGCAGGGTAAGGGTAACGATGGAGCACAAATTAGAGCGATTCAAACGGTCGAATTAGCCAAAGCTGATACAACTGAAAAAGACAGCGACTCCCACGGCAATAAAAATTCGAACAATAAATCGAAAAGTTACCAAGCTACAAAAAACGTGCCAAAATGCGCATCCAGCAAGGACGCGCTATAAATTCGGCAAAATTGTGTAAATATAAGCATGTTAATTATAAGGATTATATATTGTGTGAAATGTGTACTTTTAATTATGTAACTTGTGTGCCCGTTAATAATGTGTTCCCACCGGATGTCAGGGATCCGTTGCTAGAACCCGGTCCCACGCGACAAAGGCCCGTGAGCGCGGCGTGTCCGGTGTTACACGCCTTTGTCAATAGCGTTCCCACGAGAATTCTGCTGGATACCGGTAGTGTTGTATCCGGCGTCAGTGAAAGGTTCCTGCGTACCAATAAAAAATATTTTCGTACGGCCCCATCACTCCCAATCAATCAATTTTATATACGAACCGCTACCGATACAAAAGAAAAAATTGACACTCAATACTATCTAACTATCATGCTAGACGAAGTGCAATTTGAAGTGTGTGTAGTGGCTATAAACAATTTAATATGTGATATGTTATTGGGGGTAGATGTATTGGAACAAATACGTGCGGAAATTAACACCAGTGAACACTTATTAAAATGTACCATAGACAATGTTAGTTACACTTTTAAATTGAACACACAGACACACACACAAAACCATGGTGACCCAATTAAAATCACACGGCCGCCAAAACAAGTAATTCATTATAAAGAATGTGAAGAGGGGGAGACCACCTTAGATTCCCGAACTGAACGGAGATTGTCGTCGCTGCAAGAAGAATTCAGCGATATCTTCAGTGAAGAACATTCAATCTCGTCAGTGTATGAACACAGAATCCACCTCTCAGAGCCGGAGAAGTTCATAAGGAGAATCTACCAGGTCCCTATAAAATACCAGGCCGAGGTCCAGCAGGAGATACAGCGGATGTTGGAAGAAGATATTATTGAAAGATCTAATAGCAGCTTCCTCAACCCACTGCTGGTCGTCCGCAAGAAGACTGGAGAAATCCGACTCTGCCTGGATATGAGGAACTTAAACAGTCTCGTAGAGAAAGAGTTTGACTGCGCACCGACAGCGGAGGACCTCTTCATTAAATGTGAAGCAGCCAGGTACCTCACGAAGCTAGATCTAACAGCAAGCTTCTGGCAGGTCCCGCTGTGTGAGCAAGATCGTAAGTATACAGCATTTATATTTAATAACAAATGCTATCAACACAAGGTGGTACCTTTTGGCCTTAGCACGAGTCTCGCTGCGATTGTAAGATGCCTTGAGAGAGCTCTAGGACCTGAGGTAGACCCTTACACGGTAATATTCGTGGATGACATCCTCGTGATATCCCGCACGTTGGAGGAACACTTCGAGCATCTGCGGAGCGTCTTCCAGAAGCTGAGGTTAGCAAACATCAAGCTCAAACTACACAAGTGCGAGTTTGTAAAGTCCCAAATGAAGTTCCTGGGACATATAATCTCAGCTACAGGTATCAGTACGGACCCAGAGAAGCTCAGGAGTATTATGGAATTCCCGGTGCCCAAGAACCTCAAAGCACTGCGAGCATTCCTTGGACTCACGGGATATTACAGGAAATTTACCAGCAAATACGCAGAATATACAGTCCCGTTGCTACAGCTGGTACGCAAAAATATAAAGTGGAAATGGGGTTCTGAACAGAACGATGCGTTTGAGAGGGTTAAAGGCCTGTTCCAATCTAATTTACAATTGTTCCATCCACAGCAGGGTAGGAAGTACGTAATGTACACTGACGCTAGCGAGTACGCTATCGGCGCCGTGTTGCACCAAGAAGACGAACAAGGTAGTCTTCATGTTGTAGCATACGCCAATAGGACGCTCAAAGGCGCTGAGTTGCACTATTGTACTTCCGAGAAAGAAATACTCGCCATAATAAACGCACTCAGAAAATTCAGACACTACCTATACGGTACCCATTTCGAGATCCACACTGATAATCAGGCGTTATCGTTTATATTAAAATGTCGATTAGCAAATTCCCGACTAACACGATGGGTGTTAGCTATTCAGGAGTACTCATTCACGATTAAATATTGCAAAGGATCAGAGAATACCACCGCAGACACTCTAAGTAGATATCCGCCCGTAGAAAAGGAGGAAGTATATGAAGCAGCTGACGACGAGTTGAGAGTGTTAAACATGCAATACACTGTCGCGCCTGAAGCTACTAATATGCTACAGAACTTAGGACGCGAGCAGGACGATAACCTCGCACTCCTTGCTAAAAAGCTAATGTTAGCAGCTCACCCAAATCCTCACTATCTTATACAAGACAATATATTGTATAAATTGTTACAGGGCGAATGGAAAGTGGTATTGTCTCCAGCGATGCTTGCGTGTATAACACAATCTTTACATATAAAAATGGCGCACGCATCTCCTGTAAAATGTGTCAAAATATTGCAGGAGGATTTTACAATAACCAACATGTACCGTAGGGTAAAGAAATTGCTAAAAACATGTTATCCATGCCAGACAGCGAAAGTACCAAACGTACACACGTACGTGCCCATGGCCAATGTGATAACGGAAGGTAAGGGACAGATGATCGCCATCGACTTTCTGGGAC
This sequence comes from Magicicada septendecula, assembly GCA_034769895.1. Lineage (NCBI taxonomy): Eukaryota > Metazoa > Arthropoda > Insecta > Hemiptera > Cicadidae > Magicicada > Magicicada septendecula. Next base: position 389,966,514 of record CM068368.1, on the reverse strand, counting down.
CATTACCCAAGGCTACCAGAAATCTAAAACACATGGTAGTTTGCGTCGATGTGTTTACCAAAAAAGTTAGCCTTTATGCGATCCCTAGGCCCACCACAAAGTCCGTTTTAAATATTATACTTAATAAGTATATCCCACAACATGGACCAATAAGGAACGTACTTAGTGACCAGGGAAAGCAGTTCCAAAACAAACACTGGGCAGCCACCCTGGAACGTAACGGTATCAAAGCAGTCCTAACCTCGAAACGACGACCACAGGGAAACCTTGCCGAAAGGGTGAATCGGGAAATCGGTAAAATGTTCCGTATCTATTGCTATAAGGAACAAAGTAAATGGCCCGAGTTCTTACCGTTCTTCGAAAAGGCAATAAATGAGAGTTATCATGATACCACGGAATACAGACCAGCAGAATTAGACTCTGGAACCACGCCAGAGAGGTTTTGGGATAATTATTTAAGTAAGCCAAAGACTTATAATCTACCTCTGCCGGTGCAATGTAAAAATCAACTTGTGAGGGAAAGAATAGTTGAAAAAGGGCGAAAAAGGGCAGACAAATTTAATACGACGCATAAACTAACGAACTTTATAGTAGGTGAAAAAGTACTGCTCAAGGCGAATCCTGTAGGCCGACGAGACATAAATGTGGCTGCAAAGTTCTTTCGTTTATATAATGGACCCTATCTGTTGGCTCAACAACTCGCACCTCACACGTTCATCGTTACGACTCTGGACCGAACGAAAACGATCGGTAAATTCCATGCGAGCTCTTTGAGAAAATACTTTGAGTAGCATGGCGTTCCAAAGCGCGTCGCGACGAAATAAAAAGACTTTAAAAAGATAAATAGTATATAGAGTTAATAATAATTGTATTATAATAATTAAAATTAAAATAAGTAATTTGTGTTTTATAATATTATTAATAATAATTATAGATAACTTGTGTACTAATAATAATGTTTTCCTAGCGCGATAAATAATAAGCGTATAGAGTGAGCGAGAACAGCGGCAGGAAACAGTTACGTCACGCGATAACGACTACCTGACCCACATATGAAACTAGGTCAAGCAATTAGCGCCCGGCGATAATGTTTTAAATACTGTCAGCAAAATTCTTTGTCGCGTGGCATTGTATACAAATAAAGGCTACTACTCGTTTGAAAAACATTATACGCAATAAGTTGCAAATATAACATTTTAATACATGTATTTAGAGTTAAATTGTATATAATGCAATAACATTAACACTTGTGTACGTGTCTTCAGAATAAGTAATACAATGTATAGCTAGTAAGAATAATGATTACAGAATATGTGTGTAATGATTAAGAAAAAAAAATAACTGTAATTATTACATTCATTTTTTTTTTTAAAGCGGGTGTGGGAATATATAACGGAACCAAATATTAACTATTTGGGGTTATATGTTTACCGCATGCTGAAACCATATTTAAATAAAAATTAACAGTTAAAACTCCATTTGAATGTAGCGCATTGAAAATAATGCTGTGTCAAGCAACGCACACGTGGTCGTTATGTAATCAGTTCGCTGTACAAGGAAGCGACCACACCCAAACTGTTAATTATTAATATCTCGGAAACTAATAAATAAAGGCGAAATCCAACATAGCCAAAATGTTTGCCGAGATATTAATAATGACGTGTGCAAATTTGATGCAATATAATTAACAAATGTAAGAGTTAATTAAAATAATTAAATAACTTCTGTTAAAATAGAGTTACAGTAAAGAGATTTTAGTATATTGTAAAGATAATAATTTGTGACAGATTGTATATTTTAGATTTCACACAACTTGATTTGCAACCAAGTTATTGCAAAATTAAATAAGTACAGGATATCCTTAGTGACAAACTGGTTCCGCCGGATAATTAATTATTAGATAATAATTCTATTCTCCGTCTGTGGGAACCAGACTTCATTCTCACGGACTAAGGGAATTCTAAATTTTATGTGGTAGGGAGAGTGTTTTGACCAATGAAATCATTTCATGCAGCCCCGGCCAGTGCGATGTTTTCTGGTGGAAAAATTCACTCCTCTGTCAGTACTCACGAAGTTAAGACGTAGTCCTTCGATCGTCTAGTAGCCAAAGTGGTGAAGATCAACAAGAAGACTCTACGTGGTCAACACACACGCAATTACGAACATACTAACTACAGATCATCTGTATAGCTCGTAATTGTTGTGTAAAGGCGAGATACTCTTCAGGACATCAACTAAGCTTATTGTGTACTACCAGTTAGTCATAAGCACGCAAGAGATCCACCCGACTTCAAGACCAGACTTCAAGAATACAGCAGAGAGGCCGTCTAAATTATTGGTCAACAGCTGACGAACCGAGCGACTGCCCGAACGAAGCACACACACACTCACACTGACGTGCAATTTGCAAATCGACGGAGAACAGGAAGCAGTTCCAGCAGACAACAGCAGACGTTAAAATATTCAAAAACAGCAAGGAAGCAGAGTGTTGCCGAATTTTGAACTCCACGACCGAATCCAGCAGTTCTAAGCAGATTACTTTCTCTAACCAAGGACTCGAATCGACGAGGGACAAATCGGGACGACATCCTCTTCAGTAACAGGAAAGCAAAATCTATTTATTTATTTTTCAGAGCAAATTTTATATTTTTCAATTAAAACATTGTAATTCAAATAATTCAGGTGCCAAACAAACAAAAAGCAAAGACTCTAGTAATTAAAAAGTAAATTCGTTGTGATAACCTGTATAGCAGTTTAAGGTTTTAGTAAGTTATAGTTAAGAAATAGAAGTAGTATAAAAAGCGCTATACCAATCTTAACTGACAATCTAATCTTAGATCATACTGCAGTAGATCAGAAGTAGAATCACTAGAAATGAAATAACGTGAACTAGACTGTCACGTCTAATTTATTTTAACTAATTATTCAAATTAATTTTAGAGTTTTATAGGTTGTTTCATGAACACTTAGATTCAAATTAATTAAATAAATTTAATTAAATTCAAATCAATTAATAAAGTCAAATTTAAATTGCAATTAACTCGCAAAGAACGAGTTCAGTTTCTTTCAACTATTAGACAATCGAAAAACATCGATTCATTGTATAGACTATAAGAAAATTCATAACATTATAACCATTCTATTCTTGTGTGTTGTTGGTGTAATAAACAACGTTTTATTACCCCATATAACAGTGTTTTATTGTTGTACGATAAAGCCTACCAGTCTCACAAAACTCTCCCCCTTTAAAGTAACCCATTATGTGTGTTGTTGTAATAATTTGAGATTACTAGCTTGCGAACTTCAAATCCAAAATCCACACGCCCTAGTCGGAAGAATCTGCAAGATCAGACAGCAGGTGGGTACTCACACACAACATTACATTACAATAACGCATAGTAGTGTAGTTATAATATATATGTATATATATATATATATATATATATATATATATATAAAAGAAAAACTCTATCACATCAATAAAGACATTGTGGCAAGTAAGACAAAGACAAATTTAAAATATTAATTTATTTCATTGTATAGAAAGTAAATCTTTAGTTATGGTTCAAAGGTCAACAGGGACAGATTAATTATTTTTTATAAACTGTGTTAAAATTTCAGTAGATTAGAATTCCTAAGGCTTTCACGGTCGGCGTCCACATAGAGGGAAACACTATTGGCCGAGCTGTTAGGCCGAGGTCTAGAGTCTACACTAACAGACGTTATAGCCTGCCTCAACATCGGTGGCCATCATCAGTGTCAGTAACAGTTGGCACGGTGTCCGTCAATTAACCCTAGTGATGAGATAGGGACTGTGTATTCTGTTTAAGAAGGCTCACTTATATAGACTTTCTAAATTATACAAGTACGATGTAAGCTAGAAAACATCAACCAATCAGCATCAAGTGCTATATGATTGGTTTGGGAGCACAGAATGACAATCCTGTTTAATGGGAGGTTTCTCCTCTTCTACAACACTTACGTAAGGTGTAGTACAGATAATACAAACTAATTTAGAAATGTTGTTTCATTACCTGCAACTTTAGTTTGTAAGGAACCACTCAGTCGCCTTCTTCAGTCGGTAATCGTCCAATGGTTCAGAGCTGAAGGAAAGTGAGCACTCCTAGCGCCAAGCACATGCGCGAAAGACGTTGTCTTTCATCCGCGGTAGGAAAGCAGTTCTTTCAACCTTTCAGTGAGCTACCCATTTTCCAGTCTCAGTCGAAGATAGTCTTGATTCCCAAATGCTCTGTTATTTACAATTATTTTAGGTCCTTTTTGTATTTCTTTTACTACGTCCTATATTCTTATATGTCACTTGATTACCCTGAACTCCATGATCTCACTACCCAAACTCCATTTTCTAATCTAATTTTAAAGGCAAGGATAACTTAATTTTACCTGTCACCTCTACATTTTATATTCATTTAAAAAAGCATTATATGTTTACCAAACTTTAATCGCAGAATGTTTCGTCATATATTGTCAAATAAGTTAGTGCCGGGAGTCGGTAGAAAAAAATGTTTAAATTCATACATTTACATTCAATATTGATTACAAACTTTTGTCCTTATCCATTCATTCTTTCACTGTATGAGGAGTTTCTTTAATTCACAAAAAATTTACTTGGAACTATTTTAATGAAATAAGTACAGTATTTTTAAGATTAGAATGACATTTAAAGTATATTGTTACGACGGTCTACTTGATCGTCGTAGGTACAGTGGAAACAAAATACAGACACCCATCACCAGCTTTAATTTTTACAGTTAAACAGTTCGTAATTAACAACACAGTCTCTTACAAAAAATCAAATAAAAATTGTTCACATGGAATAAAATGTCCACTAAAATTAAACACAATCGTATTACAATTATCCCGCCCGATTATTAAACGCAACACTTCACTAATAATCACTTGAACGTACACGGTAATATCGCCCGACAATAACTCGAACCGCACTGTAAATATATCGCCAATATACTGAAAACTAAGGCCGCTGCCGCCATGTATTTATACCTCCGCTCACAGACCAGAACGTTCCACACTACGTCTTAGCGCCAGTGTGTACTACTCAATTAATCGCGGCCTTGACACAGTGAGAGCGGCGGCACGAATTCTCGCACCGTCTAGCAAATGCGTCGACAAGCACGTACGCCACATGCGTTATATTCCCGATCCCTCTGGAACATTCGATAAACACGTAGATTGTTCTGTGATGTCATAACACTACCCCCTCCTTAAGCCTGTTCGTCCTGAACTGGCAACCCGTCGTCTTAGCCAGGCGATCTAGGTGGACGACTTTGAACTTTCGCTGACCTTCCTGTTGAATCCGATAAACAGCATCGTTGATTCTTTTTCTCACAGTATAGGGTCCTTCCCAGTTAGTTTGCAACTTAGGTGAGAGACCACGACTGCGCTTTGGGTTGAACAAAAAGACCTGATCTCCTTCTTGGAAACCCACACTATTGCTGCGAATGTCATACCGAGTTTTCATTTTATTACTGGAAATCTTCAGCCGTCCTCTTATCAAGCGATTCATTTCTCGCAGTTGGTTTTATAATTGCGAGGAATAGTTCTGTGGCTCTTGGGACTGAGTCTCAGGTGATCCGAACATCTAGTCCCCAGGAAGAAGAATCTCCCGTCCAAACACCAATTTTGCTGGAGTCATGCCTGTTGTATCATGTACTGATGATCTGTACGCCATGAGGAATAATGGTGTACGTTGTTCCCAGTCTGTTTGGTTCTCGTCAACAACCTTCGAAAGATTATATCTCGTCAACAACCTATTATATCTCTCAACCATCCCGTCAGACTGAGGATGCAGAGGCGTTGTCCTGGTCTTTCGAATTCCGAGGAGACGGCATAATTCTTTAAACACTCCTGATTCGAAATTTCTCCCTTTATTCGTAAGGATTTACATAGGGGCTCCATAACGGCAACAGAAGTTGTTAACTAGCTCGTTTGCCACAGTGGTAACCTCCTGATTTTGAATTGCGTAGACTTCCACCCACTTAGTAAATTAGTCCCCTACAACCATGATGTACCGGTTCCCATCGTCAGTAACTGGGAATGGTCCAGCAATGTCTATGGCAAATCTCACGAAAGGCAATACAATGTTATACTGTCTCATATTTCCCCTGCTTCTGGTTTGTGGGCCCTTGCTTGCAGCACATATTTCACATGTCCGAACCCATTCCTCTACGTCGTGGCGAAGATGAAGCCAATAGAATCGCTTCCGTATTTTGTCAAGGGGTTTGTTAACGCCAAGATGGCCTCCAGACGTCCCATCATGCATCTCCTTCAAAACAGACTGCACTCTACTTCGGGGAACTATTAACTGCATGACCACGTCTCCTCCATCTACACTTTCCCAAGCCCTTTTCAGCAATCCGTTCTCTAAGGTAAGGGCTTCCCATTGCAGCCAGTAACGAAATTTGTTTTGGTTGTATCTTTATGAAGTGCTCAATTTCACTCTTAATTTGTTCTCTTATGTTTGCCATTGAGTTTTCTACTGCAGATATTTTTGTTGACATAGTTTCTTCCACGGTCAAGACAGATTTTTCTACTTCCGCTATTTTATTTGACGTAGATTCTTCTACGTCAGATATTCTGGTAATCGGATTATTAAGCTCACCTCGTAATTCACCTACGTCACCACGAAGGAGGCCCAATTCTGCGGTAGTATGTTCTTGCATCTGCTTTTGCTCATGAATTAACGCTATGATGTCACCTGCTTCACGTTTACGTTCCTCTAACTCCTGCTTACGTTCTTCTTTTTGTCTTTCTTCTGTTTCTAGTATTAGTGGTTTCTGACGTTCCTCAGCCTCTTCTCTTTCCTGCCTGCGTTTTTCATCCTGTCGTTTTTCTGCTTCCATCATCTCACTGGCATCCATTGTTTACCGATTGTTTACGAATTTCCTCGTCTTGTATAAAGTGTGTCCACTGTTTCCATTGTTAATCGTTCTATCCCACTTCTGACACCACTGTTACGACCGTCTACGTGATCGTCGTAGGTACAGTGGAAACAAAATGGAGACACCAATTAAGTCACTAATCACCAGCTTTAATTTTTATAGTTAAAGAGTTCGTAATTAACAACACAGTCTCATACAACAAATCAAATAAAAATTGTTCATACGCAATAAAATGTCCACTAAAATTAAACACAATTGTATTACAATTATCCCGCCCGATTATTAAACGCAATACTTCACTAATAACCACTTGAACATACACGGTAATATCGCCCGATAATAACTCGAACCGCACTCTAAATATATCGCCACTTTACTGAAAACTAAGGCCGCTGCCGCCATGTATTTTTACCTCCGCTCACAGACCAGAACGTTCCAAACTACGTCTAAGCCCCAGTGTGTAGGGGAGTGGGGGTACATTTGAACGGGGGGCACATTTGAACAGTGTCTATTTCTCACAGTTATCTAATATAATAATTTAACTTCTTGGATTCCGAGTCGTCAATATTATAGTGATATTTAATAATTTAACTATTTTACCAGTATGTTGGTAACACTACATCCTACAAACCTCTTCAGTCAGCAGCCGTTTTGCTTGGAGTTGAAAACATTTGTTTAAAGAAGCCTGTTTTAGACATATTTTTGTGACTCTCGAAGCTTGAATTTGTAAGAGGCTGGTGAATTCAAGAGAGTGTAACAACATTGTAACGAGGTGCCCATTAAAAGTAAGTTTAATTCTTAATATTTATATGTACTCAGTTGTATGGTTTGCTTAACGTCAATTATATGCAAGTCACATTTGCTTTAGAATGTCGTAGGGGGTACATTTGAACATGGCATGTGGGGCACATTTGAACATGTTCAAAACTGCCCCTTAATGACATTTTTGTATTAAAATAACATTTATTACAATACAAATTTTGTCTGAAAACAGGCGAGCAGGTAGATAGCGAATTAACCCCAATCAAATATAGAAACAAAGAGGATACAACAACCGAAGTCGGATCATCTAGACCTTTTAATGAAACCTGTACACCAGAAAGTATCCGGCCATATCCTTTGTCAGTAATGAGGGAAAAAGAAATGGAGACACACCAAGAAGAGGAAGGAAGAAAGGTAAATCTAGAATTCTTCCTTCTACACCAGAAAAGAATAAAAAGTACAATTTAATAAACTTTGCTGTTGTCTTTGTTAAAAACAATTTATTAAGAGCTAATTTTCATTATAACTAGAATTAAATATTAATACACTACTATATTTCAATAATAATCCAGCTGTTTATCAAATTAAGAAGTTAATCTAATATGAAGTATGTTTAGTTGAAGAATGGTTTTGATGTGAGTTATAGTTTAGGCCTATAGTTGCTTGTTATTCAATTCCATCAGTATTTAAATTTAAACCAGTTGGTTTTTCAAAATACTGTTTACATTCAAAATTACAAGTTTATTAAAATGAATTAAAATAATTATGTTTATAAATCTGTATTGTTGCTGTTTTTGATTTTATTTTGTTTTTACGTTTAGTTATTGTTTTTGATATTTTCTTTGTCACTAACGGAGTAACTTTAATTTGAAAAGTTAACAAAATTTTACAGTATTATTTATAAAAATGTCAAAAAAATTAAAAAAATTTTCAAATTAATCATATTGTTCAAACGTGCCCATGCTCATTCAAATGTGCCCCACTATGGGGCAGTTTGAACAAAAAACTATAGTTATAAAAAAATTAGTTATATTGTAATAATTTATTATTTTGTTTTATAATCTTATACAAAAATTAATGAAGTGTTTGCAACATATAACAGAATTGTTTTTTAGCCCTTGGTCCTGATTACAGAAAAGAAAGAATAAAAAGTGTTCAAATGTGCCCCCCTCTCCCCTACTATTTAATTAATTGCGGCCTTGGCACAGTGAGAGCGGCCGCGCGAATTCTCACACCGTCTAGCAAATGCGTCGACAAGCATGTACGCCACACGCGTTACATTCCGGATCCCTCGGAACAATCGATAAAAACGTAGATTTTTCTGTGATGTCGTAACAATATTGTTATTGCTTTGAATCTTTGTAACAGTTTAGGCGGCTCTTAGGTTTCTAAACAGAAAGTTAACACATTGTGCATATACTATATTTCATGTTATATTATACATTTGAATGATAGTGTTACCAAGATCGGGATTCGGATTGATAAAAACAATTCTCATACGCCTGGCACTTAAGAAAAGAGACTTGGACAAAAGCATCGGTCAGATTTCAGTTTTCATGAGTCAGGAACATGGTTTTGAATTAATCCTTAATGGCTATGATGATGTTATTGATGACGACGGTGATTATTAGTATCATTAAGAATTAAAATTAATACCGTTTAACAAAACTAATAGTAAAAAATACGTAGTCTAACACAAAAAATTATTTTCGATATTCGAACAGAACTAATTTATATATCCTTTAAATTGCAAAACATTTTTCGTGTTAAAAGTTTTTATACTACGTTACCATTCAATTAGCGGTTTTATCGATGAAAACATAGTTTTTTTAAATGTACACATGTGTAATTTAATGTCTTGTTAACTAGGCCTATATTGTATTGTTTTATCCATTGATTTTTCAATTTCTGAAATCTAATTTAAAAAGTTTTATAATTACTGTCATTGGAAGTCTGTAAAAATTGTATAGTGACATTATTGTATTAGAAACTTGTTATCCAGTAGACATTGGATACTACATAGCACTTTCAATACGCTCAGCCCTCTAAATAAAGCTTTATCTATTTCCTGTGGTTTGTTTCTATCAACTTTCTATCCACATAACTCAACTAACTCACATATAGCTCCCCATACGACTTTCGAGTCGGCAATCTAAAAAGTACAAATTTGTGACTTCATAAACACAGTGAAGTAAAAGTGTCAGGCGATCTGTTTATCTAAACATATTTTTGTCAGTGTTGGCGGACTAAGGAACGAGTTTACAATTGAGATTAAATTTAGAGGCGGGTGTCTTCAAAACCTGATGCTTTACAGACTTCACTAATCTAATCACGACTTATTGCCAGTTTGATAGACATATATAGACTGCCTAGAACTGGATACTGTTTTAAGTTTAAAACCATTATCACTTACCGCATTTAATCAATTTTAAATAATTGCGTTGTATTATTAACAATAGTTACAATACAATATTCGTAGTACCGTTTAACATAATGTTAATAATAATAATTATTAACATTAACAATGTATGTAATGTAACATTACCAGTAATTATTGTTAATAATACAACGCAATTATTTTAAAATTGATTAAATGCGGTAAGTATCTCCTAAAATATAGCACTGTATAGACATATTTCGCTGCAAAAATGACAAATTGAATGAAAAAAATTTTATTTGAAGCAAATTAATGTAAATATAACAGCGTCAAACAGCATACTGGTTAATAAGCCATTAGGCAGAGAAACAAATAGTAAAACATAGAGTACGCTGAATGATAATGGTTTTAAACTTAAAACAGTATCCAGTTCTAGGCAGTCTATACATGTCTATCAAACTGGCAATAAGTTGTTGATTAGATTAGTGAAGTCTGTAAAGCATCAGGTTTTGAAGACACCCGCCTCTAAATTTAATCTCAATTGTAAACTCGTTCCTTAGTCCGCCTACACTGACAAAAATATGTTTAGATAAACAGATCGCCTGACACTTTTACTTCACTGTGTTTATGAAGTCACAAATTTGTACTTTTTAGATTGCCGACTCGAAAGTCGTATGGGGAGCTATATGTGAGTTAGTTGAGTTATGTGGATAGAAAGTTGATAGAAACAAACCACAGGAAATAGATAAAGCTTTATTTAGAGGGCTGAGCGTATTGAAAGTGCTATGTAGTATCCAATGCCTACTGGATAACAAGTTTCTAATACAATAATGTCACTCTACAATTTTTACAGACTTCCAATGACAGTAATTATAAAACTTTTTAAATTAGATTTCAGAAATTAATAAATCAATGGATAAAACAATACATTGGCCTAGGCCTAGTTAACAAGACATTAAATTACACATGTGTACATTTAAAAAAACTATGTTTTCATCGATAAAACCACTAATTGAATGGTAACGTAGTATAAAAACTTTTAACACGAAAAATGTGTTGCAATTTAAAGGAAACGTACACAGCTAGAGTTGAACATACCGTTATTGACGAATGACTGTGGAACAGTATAAACTATCAAGAAGTGATGGTTTACATGATTTCCGGAAATCAATTTTTCATGACATCAATTGTTACTTTGACAGTGTGTTTGACCACTGTGTAGCATTTCTAACCGTCACTATTCGACAGGGTTGCTGTAACAGGCTTGTATTTTAGCACTCCATTAAAGTGGCTGAGTAAAGTGTGATTGACCCGGTTGAGGTTGACTTTAACTCTGCGATAACTTCACAGTTTATACTGCAGAAGCAATGCAGCCACCTGTATTGTGTCAGTAGTAGGTCAAACTTGTAGCTGAAGTTTGTTTGCTTTCCGTGTATAACATGGGGTCCCGTTGTTTGCTACTATAGTTTATATAATACATATTAGTTTGAAATACCTTCGCCAGCTTCCTCTGCGAGTTTGACGTTACAGGAGAATTTAGTCAACAATCACCGAAATACAATCATACGCAATCACGCTCACAGTTATACTGTTAAATAGCGTACACATTCGTTAACCAAAAAAAGAGCTGTTAAGTTTAAACAGTAATATAAAAATTCCCCCGGAGACGTGATTACAAAAATATAATATTTAATAATATAATTTAACTTAACAAATTTAGCACAAAATATTTAATTAAGTTAAAAGCTGATTTGAACGACTAATTAGGATAACATAAATACGGGCAGAAAGAGAGAAATCTGTAGGCCTACTCTATAAATAATGGGTCGCAACAGATTAAATAGGAGAAAGTATGTGGAGCAAATTAATGTTAGAAGCATCAGTAAATTATTATTAATGTAAAGGTTCTGTTTAACCTGAGGCCGGTTACAAACTTTAACAGCCGAAAAGTTTTATAAATTTTCACTGACTAATTTGATCTAAAGAACGAGGAATTAGTAAAACAGAAAATATAGATACTGATATTTGTGTAATAAGAAAAAGTTCGTCCGTAGGTGACGTAACAGTAAATAAACGAATAACCCCTTGATGAGGACACGTTCCGCCCCTCACTTGTAATACTTCCACACGCCATCATGAATACTTAACCCCCTGTTTTATTTGCATAATGTACCTCTAACCTACTTTCTTACTAGCAGCATACACTCTTCATCGTATCAAATATTTCTCGTGGTTTACTCCTTACAGTGGCATATATTTCCATTCATAAAACAATGTTAACAATGATGTTGCAAGTACAGTCTCGTTTGTACATTGGATTCAATTTGAGACGTTCTTTAATAAAAATTTTGTTCGTGTTCCTGTAATTAGATTTTTATTTTTCAAAATTGCTAGATTTATCAGGTCAAAACGACTACCAGAATCATTGTGCATTAAAGTAAACTTGTAGGTGTGTGTCCGCTTCGCCTAAACTTTCCCGTGCATGAAAATTCAGCGCACATTAATTATAAGGAAAATCATATTTACAGCGTTTTACTTCTTAGAAAGAAACTTAACAGTTTTGAGCAATAAAATCAATCTTAAACATTGAACATAAGACTGTAATCGAAAACTAATCTGATCTTATAACGTGATAAATCAACCAGTTCTATTTTCATTATTAAAACAGTCGATACAACATTTGAAATATCAAGACAACATTTAATAAAAGTCGTCTCTTACGAACATTTTTAAAATTAATTCGTTTTACTTTTTTATTTTAAAATTTTCAATATTTTCTATATCTCTAATTTTTAGGATTGCAGCCAAATATGTGCATCATTTTTTTATTTATTCACTTGTTGATGATTGCTAACGTGATGTTCTAGCTTTTCTGTAACTTCATTTCTTACCTTTTCTCTTAATAAATTTCAACAATATTTTTTATGAATTTTGCGATTGTAATTTCATTTTAGTATGTAAATAAAGTGTGCATTTACTATAATTTACGAATTATGCAGGTATTTAGGTCACTACATAGTGTTCTGCTTGTGGCAGTTCTGTAACTTAATATTAGATCAGAAATTCGATTCACCTTTACCCGCATTGTTGTCAATTACACCTTTACGATATACAGGTGCATCGATGTACTTCAACTGTTTTTCCAGTGATTTCGTTGACTGAATGAGGGCTCTCTCTTGTCATGCCATTCGATAATACAAATTCCGTTCATTTCCAAGTGCACATTTTTTTCTGTCACTGTCGCAAATCTAATGAAAAAACAAAATTATTATGAGCAAATACCGCACCATCTGGTCTCCAATCGAAAATAGTAGAAGTGATTTTAATTCCCCTTAAAATAATATGGAACTTTACACAAGTGTATAAGGACGGTCTTAAGTGCATTCTCACGTTAACTAAATATGAACTATAGGCCAACTCTTTGCTGAATATTCGCTTTACTGATGAGGTGTGTTGCACGATATTCTCGTCACCGTTGTTATTGCTACTGACCAGTTGTAAGAGGAGGAGACTGAGCAAACGATATTGTTTGGCATTTCCCAAAAGACATAGTTTAGCATAATAATACCATCTGAATGATGGTTGCGGGTTTCAGTTCAACTAGAAACAGTTTCTATTCAACATTTCAATGAACAGTTCTCAAGCGGATTTTGCACAAGTTTGACATTTATGTTGAACACGACTACACAAACGTTCATAAATATAAATAGCCGACATTTCGGCATAATAGAAACGCACACATATTCCTTTTTTTTTTTTTTTTACCACATTTAACCTGTCTGCGTTTTTTCTGTAAGTGCACATCAGATTTGCAGCTTTTTTTCGGCGTGATTGTTTAAAATTAATCAACTGTACAAGTTTAAAATATTTACCTTTAAATTCAATCATTTGATTCCCGAGTACCAATAAACAGATTAGTTTTACTTCATATGTCATTCTAACATTACTTCATTTTGATTAAATTAGATATGAAAAAGAACATACCTTTCATAGAAGTGTGTCATAATATATCACAGAACTTCAAAAATTAGGATAACCAATTTTTTCCTAATTATGCCCTTGGTTATTTTGCAAGTTCCTTATCCTAACAGCTGCACTTAGAATAAGCAACTTGTAAAATACTTGAGAGCCTGTGCACATGGACGCTTGTACCCGCGTAAGTCTACACTTATAAGTAGGCTACGTACAGACCACACGTAACGTAATTTGTTACGTGTAACCTCTAACAACTAAGTTATTTTCCTTGATCTATCATTTCCATCAGTGATATACTAAAAGTGTACTGAGAACTTCAAATATATAGAATCAGTGTCAGCCAGATAACAATTACTCTACACAGTGAAACAGGAAATTGGGACTATCATTTTAAAGGAGGTTATTACTATATTTTTTACTAAAATAAATATACACTTACGTTTGTAAGATTTAACGGAATATGTTAAGAGGAATAGGTGGGGAAATTTACGATTACATTTAGCTCATATTATCTTGAACAACGTTTTTACTTATATTTTATATTTTAGGAAGCTGTATTTTCATGGCAATGCAAAAAGCGAACGAAGTCATAGAACTTAGTAGATAGAAAACACCTGTAACTTCACTAATTTATTAGTTTGACTAATTGCCTTATAAGCTGGGAAAAGTTAAGGTTCACTAATAAATTAAATTGAATTCACTAATTCACTAGTAACATGTGCACAGTCGCTCCCACACATATTTCCCCCACAATCTCTCTGCCTTCTCTGCCTTTCTATCTGAATCTCTCTCAGTCTCTTTTGTCTACTGGCCGATTTCAAGTGTAGCTTGTAGCTGTTGATGGATTATAACACACACACAAACAAACGCGCGCGTGTTTAAGTTTAAGACTTCTTGTACAATTTTCTTTTAGCGTTACGTTTTAACGTTGGGTTAGAAAGCACAATACAGATATTACACTAAAATGAGTTAATATAAAAAAATTGAGTCGGTGGAAATGTTTTTCAAATGTACTAAATCTATATAAAAGGTAAATCAATTTTATATGGTAAATCCGAAAAATCACTTAAGCCCCTTTATGTTTCAAGTATTTATGTTGTCCTTTTTATTAAATTCCACATAAAAATGTTGAATATGGAGAACATTGGCGCTATTGGTTTCATAATTTTTTTCAGATGAAGTGTCATCGAAACTTTGAACATGGCATACAGTTGTAAACACATGCAATCTCTCTCGCTCGACATATTGTCAAATCACGTGATTATGCATTCCAGTTATTTTAACTACACTGTATCTCTTAAAATGTCACGATCTTTTTGGGCTTATAAATTTCTTAAATTCCTTGAATATTTACATATATAGTACATTTCGTGTGAAGAATTTTGCAAATCTGAAATACATATATTGTGTGTGTCAACGTATCTGCCAATATAGTATTCAATATATTACAGTTATATAGCACATACAATATTACAGTGTCCAGTAAAATAATATCATGATATCGTGTAATTCAAGTTACACAGTAGTAATAGCATTTTAATTGTATATTAATAATGACTTCTTAATAATAGATCGCATAAATTACGTAACGATTGTACAAATTAATACAATCGTATAGCTAATGAATAATCTTTAATGTTCGTCATTTTGCATATTTATTATGAAAGGCATCAGCAGTTAGAGTGGGAAAAGTAATGTTTAAGAACTGATTTATAGCAGTGCGTGTTTGTTGAGCTTACTTGGTCTGATTAAGTAAACAGACGAGGTAAGTAGGCAAAAGCGTGTCAGGAGTTAGAATAGAAACCACAAAGTGGAATGAGGGTGCTAAGCGTAAAAGATGTCCTGTCCAAACTGACCAGCGGTGTTTGCACGACTTCACTAAGCCAATCGGCCACTGACTCGCTAATAGAGACATACGGCCCGGCTCACTCGTCTAATGAAAGGTACAACTCCTTGCTACTCTTTGATATATATGTCTCACGTCTTTATCTTCCAACCTAAAACTGCCCAATTTATTTAGTACCGTTATTACAAAGCAAAAAAAAGTTATTGTAAAATAACGGTTTTCTTTGTTAAATTGACTTAACTTTTATACTCGTACATATGTATACTTGTCAGATATGTAGTATTACAAAATAAAACTAAAATTAAAATTTGTAAATTAATTCGAAATATTTTTTTTTTCTAGTAACGTACACAGCGTATCCACTGGACCGAATTGTACAACAGTGTAGGTAGCTACCAACTTATAAATTATGGTACAAGCTTTTCCAAACTTGTTCGATAATGTTGACAAAATATTATGCCTACTGAAAAGGAAACTGTGCCTGATAGTCTACTGCGAATGTGTAGAGATTGCGATTCTATGCAAAGAAATCACTCATCACTCTGGATAATAAGCAGGTCGAAATCCTTCTCATGAATAAGCATCTTAATGGATCAGATGAGATTACTCAAAACCCTGGTATAGAGCTGGGTTTGTTGGATGTAAACTAACAGTTTCTCTTAACAGTTTAGTAGGCGTGATTCAAAAGGCGTAAACAATTACTTCCTTTACATATATGTAATTCATAACAAAAGTAACGAGTATACTTTCACCAGAAGTAAAAACATCCACAAACTCTTTCTTTAGGGATGCTCACAAAACGTAAAAATCAATTCAAAAATTTACAAAAAGTCATGTATACAAAAGAAAACATATTGAAACCCACCGAACACGTGCAAGGCAATCAAGCCTAAAAAATTCTTATCCTCCAATTCTTAGGAAACCGACATGTCGCCCTTAATGTGAAACCCTAATATCACCACGTGATTACTGATTCGTTATATTGAATTAAATAAAATCAACAGTAACTTTATGAAGTCAGTAATGTTGTGAATCCTTCCGTAGGCGAACAGTGGGTGCCTATATTTTTCACATCATGAAGAGTTATTAGTAACATTACGAGAAATGTACCGATAGGGGTGAGAGTCTTGTTCTTGTCTATGCAACAGCAGTAGTGGTAGTAACGATGCTACAGGCCTTGGTGTCTTCCCTATTACGGTAACTCCCCCCCCCCCACACACAAAGAATATACGCGAAATGCTTCTACCCTAAGTGGACAAGTAGATACTGAATCTCTCATTCAGTTTAATTGTATACACCGCGTACTGAAGGATCTTAAAACTTTCCTAATGTTTATGAATTACGTATCCTTATTTTCTATAAATAAGCAGCAAAAATACAGTTAGTTTTTGATATAATTTAAACCAACGGTTCCTTTTTTGATATTTGTTTATTATTCGCTTATATTAATTGGCAAAAATGAATCTTCATTTACTGTTCAATGGTTTAATATTTTACATTTTACAAAATTGGGAGTATGGTGGGATACACGCGAGAAGTGAGAACTTCAGTGTCGAGTGGCGAGTTAAGTGATTAAAAGTATAAAAGATTGTACTTGGAGTAAAAGAATTTGCTGTAAAGAATTAAGATTCAAATAAGTGTGAACGGATAATTAAATAAAAATAATGAGACTGCGGAATAGTAGTATTTATATGTATTTTAGTATAAGAAATCGATATTTTCAGTGTACATAAATAGAATCATATCACACCTCATTTTATTTTTACTATACATACATTTACAAGCAATATGTTAGCAAACAATTTTTTTTAATATAAGAATATGATTTACGCAATATTTAGTTGAAAAGAAGAATGTGACAATTATTATATTTTTATACTATAATTATATATTAAATTATATTATTTTATATTATACATTTATAATTATGTATTATTATTATTATTATTATTGTACGTAGGATCAATTGTATTTTGAAACATAAAAAACTCCCAGCCAAATACAATATAAAAACCAGAATCGAACGCACGGATCATCTAAAAAGCGTACAAAGTAAACGAAGATACAAAATTGTATTCTTTCGTCGCGACGTTTAAAACATGCAATTAAACATTCTAATTGACGATACTATAAATATTATAACAAAAAAAGGTGGTACTGATTTTAAATTGTTTTTAAGAATGAAACATTGGAAAGTTGTGTAAATATATTAGCCTAATAATGAACGAAGTACAAGAAAAGTCTTAAAGTGAATCATCTCTATCTCTCAGCATGTGATTTTCTTTTATTGTAAATAATATTAGTTTTTATATTTACGTTATTCTTGTAATAGTATTTAATCATTTAGAATGTGCTCGCATGCTTTAATAGATTATTCTTTGCTTAAAGCACACACACGGTACTTTGGAAATTTTGGGCTGCTATGTGGAGAAATAGGGTTGCTTGACCTGGCAACATTCCTTTTTCGTTTCATGTATTCATTTCATCTATTTCGTTACACGTTGAATCAGTTTACTGCCCGAGGAGCGCGAGGTATACAGAAGTGAGCCGGTAACCATAATGCCGTATATGAAGTTTACTGCCCGAGGAGCGCGAGGTATACAGAAGTGAGCCGGTAACCATAATGCCGTATATGAAGTTTACTGCCCGAGGAGCGCGAGGTATACAGAAGTGAGCCGGTAACCATAATGCCGTATATGAAGTTTACTGCCCGAGGAGCGTGAGGTATACAGAAGTGATCCGGTAACCATAATGCCGTATATGAAGTTTACTGCCCCAGGAGCGCGAGGTATACAGAAGTGATCCGGTAACCATAATGCCGTATATGAAGTTTACTGTCCGAGGAGCGCGAGGTATACAGAAGTGATCCGGTAACCATAATGCCGTATATGAAGTTTACTGCCCGAGGAGCGCGAGGTATACAGAAGTGATCCGGTAACCATAATGCCGTATATGAAGTTTACTGCCCGAGGAGCGCGAGGTATACAGAAGTGATCCGGTAACCATAATGCCGTATATGAAGTTTACTGCCCGAGGAGCGCGAGGTGTACAGAAGTGATCCGGTAACCATAATGCCGTATATGAAGTTCACTGCCCGAGGAGCGCGAGGTGTACAGAAGTGATCCGGTAACCATAATGCCGTATATGAAGTTCACTGCCCGAGGAGCGCGAGGTGTACAGAAGTGATCCGGTAACCATAATGCCGTATATGAAGTTTACTGCCCGAGGAGCGCGAGGTATACAGAAGTGATCCGGTAACCATAATGCCGTATATGAAGTGCTCACTTCAAAAACTCGTTTTTTATGATCAAAGTGCCAAAAGAATTAATTACACTAACGGAGCACGCAACATTGCTGAAACATACGTTTGATAACAAAAAGCAAAATAAAATATAGGAAAGCATGATGTAAGTATGATACACCAATTAAATCAAGCAGGAGTAGTTGCATTTAATTTAATTTATATATACAATGATTTTCGAATGACTTAATTAATTGATTAAATCATATTTATTTTATACATTTGCCATCACAATTTTCGTCGCCATTGTTGTTGTACTTATTCCCGTCATTAACCAATCATTCCTCTCTTGAACAATTATTGTTACTCATTTCGCTGTACCGTAATACTTCCAAAGTACCAATCTTCGTGGTGTCTTTAATGCTCTATGGCTTCCAGTTGAGTATCATTCGTTTCATCTTGTCTTCTGTACGAATGTTCATCTTATGCCAGTTTAATTTCAAAAATGATGTAAAATAGTTCTCTTCTTGTCTGTTTGCATAACGTTTCCCTGTTATTTATTTTTATTATTGTCATCCTTTCGATGCAGACGGAGTTTCTATATCATAATAGATGCAGGAAGCTTGCTAGATTAAAATACGTCACATTGTAGACACAGTGGTTTATTTTTCTTCATCGGAATGCACTGCTTTCAAAAGACGATCCACTTTGATCCAACACTTATTTAAGTGTATAGGCAATAAATATATTATTAACAAACTCTTTAATAATATTCTTTTGACGGTCACACAGACCGTCGTGTTGTAGAATGGAAACAGAATAACTGACATCGTATGAAGTCAATATCTACAACTTTAATTAGAAACAAGCAACAGTTTGAAGTAATAAAGACACTCTTATACAGGTCTTCGAGTTAAAGTTTGTGCAAGTCACAACAATAAATTTTCCCTTATTACATAGGGTAATTCCATTAAACTGCAAGTCACAAAAACAAACAATCCGAACCGCACTGTAATGTCGCAGCTTTAAAAACTGAACTTGGCCGACTGCTGTCCCTTATATTTATTTCCCGCTGAGATTCTGGAATAATCTATCACCTTCCGGTTTAAGAACGAGAAATAACAGCGTAGTTAGAGACGCTCTGGATCTCACTAGAAACGGTGTCACTGCCCGACCGTGACAATGCCAGTCAGAACGGCCTGTTAGTTGCGACGAATCGACGTTTTTACCTGTTTTTACCTGTTCTTACCTGGTCAATTGGGCCCAGCACATTCACTTGTTTCCAACTGACTGAATCTATGGCAACTAGTAGAAACCATACTGTTTCAAACTTCGATGAGGCTTCAATTCTGTAACTTTTTAATTTGTGCAAGTAATCTCTTCCAATATTTTTATTACGTTACGTTAAGTTAGGCTAGATTAGGTTAGCTTATGCAAAGAATTAATTGATAAGGGATGACGTTTATTGGTCGAAACAGTATTCAAACATTGGATTACCATTCACATTAACGCATCACCATTCCACACGAGTCTATATCTCTTCGTACGTCTTTGACAGAAGCATCTGTGTCTGTAACTGACAGGACGATGTTTTCGATCAGATTCTCACCTCGGACGCAACTGATAGTTTTTTATATGATTGGGTCGCAATTGACCGCGGTCCGGTCAGAATGATCGACCAACGTTTGAACGCCCGTCTCGAAACATCTCGAGCATTTCTTAATCAACGCGTGTTAAAATTCACATAGTTGTCTTTCATCTCAATATAGAATATTAATTATTGCTGTATTAATTATTGCATACACTAACCTATATTAAATATGTGTTATATTAAATTATTTAATAAATTAAAATTATTAATCATTTAATAAAATTATTAATTGATTTATATTAAAATTTTGTCTTTGCAAGACAGAATTCCTGCTTTCCTCCCAGTTTTCTAAATTTCTACTCGCTTTTTCTGGAAGTTATTCCTGTATTAGTAGACGAATATTTGGTATCTCACCATGACATCAATGTTTCTTCAGTAATGTTGACTATAAATCTATTATTTAAGGTGACATGAAATTTTAGCTTTAGGTTATTCAGTTAATTTTACGAGTTTTTGCATTTTTTTAGTTTGTCCTCTATCTGAAAGGTGACTCTTCTCTGACAAACAGATATAAATTTCTGTGACATCCAAACGGATATCTCCTTAATAAGATGACAAGAAAGTTTTAAGTTTTACAGTAATTCTTGTAATACCCTATATAAATGTACCTAATTCTATCATTATTATTATTATTTTACTATTATTTTATTATTTATTATTTTACACTAAAAGTAGCTTAATTTAGTTCGCTACAGTATTTTGAATTTTTTACGTAAGTTGCTCTATTCTGAAATCGTCCGCTTTTATTCAGTTTCTCAATCTCCTAAACACTTACTTAGATTAGAAACCTTTTTCTCCTAATCATGTTCCCAAATTGTCAATTAGATGTCTGGACGATTTGTCAACATTTATCTATAATTGCCACGCTACCAACAAGGATATACTGTGATTATTTATCGGATATAAAGAAAATGTTAGGATAATTTACATAAATTTAACATTAGAAAAATCGGGCAATATATTAACGTTTTAGATGATGAGAAAAAGTCTGACAATAGGTGTTGTTTGAGGAATACGAAGGTGTAACGAGATGAAGTGCATTTAATTTTTTGTGATCATTATTGTGTGTATAGTGTTTTAATTTTTCATACATTTGTAGTCGACCTTTCGACATACTGTTTACTCTACGTTGCATAAGTGATTCCTGTATAATAACACGGCGACAATCCGTAAATAACATGCTAAAAGGGTATTGAAAGTTATCGTCATGGAACAACTTAGGAGACACGAACGTCTAACGAAAAGACAAAATAACAGGAAACTCCCCGTCACCTCGAAATTAATATATAAGCCTCTGTTTGCTTCTCGTAGTTATTTAGCTGCACTGAATAAATATTGCTCGGCCTCAGTTCACTTAGTGAGTTCCGCGAATAGATTATAGAAGCTATTGTGAAAGGTTCCTGGATTCTTTAGTCCGTGACGTGTCCGTTGCTTAACTAATTATAAATATATCACTACTGATTCAGATCTTTAATTTTTTGTTATTCTTGCACTTGAGCTTGTGATGAAGCCTGTAATAAGCGAAATCTAGTTCAGGCTACAAGGTAAAAGTTCAGCATTTTTGCCAATAAAAAATTAGTGAGCCGAGTCAGTAGTGATATATTTATAATTACGAAATGTTATTACCGAATAATGTTATTGCAAGAGTAAAGCAGGCTGTTTCTTTGTGCTGCGGTATTAAAATTTTCGAACTTCGTGACTTATTCGATATCTTATAGAATAAAAAACCTAATGCACTTCGATTTTGTTTGTTTTACTTTAAAATCGTTAATAAAAGATATAATTGTCAAATTCTGTTAAATTTTACGATATATTCTGCTTTTATAAAAGCACGATCCTTGTAAAAATATGTAGTAGGCCTACTACGCGTATATAATTACGGCAATTGTAACATTGGGGTCAGTTTGACTACGTCACTTAATGTATATTAATATTGAAGGATCAGTTTCTATTCATTTTACTTGTTCTGCCATTGGCTTTTCTATGCCTTACATAGCTGTGTATTGTTTTCACTGTCTCATTTTTATCTTGTAAATACAAAATTACTTTAATTAATTATTTTACTTTCTTCTATGGACACATCAGGGAACTGTAGTTACACAGACTTAGTTATTTCCGTTCTAACGAGAATCGATTGCCACATGGAAAAATTAATGTTTGTTAATGTTACATTAGTGAAAATAGTTTAAAAATCGATTTGAAAAGACAATGGTAGTAATGTAATAAATAATAAATAAAATGATTATTATCTAATAACATTATTAAAATTAATAATAAAAAGTATTGTTAAACAATTTGCAGTGTTTGTAAAATTATTAAAATGTAATATCTAAGAATCAAATGTGTTTCTTTATCCAATCACACACACACACACACACACACACACACACACACACACACACACACACACACACACACACACACACACACACACACACACACACACACACACACACAATTACTGTCTAGATTGTTTTGAAATGTTAGTGATATATGAATAGTCCATTGCCTAGGCTGAATGGTGAATATGAATTCCCTATAATAGACAAAATGTCAAAATCGTTCAACAGATTTAGGTCTAAGTAAACTAAGAGTGTATAACACCAAAAATTTCGAAAAATTTTTATTTCATAATTAGCAGTAAGAAGTGTCGTTGAAAGCAGTAACGAAGGGTGTATGTGTGGAAAGCATATTTTGTAAGGGACAAAAAGAGAAGCTAGCAAACACGCTCTAGTGACGGACAGGTCATAAATGTTCGTAGACAGCTGCAACGCACGCCCTGTGAACAAGCAGAGTTCACTGCTCCCGGTACGTAGAACACCAGTTTTTTGTGAAAACACATTGATTCCGTAGAAAACTACATACAATGTGTACAGAGCCATTAAAGGAGAAAAGGCTTAACAATGGTCAAGTATACATGTAGCTGTCAGGAGAAAGCGACGAAGGGTGTATTGATTTGAAAAACTCCAGCGGTCGACGACAGGGTTTTGACCTTACTTGGAAATGAAAGCGCAGAGAGTACGTCCAAACTCAAGGATGGGGTGTTGGCTGGCAATCAAAAGAAAAAAAACAACTTCCAAAGAAGGGTAGGCGAGGCCCTTGAACAACAATAGACAATAACGCCAGAGCGACTAAGTTCAGAAACAATACAAATGGAATAGAAACTCAGAGTTGTCGCTGTAGACTTCAGAAAAAACGACAGATACAATTTATTGCTGCGTTATCTGGAAATGACAACGACCCCAAAATACGAAGCAAGGGAAGAATCTGGTGGGGAACCAGAAGCCCTATCAGAGAACGCCTTTGAAAAGATAGGTATATTTGGACTTGGAGGGAAGAAAATGAAACCAATAAGGACACGGCGTCGTTGGAATCAGAAGTCTGGTGAGAAATTTGGTTAGGAGAATATAGGAACGAGACAGGAACGCGCTCGGGAGAGTTCTAACTAAATTTTGGACGCGATCGGAGTGAAGTCCGTGACTGGAGTAATTAGCATTTTATTGAATTTACAATAATTCGATACACAGTGTGAAAAGGTGGTTTTCGAACTTATAACAAAAGTTAATACAGTGATTACAACACACGAACTATGAAGTAGAGTCACACTATTAGCATACCAGTGAACATTAACTGAAACAGATAGTAACCAGACAATAATGTAATTTCAGTGTATACGAACACTTTACAACAAATAACTTTTAATAAAGATTAACAACCCAAACTTCATTCATGAACACTTGATAACCAAAGATACCGCAACAAAGGTGCGTAATATCAATTCAGATTTGAAATAAATCACGATGTCGGTGTACAACAGAGAATACTAACTTTTAATCATAAATTACAATCCGAAATGCGTGGAGTTGGTGAGTGAAGTGTCTGTGAGTGACATCGTGGGATTCATCCGGTACCATCAATCATCTGGAGGAATTATCTGCACGATTCCAGAACGATCGACATGAGAGAATCGTCACTGCAACCACCGAGTGATTAGGTATTCGTATATCAAGTAAAGTAAATATGTCTTAACTAATTTAGATCCACTGTCTGTCATCTAAAAGAATCCACACACACTAGAATTCATTAAAGTAATCGTCAAGGAATTAAAGAAATTGATTTAAAATTTATTTAGAAGTAAAATCATCATCCTTTATCAGTTTTGGAGTAATGTTTATTTCCAAGTTCTAAATGAATCCGTAGTTACAAAGTATAGTAATAACTTAAGAGATTATTCATATTAAGAATTTGTAAGATGAAACTAAACATTATAATTAGTAAAGTACTAAACGCAATTGATGAATGATTATTAATATGCAACCATGAGACTGAGAGTATGAATAACAAATTTTATTAATGTATTATTGTTTGATATTTACAATTTAATAATGAGTATTAAATTTTAGTAATGTGTTATTTTGTATTTACAAGTAATAATGAATACGTAAAATTGTGTGCTATTGTTTGATATTTACAAGTGATAACAAACTAAGGTGAATAAATTTAAGAGCTATCAGTAGAAATGTGCATTTATTATTGTTTTAACCCTGAGATAAAGGGCTTGTCTCGAAGTCCTTATAAGTGCCATTAATTTTGAACGAAAGTGTGTAATTATTTAAGTATTATAAACAAATTATTTATTTTTCCACTGGAAAAGGAAATCCAAATATTTCAAAACTTTGTTTCTTTACTATATAGGCCTTTGAATTATCTCACATTTAATATAATTTTGTAGATAAATATTTGATAATGCTTAAAATTACAAAAAAATTATTAAGTTTAGTGATTTCAAGATTATGTAACAGACACTTTGGTGAAGTTTAGTTAGTTTATGAAGTGGTATTATACCAGTGAAAATCTGAAACCAATCGGAACTATAAAATTCAATTCAAACCACTAAGGTCGCGCTTAGATTATATGCATTTCTGACATAAAGGTATGGATACTGTGCTTAGTTTGAGAAGGTCCGCACGATATTTCTGTAATAAAATTCAATTCTCTTTAAAGGAAATTTTGTAAGAACCGATAAGCTGACATTATAATATAATAGAATATAATAGACAAGTTGCTTTGGCACTAAATTTAACGTATATTTTAGCACTGAAAGTTCTAACGACATTCTAAAACAGTACAAGAAAGGAAGGTAAAAAGCAAAAAGGGGAAAGGCTTGAGTATATATGTCCTTGTAGGAAGGGGTCGTGAGAGAAACACAGAAAAAGAATAAGAAAAAGTGATGTCAGATACGTGACCGCCATACTGCACAGATCGTGACGTCATCCGTCTTGGTCCAATAGTACGTGGAGAAGGGTTAAACTGTGGTCTGTCATGAGTTATAGCTTGTCGACGTGGCATTTTTAAGCAGGCTTAACGAAAGCCATGTTACGTTAAACCATCAGTCGTATGTCAAAAAAAGTAAGAGAAAATTTTAAATAGTATTATGAGATCATGAACAAAATTATCTATCATGGATTTACAATTTTACAATGCAGGATGCGGTTTTAGAAATTTTGATGGTTATTGATACTATTTGTGTCGATTGGATGGCAAAATACACACACAACGTCAGGCGCACACGTAAACATTTTAAACTGGCCGAGGGTGTTTGCTAATATAACTCAGTAGGTAATCTGTACTGATAAACAAAATAATAGATATCTCTAATAAATAATATAAAACATAACAGTAACGATACGATGTGAGCAAGCACCATTAATACGGTACAGTGTCTGTCACGATACTGAGTTTAAAATATGAGCTACTAATTTACTTTTTGAGACGGACAGTTGTATCTACAGACGTAAATGTGAATACGTATTTGGTATTGTGTGTGTGTGTGTGTGTGTGTGCGCGCCCGCGTGTTACGTGGAAGGAAAATGGCAACTTCATCACTAATTCCGTACGTCAAATAACGGAAAAATATTTTCAATCAAGACTATTTTTCCGCAGGTATTTTAACTGTCTGAAATTAAAATGCGAAATCTTGTGAAACATTTTCATATACATACAGACGGCCGCATAAATCTATTGCTTCTGCTTTATGGATAGATATGTTTGAGTTATATCTGTCCATGTCTGTCTGAAGCACACAGATATGATTTGTGACGGCACAGCATACTTTTCCAATATAAGCATAACGTTCTTTAATCCTTGAAAAAATTTTTAATCCGGAAACCCAGATTTTAAGTCAATCATTAGTGGCACACTTTTCAATAAAACAACCTATTACCTGTCTACATCTACCATATTTATTTCATTACTCCTCTATCCTTCTACACACTCGTCGTCTTGCTTCCTACGTACTGTTCTGCAGCTATTTTGGGTTTAATTAGGCTTACCATCCAGAATCAAGCGGTAACAACGCACTTAATTCCTTCGTATAGCAAAATTCTTTAAACAATATCCAAAATATTAGCATATCCGTTATCATTTTGTTTCGGCATTTTATTTTGCGGCCCTGTTGATGCACATTGAGCTTCTTCATTGATATTTCAGTTCATTGTAAACCATCACGCATTACTTACACAGACCTAACAAGGGGAAGGACTACTTGCATTCCATACCTCCGTAAAATTATTTACAATATTTTATATTTGTTATAATAAATATACCCAATAATGAATGTAAATATTTTTCTTAACACGTGAAGCGAGAGTTTTACTAGTACGAAACCAACAGCGTTAAAGAATTTTATTAATCCTGTTAATAGAGATTTATTAGTGTTGAAACGCAAATGTGGAATTATAAAAAATTATTTGCTTTTGAATTAATTATAGTTAATACGAAAGGAGACATTTGCCATAACTACAGATAAGAAAAGAAAATATTATAATTAATTCGTCTGGACACGCGTTTGTGCTTGTACGTATTTATCTATGCATGATGTGTGTACGTGTGTGTGTGTGTTTAAGTTATTGGTAGAGACTTACACATACTTGTAATTTATATAGGCCTAGGTGTGCGAATTTTTATGATTTTACTAATACACAGGCATAACAAAACTTGTCCATGTACAGTCTCAAAATACTTGAAGACAAAACAAGTTATCCTCAATCAATCAATCAATATATATATATATATATATATATATATATTGTAACGCAACAGAAATGCTGTCATCCATGTTACATAAATATTATATTAACAAAATAATAAGCAAGTCAATATCTAACCCCATGATAAAACAAAAGTCTAATAATTACATTTATAATTATAGATAAAGATAAATAAGGATGCAAGGTAGAAATAACGAGAATAAACAAACCTGTAAATTGGACAATAGTTAATGATCTATGTTCAGTGAAAAGTAAATCAATATGATACTGATGAGAAGTGTAAGAAGTAGAATAGTACAGAAATTGTCAAAGTAAATGACCATGAAAGTAAACAAAAATGAAACAATAATTTACCTTATAGCAATAGCAAGTAAGGATTCTGAGTCAAATGATATTATTTTGTGACAACGAATGTTATGATAAAGTTTATGTTATGTTATACCAATTACTTGTTGAGTTAGTGAAAGGTAATGAAACAAGATGTATTATTCAATTACTGTTGTAGAATGATGGGGGAAGCAGCTAGTTAGCGTTAATAGATTTCAATTTTCTTATATGTGATCCATAGATCAAGATAAAATTGTCATTAGATATGAAAAGAATAATTGTTTATGTAAATGTTAATAGTTAAGATTTGATTATATGTATGAATTTATGTAAAAGGGCTATAGTTGTTCACCAGTTATAAACAAAGGTAGGTCCGTATACAATAAAAGGCCTAACAGCCAATAACACTATATAAACACTCATAACATAAAGGTTAGGTACATAAGTTAATAATAATTAATGAATACGGTTCGAAGAGCTAGGAAAAAACATTAAATTAGTAATGATATATAATAAACCATCTCAATTTATACAAATTATGATAATGCCACAATGCCATGATATCGATTGATAACGTTTGATATCGAAAAAAGTAGTAAATATAAAAGAAACAGGCTCATATCAAAAAACCAGCAGAATATATGTAGAAAATAATAAACCAACTATCGGTAAAGTTATATTCCGATATGATAGCAAATTAATAAGGAATAGACAAAAAATATATGAAATAAACACTATATACAAAACATGGAGAAGGAAGAAAAATAATGGGTTGCTATGGACTACAGGAAATGAAGAAGTTGTTGATTTTCAATTATTGCCTTTTATGATCTGAATGTGATGAGATTACAAAATCTAAGAAATGTCTAATATAATCGGAATATTCTAAATTATTTGATACTCTTATAAAACACAAAATTTAATGATAATATTCTTGACTCTTGCCAGTACAGTTTAACCAAACGAGACCATAGTGTGATATCACAATAAAAAATAA
This sequence comes from Magicicada septendecula, assembly GCA_034769895.1. Lineage (NCBI taxonomy): Eukaryota > Metazoa > Arthropoda > Insecta > Hemiptera > Cicadidae > Magicicada > Magicicada septendecula. The sequence goes on along the minus strand of CM068368.1, from coordinate 389,937,372 downwards.
ATAACTGGGTTCTACAAGGAAGGACTTGAATTATCTTATACCCGAAAGGAATTGACGATATATTAAACCCAATATAAAGAGTTAACTGTATCACAACCAATAATATACACTACACTGGAACTCATAACCTTTCAAATACACGGAACATCACTAATTACTTCAAACGAGAGAAGAACGTATTTGGATTGCAGAAGGAAATTGCAGAAGGAACATCAGTCTGGCCGTAAATTAATCCAGGGAGCTGTATTTCTGAGGTGAACAGGACAAGAATTCCATTTTATTAAATCGAAGAAAGAATATCGTACGACATAGTCATTCAGAACGGTGAAGTTATCAGCCAACAGCCTACACGATTCGCTTCGTTCTAGTCTGGTAAATTATTATTTAATGTTGAAGAAGTGAACAAATAAAGAACCTTTGTATAGTTGCAAAAACTTGTCATTTGGAGTATTATTTAATGAATTGGGAATAAAAAAGTAACTGACTAAGTATAGAATAATTGGTTAACGTAAACAGTGAATTAACCTCTAAGTTTCGTTGCCCCGGTACTACAGCGCTTATAGCGGAATTCTCCGACACCAAAGAGAAGAGCGTTAAAATACAAAATTTTACGTAGTTCTCTTCAAGGTATAATAGGGTTGAAAGAAATTATAGAATAACACATTAATTATTTAAGTTTCAAGTACACTAACACTGATATTTTTCTTAGAGAGATAAGCTAATATTAGTTAATTAAATTACTATATTCCACAACTCCAAATATCTCTGATATTTAAATAATTGAAGTAAATTAAAACGACCGAAGAAAGGAAAGACCGGGGAGCATACCCGTTCATAGCAACGAATAGGTTTACATTGCGTGATACGAACGAGAAGCTCGTACTCGTCCGATTACAAATTGACGCTCATAACGTGGGACCTAATTAGGTGACACGAGAGTAGTAACAAATTGGCGCTCAACCAGTGTAGGGCTTAAGTTAAGTAACTATAATTATAATAACATTACTTAACCAGAGCAGGCAACGTTGGGGCTGAAAGAACGAGAACACCGCAACCGTAAGAGCCGAGGGTTATATAACAAATTGACGCCGGCAACGTTGGGGCAGAAATAACGAGAATCCCGCAATCGTAAGAGCCGAGCGATTAATAACAAATTGGCGCTCAACCAGTGTAGGGCTTAGGTTAAGTAAAACCATAATTATATTAACATTACTTAACCAGAGCAGGCAACTGTGGGAGACTAGAAATGCAATAAAGAAAGATGATGCAAAAGGAAACGAAAATGCAAGGACAAGAGAGACGATTAAGTTACGCGGAATGGGCGACAGTACTATTTAAGAAATTCAGCAAAGAGATGGGATACATAGAAAAGAATACCAATGACCACGAAAGAGCGCAAATGAGTCGCGCGAATGCGTTGGGAACACCAGACGACAAAATGACATTGAGAGAGATTTATGATGAATTGTGGGAATTAGATGCCAGGTGTAATAAGGAAAAGACTATTGGGACGACTAACGAAAAAGACGATAACAAGGTGGAAAGGATGACTGAAGAAGATTGGGAAAGATGGGACGATAATGAAGAAAAAATGAAAACCGAAAGAATAGGAGTATACGCCCAGGTGACAGAACAATATACTCAGGAAGATTATGAACAATGGAAACGAGAAATAAGACCACCTGAAAACCCAATACAAACAGAAAACACCGAATTAAAGGAATGGATCAGGGTGATGTTTGAACTATCCCGAGAAGAGATGTGTCAATGGAGGAAAGAACACAATCAAATAGATGAATTTATAGAAATGCCAAATCATAAAATGCTAGAACAATCCAAGGTACAAAAAGAAGTAAAAATAGTCAAAGTGAAGCAACAGAAGAAAACGCCAGAACAACCAAAGAAAGTGACCCGTCAGGACGTAATGGATTTTATGGTTGAACATTTCAGACGAATGAATGAAGGTTTCAAAAGGGTAGAGGAAACAATGGATAGATGTTTAAAGAATATGAATAAGAAATTAGACACCTCTTCTGAAGGGAGAAAGGAAACAGAAATTAGAGAAGACCAAAATGCAGAGCCATCTGAAAATAAGAATAGAAAGGACAAGGAGAAGATCCAAAACATAGAAGAGAATATCCAGAGAATAAGGAAAATATGTAGAAAGAAAATAGTCAATACCAAAGAAGAAATGAAGATGAGGAAAGGTGGATTAATTAGTGCGTTTAACATCCCAATTAATGAACGAAGGGAGTTATGTAAAGGTAGGAATTATAGAAGAAACTATATGAAAATAACCAAAATAAACCATAATAGAACAATCACAAAAAATTTAAATAAATTTAAATATTGCTTGAAATTGTCAACGATTAGAGAATATTTGACCAAATCAATTATATCGTTAATACGGAAGATACCCGTAAAACATTTGGTAAATAGTACAGATATCCAAGGGAATGGAAAGATAGAGTATACAAGTGATTATGTTAGAATAGAGGAGATACGATACCTAATAATTAGAAAGGAATTAAATATGACTGAATACCCTGACTTAAATGAAGACTTTGCATCAGCCGAGTTACGGTACCAGGTACGCGAAGGATATTTATCAAGTGTCAAAGTTGGTATGAACACTGCAATAATCCGGACAACGGGTGCAGTCGAATTAATGGACCATGGTTAGAAGAAGAAGCAGTCAACCAGGAAAATGGGACTGATTTGATGAAAACTGACCAGGCAACCAATTGGAAGGAATAAAGAAATATTATGAATAAATTCTAAAATACAATAAGAACAACTTATTACCAATTTTGAAGAGAAAACACTTGTAAATAAAAGAGAATTTTTTGAACAGTATTATATAAATAGAAAACATGTCATTCAAAATGAAGTAAGTCTGAATTAAAATATAGTTATGAAGAAGGTATTAAGAAGAATTAATAACAAACCCCAAGATTACAGAAGGAAACTAGAATTATTACTAAACGTCTACAAAGAAATAGTGTGAATAATGAATAATGAAACCCAAGATTACAGAAGAAAGCGAGAATTATTACTAAACGTCTACAAAGAAATAGTGTGAATAATGAATAATGAAACCCCAAGATTACAGAAGAAAACTAGAATTATTACTAAACGTCTACAAAGAAATAGTGTGAATAATGAATAATGAAACCCCAATATAAAAGTTTTTACATCAAGTCTACCTATGCAAAATAATAAAAGAAAAATAATATGACCTAAAATACATACCGCATTGCCAAGTGAAAGAAACAACTTCAGTAAACGATTGATTGTAACCAATGTAATATTAAAGAAAACGAGAAAAAAAAGAATATTTATGAACATAATTCATTGAAATATAAACAGCCAAAATAATGAAATACGATAAGAAAAATAATAGTTGAGCTAAGGACTGTATCTAGTCAGAAACACAGTTATAATGATAATCAAACAATAACTATTTAGAAAATATTGAGATCAGAAAAACAAATGAAGAAGATACTTTGCGTTATTATCACAACAAGAAAGAAAAACAAAAATAATTACAAATGATAACTGTCAGATTTATTATTAAAGAATGTTTAAGGAAACTAAAATGGAATCACAAAGTATGAAGGATAGTAATAAAGAAATATAAAAGCAACAATGAAAAAAAAAACCCAAATATTTATAATTAAATAATTAAGGAGATTATTAGGAGATTATTATATTTTATAGCTGACTGTAGATGAATTCCAGCAGTACTATATTAAGGTGTGGTGTGGACAGCAGAGTATGAAGCCAAACAGTGCCTCTCTGAACTGTACCAACGCACATATTAGGGATTGTTAGGGAAATTAAATATTTAAGGAATATTAGAATAGTTGCAAGAATGACCTCAGTTTCCAGAAGAGTAGGACGAAGAAAACAAAAAGAAATTAGATGACAGAAGAATAATTGAGAAATACAGTGATTACAGTAATTATAAGTAGAAGAGATGTGAACCTAAATTATCATTGAATATTGTGGCCAACTATCAACAAATACTGTTTTCAGAATTTAAAAATGATCAAGAATGTTAATTAAAATAATGAAATGTTATTAAATAAAGAATGATTAATACTTGTCTAATAAAGTTATATTGAGAATCCCATCGTCAACCATTAATATTGATATGAAGAAAAGGCATGTGAAAAAGACAAGTTTATTTAACCTAAACTTCATTCAGGTAAACTAAACTTTTTTAGGAGGGGGAGCATATGTAACGCAACAGAAATGCTGTCATCCATGTTACATAAATATTATATTAACAAAATAATAAGCAAGTCAATATCTAACCCCATGATAAAACAAAAGTCTAATAATTACATTTATAATTATAGATAAAGATAAATAAGGATGCAAGGTAGAAATAACGAGAATAAACAAACCTGTAAATTAGACAATAGTTAATGATCTATGTTCAGTGAAAAGTAAATCAATATGATACTGGTGAGAAGTGTAAGAAGTAGAATAGTACAGAAATTGTCAAAGTAAATGACCATGAAAGTAAACAAAAATGAAACAATAATTTACCTTATAGCAATAGCAAGTAAGGATTCTGAATCAAATGATATTATTTTGTGACAACGAATGTTATGATAAAGTTTATGTTATGTTATACCAATTACTTGTTGAGTTAATGAAAGGTAATGAAACAAGATGTATTATTCAATTACTGTTGTAGAATGATGGGGGAAGCAGCTAGTTAGCGTTAATAGATTTCAATTTTCTTATATGTGATCCATAGATCAAGATAAAATTGTCATTAGATATGAAAAGAATAATTGTTTATGTAAATGTTAATAGTTAAGATTTGATTATATGTATGAATTTATGTAAAAGGGCTATAGTTGTTCACCAGTTATAAACAAAGGTAGGTCCGTATACAATAAAAGGCCTAACAGCCAATAACACTATATAAACACTCATAACATAAAGGTTAGGTACATAAGTTAATAATAATTAATGAATACGGTTCGAAGAGCTAGGAAAAAACATTAAATTAGTAATGATATATAATAAACCATCTCAATTTATACAAATTATGATAATGCCACAATGCCATGATATCGATTGATAACGTTTGATATCGAAAAAAGTAGTAAATATAAAAGAAACAGGCTCATATCAAAAAACCAGCAGAATATATGTAGAAAATAATAAACCAACTATCGGTAAAGTTATATTCCGATATGATAGCAAATTAATAAGGAATAGACAAAAAATATATGAAATAAACACTATATACAAAACATGGAGAAGGAAGAAAAATAATGGGTTGCTATGGACTACAGGAAATGAAGAAGTTGTTGATTTTCAATTATTGCCTTTTATGATCTGAATGTGATGAGATTACAAAATCTAAGAAATGTCTAATATAATCGGAATATTCTAAATTATTTGATACTCTTATAAAACACAAAATTTAATGATAATATTCTTGACTCTTGCCAGTACAGTTTAACCAAACGAGACCATAGTGTGATATCACAATAAAAAATAAATAACTGGGTTCTACAAGGAAGGACTTGAATTATCTTATACCCGAAAGGAATTGACGATATATTAAACCCAATATAAAGAGTTAACTGTATCACAACCAATAATATACACTACACTGGAACTCATAACCTTTCAAATACACGGAACATCACTAATTACTTCAAACGAGAGAAGAACGTATTTGGATTGCAGAAGGAAATTGCAGAAGGAACATCAGTCTGGCCGTAAATTAATCCAGGGAGCTGTATTTCTGAGGTGAACAGGACAAGAATTCCATTTTATTAAATCGAAGAAAGAATATCGTACGACATAGTCATTCAGAACGGTGAAGTTATCAGCCAACAGCCTACACGATTCGCTTCGTTCTAGTCTGGTAAATTATTATTTAATGTTGAAGAAGTGAACAAATAAAGAACCTTTGTATAGTTGCAAAAACTTGTCATTTGGAGTATTATTTAATGAATTGGGAATAAAAAAGTAACTGACTAAGTATAGAATAATTGGTTAACGTAAACAGTGAATTAACCTCTAAGTTTCGTTGCCCCGGTACTACAGCGCTTATAGCGGAATTCTCCGACACCAAAGAGAAGAGCGTTAAAATACAAAATTTTACGTAGTTCTCTTCAAGGTATAATAGGGTTGAAAGAAATTATAGAATAACACATTAATTATTTAAGTTTCAAGTACACTAACACTGATATTTTTCTTAGAGAGATAAGCTAATATTAGTTAATTAAATTACTATATTCCACAACTCCAAATATCTCTGATATTTAAATAATTGAAGTAAATTAAAACGACCGAAGAAAGGAAAGACCGGGGAGCATACCCGTTCATAGCAACGAATAGGTTTACATTGCGTGATACGAACGAGAAGCTCGTACTCGTCCGATTACAAATTGACGCTCATAACGTGGGACCTAATTAGGTGACACGAGAGTAGTAACAAATTGGCGCTCAACCAGTGTAGGGCTTAAGTTAAGTAACTATAATTATAATAACATTACTTAACCAGAGCAGGCAACGTTGGGGCTGAAAGAACGAGAACACCGCAACCGTAAGAGCCGAGGGTTATATAACAAATTGACGCCGGCAACGTTGGGGCAGAAATAACGAGAATCCCGCAATCGTAAGAGCCGAGCGATTAATAACAAATTGGCGCTCAACCAGTGTAGGGCTTAGGTTAAGTAAAACCATAATTATATTAACATTACTTAACCAGAGCAGGCAACTGTGGGAGACTAGAAATGCAATAAAGAAAGATGATGCAAAAGGAAACGAAAATGCAAGGACAAGAGAGACGATTAAGTTACGCGGAATGGGCGACAGTACTATTTAAGAAATTCAGCAAAGAGATGGGATACATAGAAAAGAATACCAATGACCACGAAAGAGCGCAAATGAGTCGCGCGAATGCGTTGGGAACACCAGACGACAAAATGACATTGAGAGAGATTTATGATGAATTGTGGGAATTAGATGCCAGGTGTAATAAGGAAAAGACTATTGGGACGACTAACGAAAAAGACGATAACAAGGTGGAAAGGATGACTGAAGAAGATTGGGAAAGATGGGACGATAATGAAGAAAAAATGAAAACCGAAAGAATAGGAGTATACGCCCAGGTGACAGAACAATATACTCAGGAAGATTATGAACAATGGAAACGAGAAATAAGACCACCTGAAAACCCAATACAAACAGAAAACACCGAATTAAAGGAATGGATCAGGGTGATGTTTGAACTATCCCGAGAAGAGATGTGTCAATGGAGGAAAGAACACAATCAAATAGATGAATTTATAGAAATGCCAAATCATAAAATGCTAGAACAATCCAAGGTACAAAAAGAAGTAAAAATAGTCAAAGTGAAGCAACAGAAGAAAACGCCAGAACAACCAAAGAAAGTGACCCGTCAGGACGTAATGGATTTTATGGTTGAACATTTCAGACGAATGAATGAAGGTTTCAAAAGGGTAGAGGAAACAATGGATAGATGTTTAAAGAATATGAATAAGAAATTAGACACCTCTTCTGAAGGGAGAAAGGAAACAGAAATTAGAGAAGACCAAAATGCAGAGCCATCTGAAAATAAGAATAGAAAGGACAAGGAGAAGATCCAAAACATAGAAGAGAATATCCAGAGAATAAGGAAAATATGTAGAAAGAAAATAGTCAATACCAAAGAAGAAATGAAGATGAGGAAAGGTGGATTAATTAGTGCGTTTAACATCCCAATTAATGAACGAAGGGAGTTATGTAAAGGTAGGAATTATAGAAGAAACTATATGAAAATAACCAAAATAAACCATAATAGAACAATCACAAAAAATTTAAATAAATTTAAATATTGCTTGAAATTGTCAACGATTAGAGAATATTTGACCAAATCAATTATATCGTTAATACGGAAGATACCCGTAAAACATTTGGTAAATAGTACAGATATCCAAGGGAATGGAAAGATAGAGTATACAAGTGATTATGTTAGAATAGAGGAGATACGATACCTAATAATTAGAAAGGAATTAAATATGACTGAATACCCTGACTTAAATGAAGACTTTGCATCAGCCGAGTTACGGTACCAGGTACGCGAAGGATATTTATCAAGTGTCAAAGTTGGTATGAACACTGCAATAATCCGGACAACGGGTGCAGTCGAATTAATGGACCATGGTTAGAAGAAGAAGCAGTCAACCAGGAAAATGGGACTGATTTGATGAAAACTGACCAGGCAACCAATTGGAAGGAATAAAGAAATATTATGAATAAATTCTAAAATACAATAAGAACAACTTATTACCAATTTTGAAGAGAAAACACTTGTAAATAAAAGAGAATTTTTTGAACAGTATTATATAAATAGAAAACATGTCATTCAAAATGAAGTAAGTCTGAATTAAAATATAGTTATGAAGAAGGTATTAAGAAGAATTAATAACAAACCCCAAGATTACAGAAGGAAACTAGAATTATTACTAAACGTCTACAAAGAAATAGTGTGAATAATGAATAATGAAACCCAAGATTACAGAAGAAAGCGAGAATTATTACTAAACGTCTACAAAGAAATAGTGTGAATAATGAATAATGAAACCCCAAGATTACAGAAGAAAACTAGAATTATTACTAAACGTCTACAAAGAAATAGTGTGAATAATGAATAATGAAACCCCAATATAAAAGTTTTTACATCAAGTCTACCTATGCAAAATAATAAAAGAAAAATAATATGACCTAAAATACATACCGCATTGCCAAGTGAAAGAAACAACTTCAGTAAACGATTGATTGTAACCAATGTAATATTAAAGAAAACGAGAAAAAAAAGAATATTTATGAACATAATTCATTGAAATATAAACAGCCAAAATAATGAAATACGATAAGAAAAATAATAGTTGAGCTAAGGACTGTATCTAGTCAGAAACACAGTTATAATGATAATCAAACAATAACTATTTAGAAAATATTGAGATCAGAAAAACAAATGAAGAAGATACTTTGCGTTATTATCACAACAAGAAAGAAAAACAAAAATAATTACAAATGATAACTGTCAGATTTATTATTAAAGAATGTTTAAGGAAACTAAAATGGAATCACAAAGTATGAAGGATAGTAATAAAGAAATATAAAAGCAACAATGAAAAAAAAAACCCAAATATTTATAATTAAATAATTAAGGAGATTATTAGGAGATTATTATATTTTATAGCTGACTGTAGATGAATTCCAGCAGTACTATATTAAGGTGTGGTGTGGACAGCAGAGTATGAAGCCAAACAGTGCCTCTCTGAACTGTACCAACGCACATATTAGGGATTGTTAGGGAAATTAAATATTTAAGGAATATTAGAATAGTTGCAAGAATGACCTCAGTTTCCAGAAGAGTAGGACGAAGAAAACAAAAAGAAATTAGATGACAGAAGAATAATTGAGAAATACAGTGATTACAGTAATTATAAGTAGAAGAGATGTGAACCTAAATTATCATTGAATATTGTGGCCAACTATCAACAAATACTGTTTTCAGAATTTAAAAATGATCAAGAATGTTAATTAAAATAATGAAATGTTATTAAATAAAGAATGATTAATACTTGTCTAATAAAGTTATATTGAGAATCCCATCGTCAACCATTAATATTGATATGAAGAAAAGGCATGTGAAAAAGACAAGTTTATTTAACCTAAACTTCATTCAGGTAAACTAAACTTTTTTAGGAGGGGGAGCATATGTAACGCAACAGAAATGCTGTCATCCATGTTACATAAATATTATATTAACAAAATAATAAGCAAGTCAATATCTAACCCCATGATAAAACAAAAGTCTAATAATTACATTTATAATTATAGATAAAGATAAATAAGGATGCAAGGTAGAAATAACGAGAATAAACAAACCTGTAAATTAGACAATAGTTAATGATCTATGTTCAGTGAAAAGTAAATCAATATGATACTGGTGAGAAGTGTAAGAAGTAGAATAGTACAGAAATTGTCAAAGTAAATGACCATGAAAGTAAACAAAAATGAAACAATAATTTACCTTATAGCAATAGCAAGTAAGGATTCTGAATCAAATGATATTATTTTGTGACAACGAATGTTATGATAAAGTTTATGTTATGTTATACCAATTACTTGTTGAGTTAATGAAAGGTAATGAAACAAGATGTATTATTCAATTACTGTTGTAGAATGATGGGGGAAGCAGCTAGTTAGCGTTAATAGATTTCAATTTTCTTATATGTGATCCATAGATCAAGATAAAATTGTCATTAGATATGAAAAGAATAATTGTTTATGTAAATGTTAATAGTTAAGATTTGATTATATGTATGAATTTATGTAAAAGGGCTATAGTTGTTCACCAGTTATAAACAAAGGTAGGTCCGTATACAATAAAAGGCCTAACAGCCAATAACACTATATAAACACTCATAACATAAAGGTTAGGTACATAAGTTAATAATAATTAATGAATACGGTTCGAAGAGCTAGGAAAAAACATTAAATTAGTAATGATATATAATAAACCATCTCAATTTATACAAATTATGATAATGCCACAATGCCATGATATCGATTGATAACGTTTGATATCGAAAAAAGTAGTAAATATAAAAGAAACAGGCTCATATCAAAAAACCAGCAGAATATATGTAGAAAATAATAAACCAACTATCGGTAAAGTTATATTCCGATATGATAGCAAATTAATAAGGAATAGACAAAAAATATATGAAATAAACACTATATACAAAACATGGAGAAGGAAGAAAAATAATGGGTTGCTATGGACTACAGGAAATGAAGAAGTTGTTGATTTTCAATTATTGCCTTTTATGATCTGAATGTGATGAGATTACAAAATCTAAGAAATGTCTAATATAATCGGAATATTCTAAATTAATTATTAATTTTATGGTAATCGGAAATAATAATTTTATTAAATTTAATTATTAATCGGAATATGGTAAATTATTATTGTATAAACCATATTAACAACACAACACTTCAAATTTGTAAATCTTGCATTCTTATCTATGTATTTTTAATCTTCCCAACAGTTACAAGAACCTTCACACCCTGAATTAAGTTAATTACAAACTAAAACACATTATATAACCGAATCTAAATAAAGTATCGGACTGATCGATAATCGATTCACGCAATCTATAGCCTTTGTGTATGCCAGTTAGAACATATCTTATTTAATGTTGAAGAAGTGAACAAATAAAGAACCTTTGTATAGTTGCAAAAACTTGTCATTTGGAGTATTATTTAATGAATTGGGAATAAAAAAGTAACTGACTAAGTATAGAATAATTGGTTAACGTAAACAGTGAATTAACCTCTAAGTTTCGTTGCCCCGGTACTACAGCGGTTATAGCGGAATTCTCCGACACCAAAGAGAAGAGCGTTAAAATACAAAATTTTACATAGTTCTCTTCAAGGCATAATAGGGTTGAAAGAAATTATAGAATAACATATTAATTATTTAAGTTTCAAGTACACTAACACTGATATTTTTCTTAGAGAGATAAGCTAATATTAGTTAATTAAATTACTATATTCCACAACTCCAAATATCTCAGATATTTAAATAATTGAAGTAAATTAAAACGACCGAAGGGAGGAAAGACCGGGGAGCATACCTGTTCATAGCAACGAATAGGTTTACATTGCGTGATACGAACGAGAAGCACGTACTCGTCACAATACAAATTGACGAACCCAACAGTGGGGATTAAACCGTACGTACTCGTCTAATCACAAATTGACACCGGCAACGTTGGGGGAAACAACGAGAACCCCGCAACCGTAAGAGCCGAGGGTCTACTTACAATATATATTGTAACGTTACCAAATATGGTAGTTACATAAAATAAGCTAATATAACGTCAAGTAACAGAAAAGCATGAAAGTATGTCTAGATAAATAAACCTATGTGTATAAAAGTGTGTATCTACAAATATATTAGTATAACAATCCAACGATGAGGAGGATAATATTAACATAGCAACATCAAATACGAAATGAAGAAAGAAAACGACCATGAGCCAAAACAAAAATATCAGTAACCAGACCCAATAGGATCCAACAGTGAGGGGAATTAACAAAATCAGGACCAATAAACTCCAACAGCGAGGGAAACAAATGGAGACAATGACTACAATGAAAATATTGAAGAAGAAGAAAGAAGAAGGACAAGGAAACATACCATGAAGAGAGAAGAAAATGGATAGACCATGCAAGGACTCAGCATAAACCAAGTGTACTAGAGACTATGATTGTAACCAAAGGAATAGTGATTATCAAATATGAAAAGAAAAACAGTGTTTAACATTTAAGGAACCACAAACAATTACAGTGAGTACTTAATATAGATGTGAAAACCTGTGAACAGTTAACTAATCTAACCAAATAAACCACACAAACAATTCCAGTGATAAGGTTTATAGTGTAAGAAGATGTGTTAATTTCATAGTGAAAACAGCAAGAATTAAATAGTCAAATATACACAGACAATTAGTGTGACTAATTTAATGAAGATTGTGATCCACGTAGATAATCATAAGACCACCAGAATAGAATAAAATCGAACAATTATATTATTGTTCATAGAGAACTGACAATAAAAAACTTTGTTATATATCAAACCAAAAGTGACAGGAATTAGATTCAACCAATGACAAGAAAGATATTGTAATTAGTACAAAAACATTTGTATTATTGTTTAAGAAGAAGTTGTGTAAACATGTGTATTAAAACAATTAAAATATTGTAGTAAGATACCATACTGAAGTCATGTTAGTAGTAGCAAAATACTGCATTAGAACATGTTGTACATTGTTACATAACCCCATAGGAAAAACACCTATGAAACAGAAAATCATACATGTTAATGTAAATAAATAACCATCAACTATGATATCAATCAAGAATTTGTTATAAATAATAATACATCCTAATAGACAGTGTATTATATTGCAACACAATGCAAATAAAACAGATCAAATATGATGGCACAGAGATAGGAGAAATAGAACCTAGTATGCCAATTTAGTTAGACAAAATACAATATCAAAACAAGTACCAATGTTAATGAAAGTATTACCAGTAGTTAGATAAACATCTGGTACTACTGTGAGAACAGATTCTGAACATAATGATAACAGTTTTGTAACCAAAATATTGTAAACTAGCTAACTAAGAACACATAGCCAGAAGTAAGCAGAAACATTGTATAACCAACTAGTTAAGCAAAATACTGTATTAAAGCTTGAACAAAGATTGTTAAGAGTGTTACCAATAGTAAGAGGGACACCTAGTGCTATTTTGAGAACAGACTATGACCATGAGAATAGTCATTTTATATATAAATAATTAAAAACCAAATGACCATGATGGAGGAATCCAAATGTAAACAAACGATGAGGAGCAAGTTATTTATGCAAAATGTAACATATAAACTTGTGTAAAAGTAGATAAAAATGTTATCAAGAATCAGAATAATGTCTGATACTACTTTGGAAACCCAAATCAAGTGTAGCAATAACAATTTAATTATTGTTTTAACAAAAATAAATGACTACCATGCTATGACACAATGTAAACAGACCCATTACTAAAAAATTGAAGGGTTCTAAGATAGCTAAAAGCTAACCATTATATGTAGGGAATTAGGTACAATGAGTGTACACTAATTGCATTTATTAAATAATCTAACTTGTATAGAAAAAACCAGAAGTAAAGTGACAATTGTAAGAAAAGAGATAGGAGGGGACTAAAACAATGTAAATAGTATAATAAATACAGCCATGTACATATACGCAAGTATAAAATTATGTAAATAGACGTTCCTATTATTATTAGATTGCAGTATTAGTGTTATTAGATAAGAAAAATTAGTTTTATGTACATTTATGAAAAATCAAATATGGACGCCCAAAGACGCCATAACGAGATATTGTTTGGGGGACAATTATTCCCAAGTTTTGAATTAAACCAGTTGAGATAGGGACTCAGAGCGTTTAATTAAAAGTGTTTTAGTATAAATAATTAAATTTGGTGTAATAAACTTATAAATATAAGATGCACCATAAATAATCAATAAAATCGTTATAGTGATAGAAGTAATGGACGGAAAATAATCTTGTTTGGACTTTAATTAAAGAGCAGGATGTCCGCAATTTACTGACACTAACCATTTAACGATAAGACAAACATTAAGAAAGTTACTGCGATTTTAAACTTTTCAATTATTTTTTGTACCAGTGCTGACGTCATATAGCCTCAAACGCAAAAGCCAAAATTGGTAAAAAATTAAATATTTTAAGAAAATAAAGTGCTTTGGGTTAGAGAGTTTAGTTTTTTCAACCAATCGAATGAATGAACATTGGCAGACGAGCCACAGACGCTTCGAAGGAGCATCACAGTTCACGATCAGTCATCTTACAGAGAGGTCATGGTCACTCTCCGATATGAAGAAGTTTAATTTTTGAATTGTGCGCGACAAACACATCAGTAAATCAACATACATCTAACCTACAAACCACACTAGCATAAACGAGTGAAATGTGCGGAGTGTATAATATTTAAGTACGATTAGTGTACAATACGAGTAAGTAAGTGTACTTACGAGTGTTGTGTAAAAGGTAAAAACAGGGAGTACAATTCTTTTTATTTAATAAACATTGAAACAGAAATAAAATTTCTGTAAATACGTAATGTTGATTACTACGCAAGTCAGTAAAAAGCGAAGTATCAAAAATGATGATGGAATTTATCAGAATTAATGAAAGTATTAATTCGCAATTATTAATATGTTGAATAAATATTTTAATTATTTGTCATAATTAAAAGAATCATATTTGAAGTATTTATTACAAAATACGAGCAATACCAATAGTCGCTCAATTGACTAAAGTTGTTTTCTTGATTTTTCTATATTTTAAAATAAATATTTTAACTTTCATGCGAAAGAATATAATATGATACTGATAATGACACATCAAAACTATTATGAATAATATGTCTATACTTAGATTAAGAAGAAATAAATATTAAAGATAATTAACCATTATAACCATACACGTTATGAGATAACCTTAAAGTCGTAACGGTAGCTTGCCAATTTCTCTGTTACAAGTCTGTTCTCAAGTAAAATCCGAACCAGATGGAAATAACAACAAGAGTTTTTTTTTAAAATAAATTTTACTCTTGTAAGTAAATAATTCTTAAAGCGAATTATTAAAATAAAGTAATACATTTTAGCTGTGCAAGCCAATTTGTTGATTGTCAAATAAATACTGTAGACTGCGTGCTCATTCCCGCGTACGATAATACCATAACTATCAGTTATATGGTACTAAATTTCGATTTTTATATTTGTTTGTTTGTTTTTAATTATTGTTCATTTAATATCATTATTAATATTACATCTTGTACCTGGTATCATGCTACCTAAAAGAACTACACGGACATGGTAATTCACTGATACAAGAGGACATAACCTCTTAAAATTAAACTATTGTATAACCAACAGGTTTACCAGCCTTGAGGCTAAGCAGAGTCTTATTTTAAATTTTGTTAATTGTAATTATTATCCGAAAGGTTATTAGCAAATGATTGTCAATTGTTCAAAGATTTTATAATATCTTTAACCGTTAATAAACCTCTACATTTTATTACCAGTGAAAAAAGAGTATTATTTCAAATTTAAATTAGCTCATTTATTCATAGTCAGTTCTACCAATAGGTGGCGGAAGAATTTAAATAGTTCTAATAATTCAGAACTTTATTTAGATATTATATCATTTATATTGTGTATGATAGCCATATTGAATATTCAAACAGAATATTTATTTGTATATGCAGTGTATGTATTTCAGCTGAACCGTCACTGAACAGGACTATAATATCCACGTGTGGTAAGTGAGGGAGGTTAATAACGAAGTGCGAGAAATATTTTAAATTAAAGAAGTGAACCATCGATACCCACCTATTCGACAATACAATCAAACTAATAACAATAATAATTATAATTAGAACATTTTATAAAACAACATTATCGTAGATACCGGTGCGTATCTGCAATTACACTACTACACCACTATATCAATCACTACAACATCAAGGACTATATCTACTTATCTATAAAGTTTAATACAAGATAGGCGCTCCATTGCGGGGCAGAAGTGATTGAAGATCACACGAATATATCTACTTATATACCATCAATAGTTGTGATAAATCAACATCTATAAAATACTTTACAATATATACATATATATAAGCGAAATATCACTCACTTTTTCATACACTCACTCATCACGAAATCTCCATAACTATAAAGCCTACAAACTTGAAATTCGGCACGACTGGTCCTCTTGGCTTCTAGGTGCTTGCTATGAAAGGGTTTGAAAACTTTCACGCCTACCCGAGAAAAAACGCGAAAACCCGCTAAAAACCGTGACACTGATAATGCAGCTTTTTTTCAACTGTACGCTGCCTGAAAGCCTAATGTTTATTTTTTTGCTTTGCTTTACGCTTTTGGAGACTTACTAAAACAGTATTTTTTTCATCTAACCTATAACCACGAGGAGGCGCGAAAATAATCGCGAAACAGTTCACCCTGTCCCTCTATTCCTTGCTATGTGGCATTTAGGGTTTATTTTGAGTTCTAAGTTCAGCACATATATTGCGAACAGGGTACGGAGACACTGTTTGGCCAGTTGCATTTAACCTATAACCACGAGGAGGCGCGCAGCACGTATAGGCTATGTTGTCCTATCTATATATATATATATATATATATATATATATATATATATATATATATATATATAAGCGAAATACCACTCACTTATTCATACACTCACTCATCACGAAATCTCCATAACTAAAAACTTGAAATTCGGTACGTATGTTCCTCTCGGCTTCTAGGTGCTCGGCTAAGAAAGGGTTTTGAAAACTAACTTTAACGCCTAACCGCGAAAAAAACGCGAACAACCGCTAAAAACCGTGACACCGATAAAGCAGTTTTTTTCAGCTATGCGCTTCCTGGAAGTCTGATTTTTATTTTTTTTACTTTGCTTTAGGCTTTTGGGGAGTTAATAAACAGTATTTTTTTCATCTAACCTATAACCACGAGGAGGCGCGAAAATAATCGCGACACAGTTCAACCTGTCCCTCTATTCCTTGCTATGTGGTGTTGAGGGTTTATTTTGAGTTCTAAGTTCGGCACATATATTCCGAACATGGTACGGATACACTCTTTGGCCAGATGCATATAAAACGTTCAAGCAAACAAAATAAATCCTGTTTCGATTGTACTACAAATAGTTCAATGCTGGTGAAACACAACAACTATATGTAAGCCTATCTCTATCTATATATTATATAAAAGCGAAATACCGCTCACTAATTCATACACTCACTCATCACGAAATGGCCATAACTTTAAAGCCTACAAACTTTAAATTCGGCACGTATGTTCCTCTTGGCTTTTAGGTGCTTGCTAAAAAAGGGTTTTGAAAACTTTAACGCCTAACCGCGAAAAAACGCGAAAAACCGCTAAAAACCGTGACACTGATAATGCACATTTTTTTCAACTGTACGCTTCCTGGAAGTCTAATGTTAATTTTTTGCTTTCCTTTAGGCTTTTGGGGAGTTAATAAAACAGTAGTTTTTTCGTGTAACCCATAACCACGAGGAGGCGCGAAAATAATCGCGAAACAGTTCACCCTGTCCCTCTATTCCTTGCTATGTGGCGTTGAGGGTTTATTTTGAGTTCTAAGTTCGGCACTTATATTCCTCTAGGCTTATGGGTGCTCACTAACAAAGAATTTGGAAGCTTTAACGCCTATCCGCGAGAAAACGCGAAAACCGCAACACTGATAATGCCGCTTTTTTAGTTGTACCCTTCCTTCAGGACGCCATGACCATCAATTAAGCACAGGGGCAGAGTTTGATAGTGGCTGGTGTAGATCTGAGAAGTGACTGTTTCTCCCATGGCCAGTTGTACTTGGCGTTCTCCAGAGTCAGTTCACCTGACAGCTTGGTCATCCTCCAGCCAGAGAGCACAACCTGGAATGTTGTTTACTGGGAGGTCCTGAGCACTTAATCTCAGGGAGCTACTGAAAGTATATGTTAAGGAAGTTATTAGCTATGTAGGCCAAAAAAACCAGAAGTGGTGGTGGGATCAAAGGGCTTAAGCCCGTCTATTTTATTGCTGTTAGACTTACAATAAGGGACTGTCTTAATCTCTAACAGAAACTTAGCTTACCCTCTCTAACTAAATAATACAGGGTAGTTTTAACAACTCATTAATTTTCAAGCTTTAATAGTTGATTGATCAAGCTTGATCAAATTTTTCATCTTCAAGCTTGATCAAGTTCAAATTGAACGAGCTTAAATAGTTTATCTTAGTTTCTAAATACCGGTATCTAATCTTCACAAATAACCTATTTCTATTTTCTGATTTTAAATTCTGTTTTTTCTGATAATCACCGTAGCGAAGCACGGGTATCCAGCTAGTATTCAATATCCCTAAACAACAATAATTCATTATTGAATTATATTATGTTTATATGATCGTATATTACAAAACTATGTGACGCATAGACATGAAAACTGAAACAACCGAAAATGGCAATTTAAAAAATTTAATTGGTACCGTCTTCCTTTGTGCAGTATCAGAATAAGGTAATCTGTATACAGAAAAGCTCACGTGTTTGCAGAAATCCAATTACGGCGTTTGACTAGACGTCGCGACGCTATAATGTGAACACGCAAAATTAGCCACGGTGCTGACTGTTTTTACAACTGCCCGCAAAGTGCTGCTTGTTACGTAAAATGCCAGTTATTGTTTGCAACAAAACATCAAAACAAACGCTGTGCAAACCTGCAGATCATTCTGATTCCTGCTGCCTGTTTATGCATTCCGGATCCGAAATAACCAAAATAACCTAAATACACGTAGCACCAAAGTATTCTACGTATTTGCAGGCAGAAAAGTAAACAATTGGCTTTTATTTAAAACCTCATGGAACAGCTTGATTTGCCTAACGGCTGATGTCTTTAGCTCCACAGCAGAAGAGTGACGGTCAGAACCCCATAAGTTACCTGTAAAGCTATATGTCTAGCAGCAATAGCTTTAATTTATATAAGGTAAAATATGTTGTCTTTTTCTGTATGTAACTTATGTGTATAGAATGTGACTGAAAGAGTTATTAAGTTATTGCCATTTATTTGTATTTTGACATGATGATTCCCATTATAAATCAAAATATTTTTCATTTACTTATGATATTTGATGAAATAACAGATAACGTAAATTTATATTAAAATGTTGTGAATATTCTTCTGCCCCTTACAGTTTGACAAGGACACATGTGTTATAAAAGGTTTTTAATATGTATGCTAGAGAGAAGTAATATGGATATTTACATTAAATATTAATAATAATCACACCTTTTATTCACGATTCATTCGTTCATCATTTTCGTGGACGAACCTAAGATGTTATTTCTAGACTTGGTTATAATTGATCAGAATTGCCGATTTCCCTGTAACATCCTATGATGTTCTCTGTTACGTTTTTTTAGCGATTGCTATATTTGTTTATCAGTTATTTCAGGGTAAAAATATAGTCATAACTAATTTTGGGTATCGAATTCTTTCCATGTAGTAAAATGTATATCCTGCCATTGCTTTGTAAATTGAATTCCTTGCAAGAGTCTACGAGCACGTATGAACATAATTTCATATACTTTACAAGCTTTTTATAATGGCTAATTTTTGTGCCTGTAAAATGTCAAAGAAATTTACATAGTGTTAAAACACTTAAACTATCTGCCTACAATCACAGTTATAAGAGTTATTGTGGTGCAAAAATTTTCTTACAATGATATGAAGGTTGAGATATTTATTGTGACCGTTATACAGGACAAAAGAATAATAACAAAGATCCCCTACAGATATTAGTTAAGGACAGGTAAATCATAGATTATATAGGACACAAATTAAATCTTAAAAGAAAACACAATGAGGCCCATTTTTTTATAGTAAATACATGAACTAAAGGAGAAAAGATATAGTAGATATGTACACGAGGACTACAGATAGAAAAATTATTAGACTAGCAAAGGAATACAAAAAAAAAAAAGGTTTGTACAACAAAAGCAAACAAAATGTCGATAACATAATTGGACAAGTACAGAAGGGCTTTAAACATTAAAAGGAACTATTTTGAATAAGCACATCGACTAGGTGATAGTATATAAACTGATAAGGTGGTACTACTGAACGATCAACAGAAAAGAAAGGATCTCACAGAGTGGCGGTTTTTAACAGAACGTGTTTACGTAAACTGCGCTGTTAAGGGCAATCAGCATAAAAAGTTAAACTAGACAGATTACTCCAGCCTTATATATTAAAGAATGTTGTCCGAGATCAAAGGTAACTTCAGGAAACAGTACTGTCACCTTTCCGCTTCATTCGCCATTGAAATTGATGGTGAATTTTTATTACCGTGAATTATATCGATATTTTGTTGTCATGGTTACTTCTTAATGATATTTATTAATACAGGAAATTTTATTACCTATATTGTATTTTTTCCTGTTTTCCCCTGAGTAACTTGTTTTTATTGTTTTAACATCGAAAGCAAATTGATTATGTAGAAAAAAGTATTGATCATGTAATTGCTGTAGAAAAAAGTAATGATACTCAAATCCGCAATTCATGGAGCGTAACGCCATGAACGTAACATTGTCACTGCGTTCATTACGTTCTTTGCTTTCTCTCAGAACTACAGCGGTTCTAACGACTAGCTAGCAGGAAAGACTGCTTGCTTGTAGTGCAGATGCAAATGCGTGTAAGCGTTGGTTTTATTTTAGGGAATATACTACTAAATTGTATTACGTAAATGAAAATATAGAAAGGATGTGTTTGTATAGTTACAAATTACAGTAGCACTAAAGAATATGTAATAATTTATTCTCTCCACACCACATAATCTTTGACACCCATGATACTTGCAATGTACAGACCTAAATAAGGTGAAGAAATCCATAGAAAAGTTTATGATAAAACATGCTTTCCAAACAAAAAATGCTAATACATACATTTCTCATACATTCCATACTGATGTCATAATTAACAGGGCGGACCAGAAAATGCACACAAAAATCTTTCTAAAAAGTTTTCAAATTTGAATACACAATCACTTTTATTTTACTAAATGCAAACATTACACAATCTAAATCAACAGGATGCCAAAGATAACTGGTTTCTGCAAACTCACTTTTTGCTTCAAAAATGTTTGCTACTACTGTAGCGTGACAGAAAATCCACTACTTATTAAGTCATATAAAATCATAAAGTTTAATTACACCACATATGTTAAAATAATATTGAATGAGATTTAATGAAATCAAAGGAATGAACCACGATAAAATAAAAATCCTCATTACATTATATAAAAACCACTGTTTAAATATCAAAGAAAGTATTGAAAGCAACTCATATTATAAGATCAGTAATTTACCCAGGAAGCTAGGAGCAGTAAACAAATTAAATAACACCATATCAAGAAGAAAGAGAATCAGTTTAAGAGTGGTGAATACCAAAATACCCCAAAGACAAGAAGAAGGAAGAATAAAGTTTGTGATCAGGAAGAAAACAATACCCTGAAACCTTTAGAGAAGAACAAGGTCCGTATCAGTAAATAAATTAGAAGCTCCAAACTAAACATCAGTCGAGATAACACAAAGTACCTTGATTTACCCAAGAATGAAGAAGGAAGACAAGAAGACCAGAAGAATGAAGACTAGAAGAAGGACAAGAATGAAGACAAGAAAGAAGATAAGAAGAAGGACAAGAAAGAAGACAGGAGGAGAGGAAGAAATAGTATGAAAGAAACACCGTTGTAAAACCTATTATTATTATTAACTACCATCAACCCCAAACCCACAAAAACGATTAAAAAGAAAGTATAACATACCAAAATCCTATAAAAATGTAATTATTTAGAAAACTAAAGTGCTGTATAGTATTATAAGAAATGAACCGACTAAAGCTATTGTGTGATAAGAAAATAAACAAGTCTTAACAGTCCATGATTACTAAAGGTCTGGTCAGAGATAATAAGACTCAAAATATCAGAACCAACAGTGAAAGTGAATTTGTGTAAGTGTTTTTTGGAAATGCAATAAACTTAAAGTTAGTGATACTATGACTTATCAATATGCTATGTAACAACTTTAATATCCAATAATAAACAGCATAATAAAATAATAAAATGGAAGATTTCCAGTATTTTACTATTTTAATGTAACTCTTTATTTACAAGACATTTGTAAAAAATGCTAATAACTAGAGTATGGGTGGTCATGTTTACTGATGAAGGGGATCATAAATAATAATGGTTTAGACCAGAAAGGACTGGCATTAATTTAGTATTCATAGGTTTAAAATGTTTAAATAAACTGTTTGTTCACAGCCATAAAATCAATGTGTTTGTAAGAGTTATTAGAAAATAAGATTTACATTATGTGTTTAAAATGAATAATGTTTGCTAAATAACCGCATACATACCATTAATAATGTTTCAATTAGGTATGCTATGTTAACTCAAAAATAGTTAAAAGTATATGTTCAAACCATATCAGCAATATGTTCAATTGTGCAGATTGCTAAATAATGTTCATAATTATTTTGTATAACAGTAGTGTTAATTAAATACTACACCTCACCATAAGTTATAAACCATTTTATTTTCATGTAATAGTAACTATGTAAAGTCAGAGGAGGAAATAGGATTAAATTTATTTGAGAAAGACAGAAATATAAAATTCTAAACTCTAGGCCATTTGGTGAATTCACAGAAACAATATAAACCAGTATAATTCACTTATAAATCCTGTAAACTAGCAAGATTTAGATAAGGTAAATCAGTTAACTACTACTGGGAATGATCCTATGAGTTAAAATGATAATAAGGAAATATACCTTAAAATATTGTAAATTTTCAAAATATATAAAATAATTAATTTTAAAGAGCAATGTCAAATTCAGAGATTAACACAAAAAACCAGTTCAAAGGTTTAATTTATATGTATTTAAGGAAAGGAAGAGGAATATCACTAATTAAAATTTATTATAATAGTATTAATGATAATTAAAATGGAGGAAAATTTGAGAAAGACGGAAATCCAATTTTGAGCCTATATTTCCAAAAGGGAAAGAAATTTGTTAATTTCCACAAAATGTCTACAGATATTGACTATAATATATCAATTTAAAGGGAATGAGATGATTAAACCAATGATAAGGTTCATAATTCATGAAAGTGATGAATAAAATTAATAAATTCCATATATAATGTAGTATTGTATCATGTGTATGGGTAATCGAAATATGTTAACAATACTTTTTCAAAGATTAACTGGGCCAGATTTTGACCAAGTTAATTAGTCTTTTCTTGAATATCAAGCTGAATAGTTGTGTGAAAAAACGTTCTATAAAACTGAGTAGAAAATGGTACTACAAATTGCCATTACTGTTAGTGCATCGAGAGTTAGATGAATTGAACACTTTCTGAGCTAAATTTACCAAAACTTTAACGACAATAGTGAGAAATAACACCTAACTTCATGATACGAGTGATATGAAACAGTAAAACAATATATTTAATCTAATTCAAGCTACCAATCCTAACCACATTTACAGAAACTTAACCCACAGAAGTGAACACATACCAAATAACTTAATTAACACCAACATACACGGAACACTTCTTAAGAACACACCAAACAACCTAATAGACAAATTACACCAGTGCGGGAACATTTCAAACATTCATGAAGGTAATTTTGTTGTGATTTTTTGACACGACGACTTCGCAGTAACCTATCCAGATCTCGTAGCGGCCATCTTTGGATTTTACGAAGCCTGTCTTCTTCATCGTGGTGACGTCATAAAAGCTGCCAATGGTCTGACAAAGCAATTTATTAAACATTATATATCAGAATTATTTAAATACTATTAAATAATAATTATTGAATTTATTTTAATTGTTAATGTTATACTTTCTCGTCACCCTTCTCTGACTATTAATTTAATCGCTCAAAGAACCTGTCCTTTATATAATACCTATAATAATTTTTATACTGTATGCACAATTGATAGTTCCCTGAGACGGAGTCGATAATTGTTCTCAATCGATAAAAGATCGATTATTTATTAAATTGTTCAATACATCAATATATTTCAATTGTTTTTATCTGTTATTATTTCACAGGCTAATTTAAGATTATTTATTAAGGCTAAGGGACTTCAAGAAGAAGAAAATATTTCATTTAAGTGAGATATTGGACCAGCAAGAAAAATCATCGATCGATTGCTGACTGGAGTTAATCTATTTAACTCCAGACTTGGTTCAAATCTTCCAGAAGTGCTCGATAGTTAATAAATACCTGCCTGATTATCAAAATTTTTACAAAACCTTTTAAAACAGCTTTATTTCTTATTTACACACATTTATTAACATAAACAAAATTATTTTTTTATTGAAAAATTTTATTTTTTATAAAATTTTTATCTACTATTTTATTTTTGTAAAGACCGGCATACAGGGTCTCGTTACACTACTCACTTTTCCTTTTAACTTGAAACAATTTAATCGAATTTTGTTTTACTTTTAAAATTTTGTTTTTTATTTTGTTAAATTTACTATGGCTATTAATGTTGTATATAGTTGAAGAAGTCTTATTCTTGGTCCTAAACATTTGATGTTAGTATATTGATGTGCTTTCATTAAAATACGATAATTGTTAATTCTTTTGTTATCTGTTTTCAGTAGCACGTAGCACGTAGCACATAACTACTGAAAAAATAATTAGCCGGACTCACTTGATCCGCACTCTACCACATCGCCAGGTGTAACTCCCTCTAAGCCGGCCGGCCTTATATATATGCCCCATAGAATAATTTTTCTTTCTTTTGGCGTGCCAGCATAATTTGCATAGTTAAAAGTACTCGAACAGTCTGGAGGCTATGATTGTGCACGGCCTTGACAGAGACACTGCACCTGCTCGGCTAGCCGAGAAACATGTAGGACTTTTACGTAACTGCACCTGTAGACCTTTCGAGAGTGTTACGTAATTGTCGTAGCACGCGCTCGCGCTCGCGTGTGTGTGATTTGAGAGCATGAGGGCAGTCACATAAAAAACCACAAAACCACGACTTCTAAAATTGACTATGCATTTTCAACAATTTACCTCATAATATTCTAAAAAAAAAACCATCGAAAATTCAGCTCCTTCAGGACGTTGTCACAAATTAATTACAATAGTTTACTTGGCTTTTTATTTTAAAAGCTCTCTTGACCTCACATTTTTAAAAATTAATTTTTCAGAGCTCCATTTATCTATCATTTTAAAATAATTTTTCACAGTTCTCTTTTGCAAGCATGTATAAAGAAAACTACCAAAAATACATAAAAAATCACATCATAACATTTTCTACTAGCTATAAAAAATGTTAATACATGAGAGCATGTTTGCATATGAAAATTTCAATAAAAATATAGAAAATAGAAAATACATTGTTACGACCCACTCACTGATAATCGTAGGGTATAGTGGAAACAAAATAAGACAAAAATGAAATCACGTATTAACAGTTTTAATGAGTCACAAATAACAATTTGTAATCAAGAAGGTACTCTCATACAATAATTTAAGTTAAAGTTGTCCACACGCAATAATAATGACACCTATAAGAGTTCCCCACTAATTATAATATGTACAATAGTAACTTCCTAATAATCGCTTGTTCCGCACTAAGAAATCGCCCACTGTAAATGACTCTAAGTGGCCGCTGTTGCTTATATAAAGCCCGCAGATGTTCCAAAAATGTTTTCCATCCTTTTGGCGGCGTGCCAGCATAATTTGCATAGTTACAAGTACTAGAACAGTCTGGAGTGGTACTGTACTGCACGGCCTTGGCAGAGGCGATCCACCTACTCGGTTAGCCGAGAGTCGAGTAAAACGACACTCTCGACTGTTTGAGAGCATTCCGTAATTGTCGTGACACTATCCCCTCCTTAAGCCTGTTCGTCCCGAACTGGTAAATCGTCTCTAAAGTAAGACGTGGCCAGGCGATCTAAGTGGACGACCTTGAATTTTCGCTGTCCTCCCTGTTGAATTCGATAAACGATATCGTTGATTTTCTTTTTCACAGTGTAAGGTCATTCCCACTTAGCTTGGATTTTAAGTGAGCGACCACGATAGTGCTTTGAGTTGTACAACCAAACCTGAACTCTTTCTTCGAAACCCACACTATTACTACGAATGTCATACCGTGTGATTTTATCACTGGCTATCTTCAGCCGTCTTATTATCAAGCAATTCATTTCTAGCAGTTGCTTTTCTAATTTCGTGGAATAGTTCTGCGGCTGTTGGAACTGAGTCTCCGGTGATCCGAAAATCAAATCCCCAGGAAGACGAATCTCCCACTCTATCACCAATTTTGCTGGATGTATCGTGTACTGATGACCTATACGCCGCTAGGAATAGAGGTATACGCTGGTCCCAGCAAAATGCTTCTCGTCATGTGTCCTATTAAAACTCTCAACCATTCCGTCGGACTGAGAATGGAGACGCGTTGTTCTAGTCTTCTGAATTCCGAGTAGACGGCATAATTCTTTAAACACCACTCACTCCTGACTCCTGGAGTGCTAGAGAGAGTAGGAGTATAATTGATTATGTTTCTGGCAAATAATAAGACTAGCCAGCAAATTCAAGATGTCCATGTGTACAGAGGTGCCGACATATATTCAGATCATTATCTCCTTATTGCTAAGATTGTCATGTTTGCTAGATGGAAGACAAATATCATCATATTAAGTAGAATGTATGTAAGTAGATTGTAGAGGTATTTAAAGTATACCTACTGAAGGATGACAGTATTCAAACATTTTATCAAACTCGTTGAAATCACCAGTTACAGAAAGTGGAAAGAGAAAAGAACATAGAAACTGAAAGGAGGGATATAAGATGTTGTATCGAAAAAGCAGAAAAAGAGGCAATGTGCAAAAAGAAAAAATACGGAGTAGAAGGGGTCTTAGAATGTGGAGCAATGAAGTTGCTAATGGAATAGAAGAGAAGAAAAGGGCATACTACAAAAACATCGCAGTTGGCTTTCTAATTGCTAGGAATAGTTCTGTCGCCCTTGGGATTGAGTCTCAGATGATCTGAACATCAAGTGTCCAGGAAGACGAATTTCCCGCCAAAACACCATTTTTACTGGAGTTCTGCCGGTTGTGACCTATACGCCATGAGGAATAGTGGTATACGTTAGTCCTAGTCTGTTTAGTTCTCGTCAACAACCTTCGAAAGATGCTGCTCAAGTGTCCTATTGAACCTCTCAACCATTCCGTAGGACTGAGGATGTAGCAGTGTTGTTCTGGTCTTTCGAATTCTGAGTAGACGGCATAATTCTTTAAACACTCCTGACTCAAAATTCCTCCCTTGGTCTGTATGGATTTCCATAGGGACTCCATAACTGTAACAGAAGTTGTGAACTAACGCCTTGGCCGCAGTGGTAACCTGCCGATTTGGAATTGCGTAAGCTTTCACCTACTTTTTAAAATGGTCACCTAGAACCATAAAGTGCCAGTTTCCATCGTCAGTAACTGGGAAAGGTCCAGCAATGTCTGTGGCAATTCTTTCTAATGGCAGTCCAACGTTATATTGTCTCATTTTCCCCCTGCTTCTGGTTTGTGGGCCCTGGCTTTGCAGCACATATATTTCACATATCTGACACCATTCCTTTACGTCGTGGCAAAGATGAAGCCAATAGAATCGCGTTAGTGTTTTGTCAAGGGTTTTGTTAACGCTAAGATGACCTCCAGACGTTCCATCATGCATCTCCTTCAAAAGAGACTCCACTTTTCTTCGGGGAACTATCAGCTGCATGACCACGTTTCCACCATCTGCACTTTCCCAAGCCCTTTTCTACCATCCTTTCTCTAGCGTAAGAGATTTCCATTGTACCCAGAAGCCCATTAGGATTTCGGAACTGTGGAAGATATCTTGCCAATCCGGGCGACGACCTTCCTGTTTTGCTGTCATGATCAGTCCAATGTCTTCATCAGTCACATGTTCTTGTCGAAAATCTTATGTCGTCCATCCGTCTGGCAGGAAATCTACTGCGATGACATGAACACGTTTGCTTGCGTTCTCTTCTTTCTTTTTGCGGCAATGCCCGCGGTTTTCCGAGCACGGTCTTCGAAATAAACCACCTGCATTACTATGCAGGCGCCCGCGCGGATGTTGTACCTTGAAGTTGTACTCATGCAGACGTTCGAGCCACCTTGTTAACTGCCCACTCTTCATGTCGAATGTGAAAAACCACTGAGCTCCAGACAGCGTGTAGAGTGTATCGTCAGCGCGAGGTAGTGAATAGCAATCTTTCTTTGTCACGTCGTTCAACCTCCGGTAGTCTACGCAGAAACGTAATCCACAGTACTTCTTCGCTACCAGCACTATCTGAGAAGACACTTGGCACTACCTATCGTCAATCACTTGACGATGGCTCGATTATTCCTTCTGTCAACATGTCCTGTACTATCCGAGACATTTCCTCTTGATTAGCTAATGGAAATCTTCGAGGAGTTTGGCGTATCGGCGTTGTTACACCGATATTGATGTGATGTTGTACAAGAGAGTTCTTCCCTATTATTTACCCGAACTGCAAAGAATCTTTAAATTAACGTTAAAACCGTCTGAATTCTTTTATCTCACCACTTGTGAGGTTGTTAGAAGATCTGTTCAACAATTCCTGAAATTCCTCTGGTAATTCGGAAGTGTCCGTATACTGGATCTTTGTTGCGTCATTCCGGTTACCCTGGTCACAGGAGTTATTTTACCTAGGAGCGTATTGCTTTGTAAAGTGAGAGCTTGATCCAAAATATTCGCCACTCTAATAGGTACATTTTCGGTTCCGTCAGGTTTTACTAAACTTCTGGCAATTAGTATGCACGGTGTGCTGACTACCTGGGGTTCGAATATAGAGCACTGCTTGCCCTTGTTATCTACCTTAGTTCCACCCATAATGATCTTTTCGGAGTTAGGCGGGACAGTTGCGGCCAATTGATTTATCACGTCCATCGATTTTTCTCATGTATTAATTGTGCAGAGCATTACTTCTTCTTTTCTGATTCGAAACAAAAATTGAAGGCGCCGCCCGGACTGGCAAGAAGTTGGAAGAGAAGCTGGCTTTGTCAGTCAGTTACGTTGAGCGATTTCCTTAGTGCGGATCCAGTTGTTGTTGAAGATTAGTGGAAAGTGTTTACTGTGTTATAATTGGTGTGGGACTCTATTACTAAACATTATTATTGCATGTGAACAAATTTAACTTCAATTATTGTACGAGAGTACCTTGTTGATTACAAACTGTTTTCTGCGATTAATTAAATATTAATTAATTAATTAATTTAGTTGGTAAATAATGACTTCATAGGTATCTGTATTTTGTTTTCCACTGTACCATACGACGATCAGTGAGGCCGTCGTAACAATATTAAGACAAGTAGCGTAATAGTTTTTCAAACTGACTAGACTTTTATAAAAGTTCTTGTCCATCCTAAAACTCGATGTACACAAGCACACAAGTTCACAACTAACTGAGATTTAATTGCCAATAATTAACCGACTGATTAAATACTGAACTACTTCAGATATGAATTATGAAATAAAATATTCAGAATTCAGATCATTTTTGAAATAAAATATTTCCACAGAAACTACTTCTTTCTTTAGTCTTAACTACAGTACTGTTGTCACTAACGTATACCGCCTCCAGTTAGCGCATTCGATTTTCACTGGCGATGGCACTGCTCAAACGTCTGGTTTTTCATAAAACATTGGACCTTGGCCAAATAGCCCGCGAAGGAATTTTAACAACAAACTACTTCTTTGTTGCCGATAATGTAGTACACATATAAAAATATGCATAAAATTAATGGCTTGTAAAAGTTAATCTTTGATCTCCATTAAGTAGTGCTCAAGTTTCCAAAGTTTTAATATTATGATGTCCGTAATCAAAACATCAGAGCAGGTTTTAGTGTGCATGAGGGTACACCGTGGATAAAAATTTTCAACATTCCCTATGGAGCGTTGCTCAGAGTAAAGCTGCGAATCTACAGTGTACGTTTCACAGAACAAACACGCGGAAAAGAAGGAGCGCTCCAAAGTCTCTCATGGACCGTGAGTATCTTGCAGAGGGTTCATTCCCTAAAGACGAAAAGTCTGTCTATGAATCGTTCCTCTTTAAACACGTGCAGTTATACTGGCCAGCGATCCACAGGAAATAAATCGCTGTCCACGCTGGACACCGTTCCGCTTGCACGCGCTATGTTGGTGTGGGTTTCAGCACTTTCCATTTAAAAAGCGTGGAAACATAAGAAAATAAACATAGTGAGGCCAGAAGTAACGCGAATTGTGTGTGTGTGTCTTGCCTGCCTTTTTATTGCGGTAATCATAATAATAAAACTTTGGAAACGTAAACATTACATAATTGAGATATGCTTGCCTGCCAGGAACGATATATTTTCACTCATACATGATTTAAATTAAAATGAACAAATTACAATTTTATTGCCTGGAACAAAAATTGTTTTATTTTTAACAATTACCATTGTTAGAAAAAGTTAAAATGAAATTTCAGGTACTTTACTCTTGTTAAAAAGTAAAGGTTGCAGGTAAACTACCCCTTCACCTTCACCAAAATCAATAGGTCTTAAGTCCTTTACAATTCATAACTGTATGCAAAAAATGTTTGATTCTGTTTGAATTTGCGGCAGTTATCGTTTGCCATAGAAACATTCTACACACACACACACACACACACACACACACACACACACACACACACACACACACACACACACACACACACACTTCGAAAAATGACTTTTCTTCATGTTTTGAGGGTAGTAAAATCAGAATCAGCCCTTATCTCGAACACGATTTTTTCGCCATCACCATACTTCATTTCCTTGTGGAACATGGATGTAATACATGTTACAGTTAATGATAAAACAGTTTCTTTGTAATGAATAGTTGTATAATGTTCAGAAGTCTGGCTAATGTAATGTTGTATTTATACGATTTATTCTCGTAGCTTTAAGTTTCTTCCTTATATATCTCGATAAAAAAATGGCAAAAACGTATATAATTTTGTGTTTTCATAATTTTTAAATATATTATTATTTGATATACTTTTCTTGAAATTTTCATACGCAACATTCGCTTATGCTAATATTTTTTGCAAGCAGAAATATCACTGTTGCACACCACTATATAAAAATTATTCCGATTAGCGCTTTACAAGATTCACAGGTCATCGTCAGATCGGAAATTTTATTTTTTTCCGATCTGACGATGAGCTGTGAAGCTTGAAAGCGCTAATCGGAATAATTTTTATATAGTGGTGTGCAACAGTGATATTTCTGCTTGTGATTTTAACCACTAACCCAACTTTCTTCATTAAAATAATATTTTTTACTTCATATGCAAAATGCGCATACACAATTATTTAAATGATTGTTACGTATAATTGACCTAAGGCTTTCACGGCCGGTGTCAGTTGTATAAGAAGAATTTACCGGGCTGTTTGGCCGTGGTCTATGGTTTAATGACAAACCAAACGTTTCAACAACACCACTGGCTGCCATCATCAGTGGAATTCAAAGAAATCCAAGACCTCTTGAACGTAGGTTGTTATCGTCAGGCCTACGGTACTGTGGTAAAGCCCTTTACCACAGCCTTGTTACGTATATTTCAAAGTTTCCTAAAAAAACATGTTAATGAAAGAGAGCTAGTAGAAACTTTTGTGACGTGATTTTTAGATGTATTCTTGGTAGTTGCCTCTGTGAATGCTCGCAGCAGTGAGTTAAGAAAAATTATTTTAAAATGTAAAGAGAACACTGAAGAATTACTTTTAAAACAATATGATATAAAGAGAGCTTTTAAAATAAAAAGACATGTAAACGTTTGTAGTTAATTTTTGCCAACATCCTGAAAGAACTGAATTTTTAATTTTTGAATTTTCGTTGGTTTTTGAGGTGTTTTTTAAGTAAATTGTTGAGAGTTCTTAGTAAATTTTAGAAATCGTGATTTTGATGTGACTGTGTTCAAGCCCTCAAATTATATCAACTTATGTGTGTGTGTGTGTTTGTGTGTGTGCGCGTGTAATGCTGCATTTGGTTTAAAATCAGAATTGTGGAAAGCTGATCATTTTTTCGAGAGAACATACATATATTTCTGTTATCTTTCATCTGCCATTATCGCAGCTCACTAGTAAGAGTTCCAGTATCGCTTTAGTTGCATTTTTGTTAATCGTATAACCTAAAAACGATGGCGACTGTATACTTTTTTAGACTGTTCTGTTACACTGAGGTCTTGAATACGACTAGCATGTGGGCAATATTCATACAAACAAGGAAAAGTAATTACTGAAGTCATTTTAAAGTTTACAGAAAATATAAGCTACAACGGATTAGTAAAATAACGAATGTCGTTTATACGTTGAGTATCGGGAAGGACACAGAGCACATAGGAATACAGTAGTAGCTTTTAATTTTCGTAAATAAATACGCTAAAAGTTTTATGAAATAGTAAATTATGTACTGTCGGATTCAACGTTATTTGATTAAGTAAAACGGACGAAGTAGTTCAAGGGCATATATACACATATACACAGATAGTTCATACACATTTATTAGTATACGTCATGTACTAGTAGTGAAACATGTTCTTGAAACCATGTAGATGGACCTTTACGTGCTGTGATTAAAAACGTAACTAAACACTGGCGAGTTTCAGAGCAAAAGGAAATGCGTTTTAAGCAATAAACGTTTGAGACTACTTTCCGTTCTTCAAATTAATGATTTGTTCATTTAAAGTTATCGCCTTACTTATTATAATTACAATATTACTTGTTCATTCCACCCGACATTACGTGTTACAACTGCATCACAAAAATTCAGATATTACAGCTGTGTTATTGCGGTTTTATTAAATCTTCAAGCTATTCAACGATGAAATTACGTGTGCAACTTATCGTTACTTTTCACAACGCTTTTATGTTTCTACAGCTTTCATATTCTACCTTACATTCTGTTTAGGAGTATAATATTTAATGAGTACTGAGCTCTTTTCTTTTATATTAGGTTCCTATTTCTTACAGGGATCATGACTCGTGACTTTATCACGCTATAATGTCATGTTCCTGTCTCGTCTTGTCGAGGTCGTAACGTAGTACACCTTGTTGTGTTTTCATTTCTTGTGAGATCATTTTTTGTTGTTATAATATATTTATTGATCCAATATTTTCATTTCCTTCAAATTTGTACGTTACTGTTCAACGGAACAGATGAATATTTGACCTAATGGAAGTATCCGTTATCTGGATTTGTTGAACGTCTCTCACTCGTATTATTTTGCTCTAGGATTTTGTGAATGTATCAAGTGCCTTGTCTGAAAAATCTGATGTTTATATACGCTGATCAGATCAAGCTGTGAGGTATCTTTTTGGAACTATAATAAAGTGGAAGATGTTTTTCTGTGAAATCGTGATTATAAAGCAGTAAAATTATTACGGCAGGTGACTTATTATTATTAGATATTTATAGACAAATATGCAGGCACTTACCGCAGTTTAAGTACTTAAAATTTGTCTCTTCCTTATGAAAATGATGAAAAATTATATATGAAACTAGAGCAAATAAACTTGGATCAGAAAATATTTATCGTCTTTCGAAATTTTAATATTAGGCTGCTAACAACTGAATGAAGTTTAATATTTAATACTTACATGCCAGACGCGTATTAATTCAAAACAAACAAAAGAAATAGATGTACACAATTTAAAACTATTCTTATAAAATAAAGGACGTGTAATAATAATAGTTATAATAAAAATAATAATAATAATCATCGTCGTCGTCGTCATCATAATTCCATTAATAACAATTATTATTATAACACAATAATATTTTTTTTGTTATACGAGGGAGGCTGTGAAAAACTAATGTTAGCCGTAGGAAGGTCCGCATACCACAAACCCTTTTGTCAGAGCATGGATTCACCTCGGGACTCAGCTTCCGCAATAGTTCAATATGGTCATTTGGCCTTTGTCCTGTGGACGTTCATGCGTTTTAAACCTTCAGTAGGCCCATGTTACCTGTTTTATGCTATTCCGTCAGCGGCCCTAGCAAGATCACTTTCTGCTTCCTTCTTTAGCCTTAGTACCTTCTCTATGTAGGCTGATACCTGTTCCCAGTGGTGTTCGCTCTGCAGCATCAGTCCGATGATATTTTTGGATCTGTCCAAAAGAGTCCGATGATATTTTTGTATCTGGAAACATTTTACAGAGTTTCCCTTTCCTTTTTCCATCTGTCACAGGTGAAAGACGTCTGGTGTAGGCTACATCGCCTAGTTCCTATTTGCCGAAAATGCAGTCTGATCTGTCTGTATTCCCCATCCTATATACGTAAGTCCGGAACAGGCCGTGATCAGTTAGAAATTTTATTATGAAATAATTAATCTCTCCGTGTTTTTCGATCAGTCCACTAATATAACTGCTTTATGAGCCTAGCTGTCTATCTTCTCTTCGTGTCACTGGTCCACCTTTTTTGCCACTGAGCAATAATTTGTGCCCTCGCCTCCACGTGAGCTTGTACATTACCTACTTTAGCCTTCCTCTTCTAAACCTGCTTCCGCTGCTGAATAATAATAATAATAATAATTATAATAATTATTATTATAATTATTATTATTATTATTATTATTATAGTAAAAATAATATTGGATTATTTCTAAACCACCGAAGTATGGAAGTGTAAGATAGCTAGACTGCCTAGCTAGAACGCAAAACGTTCGGCACAGAACTATGATAGTGAGGCCAACACTACGCTTCAGCTAGGCATTACTTCAGTATATTATCCCAGGTACTCAAATATAAAGCCTGCTCTGGGAGTAGTTCGGGAGTGGTTCTGGCGGCTGAAAAATGTTTAGGTACTGCTTGATAATCATAAAATCTTAAATACGTAAATTATATTAAACGAATTTAAAATTTTACAAATTATTTACAAGTAAAATTAATAGAATTCAACTACAAAATCACCAAAATATTATTTAACTACTAATTGCCTAAGTACTATGTAGGACCTAACCCTTTTAGTCAAAAGGGTTATTATTCACGTATCAAGAGCAGTCTTGTTATCGTTATTCATCAGAGATGAATTTGAAAGCGGGGTCTCGTTATTGTCAGTGCATTTCCCCTTAGGTCAGTACAACACCGGTAGTAATAATGATGTGTGCCTCACAGCGTCTACACTGGCCTTGTTCCGGCCACTTGTAGTAAATGAATATACTCAATACGCTACTACCCTCAAGCGACTAGCATAACCCCACCGAACACATGCGTTAATCAAGGTAAGTGCAAATACTGTAGCACACGAGGCACAAAGTAATCAGCTGCTTAGGTTTGTATGTACAGAGTTTCAATATCACACATGTATTAATTATTCTTGCATCATCAAACTATGAAGGGTCTAGTTACTCCAAAATTTAATTTCCAGCCTACAAACGTCTAGTAAAAATATTACAATAATTTCATAGCCCTTTACGAAACTACAAATGTAGGTAAAAGAAATTCATACGGAAGATGAAAAAGGATTTCCATCCTCGCATTACGTAACTATCACTTTATCAAATTACTTTGCTCTATCGTTATATTTATGGAAATTAAAAAAATTATGTATTAATTTTGCATGTTATTTTACTGCTACATTTAGCACTGATTTATTAAAGTTACACAGTGGAGCAACATGGTACCTGGCTATTCAATTGTGTACTCATTTTATCATTATTCTTAAAATGTATGTGTACATTATTTTCTTTTGGTGTATTTAATAAGGACACATAACTCTTCAGAAATAAAAGGTCTATTGGATTTGCGTAATTGCTTGGAGTTTTTTAACTACTCTTTTAAATCTATTTTCATATTGTATATATATTATATACATAACCCTTGTTAAACTAGTCGAAAATTGTAATGTTTGTAAAAAGGTTAGGTTAGAGAAATAATTTTTCAACTTTAGTTTGTAATTCTTGTTTTCCTGTTTTTTTAATACGATAACGTCCCGACCAGGGTTAAAGGTGGAAAACGGTCAACGGTCCTAGAAACGGAAGAAAAACGTCTCGAAACGGGACTAGGGGTAGAGGAACTAGGAGGTGGGCTCCTAATAAAATCCAGAGCACGACCAGAGGCTCAAAGATAGCACTCCAACATTGTTTAATATCTACACTGATGACATGGTTTGAGAGTAGACATTAAAGATTGGGCGCAGGAATGGAAATAAATAATAAAACGTACTTGAATACAATGCTGCTTGCAGATGTTCAAGTAGTAGTACAACACACTGAATGCGAGCACAGATTGATGTTCCAGTTACAGCAAATCTGCTCGAATTACAATATAAAAATGTCTGTGCTGAAGACAAAAACTATGGCATTTATGGGAAAATACTTCTTTCTAACTAAGATTGTTTTAGGCAATAAGAGTATAGAGCAAGTGTCATGTTTCCGTTATCTTGGTTGTGACATCACTTGCGAGAGGATTGTGATGTTGATCATAAGTTGGCTAAGTTTCAGTTAATTGCAGTACAATTCGTCGAGATTTATCGAGGAAAACAGGGAATCAGTCTCGATTAAAATTTTACAATTTTATGAGTCAGTGGCCGTGACAGTGTTGTTGAATGGTTCCTAAACTTGGGTTCAGGTGAAGAAACATATGAGTAGGTTATAGGCATCGAAGGTGAGATTCTTGCGCTCTGTTAATGGCTGCACGAAGAAATATACTCTACAATGGAGACATACACAACGAGCTGAAAATATTTAATATCTAATATTGTATTGCAGAAAACAAATAAAGAAGTATTGCTCATTTGAATCGGATGCCAGATGTCAGGATCCTAAGGATGTTTATAGGTTAAATGATATGTCTAGTTCACTAATGGGGTAACACTATCAGGGCTATCTAGGTTTATCCAATGTTTGGCTAGTAATGGAGGAAGGACTTTATGGAAGTTATTATAAAATTTGAGAGATTTTACTGAGGTTACCCTGTCAGTGATTGACGCCGTAATTACTTAGATAAAATAGTGTCAGTTTGTGCTACACAGAATTTATGTCACCATACGACAATGTTATGATATGTAAAGAAGAAATATAATTTAATAACGGCAATACTATAAGTGTATGAGAAACAAATATATCAAATTAAGTCTATTACATGAATACAATTAGGTTACCAAATATACATCGGTTATACAGAAAGCAAACGTTTGTCGGCCTATATACCCGACGCACAGTGGGGCCGAATGCCAAAAAGCTGGCCAAAATATGAAGGCATTTATAAATCGATCTAGAATTTGGTACTTATAGGTTTTTGTGGTCGCTGATTCCGAATCTGAAATCCAAATTTCAAAAAACAAAATGGCGGATTCAATATGGCGGACAAAAATAGTAAAATATCATATTTCTCCCCCAAAAAGGATTGCTTATAGGTTTTTAAGGTCGCTGATTATGAATCTGAAGTCCAAATTTCAAAAAACAAAATGGCGGTTCCAATATGGAGGACAAAATTGGAAAAAATAAATTGTTTATTGGTTTGTGGGGTAAATAAATGCTAAATATTCAAAAACTTCAAAGCAATGTAAAAATATTTATTTTGAATGATTCAAAATTACAAATATAAAATGTAATTTTAAAAACATTTATAATTTTACTCAACTCTTCTTCGTCAGTAGAAACATCAGAATCGTTGTCTGTCCGTTGAGAATACAGATTATGAACCAACATCAATAACACCTGGAATTTCGGGTGGAAGTAGCAAGGCCACGGCTTTTGTTTAGGAATATTCCTCAGATCTAAACAAATGGGTCTGAATGTACTAATACGCGGCGAAAGTACGTCTTCCAAATTATGTATTCGGCTATTCTGGCGGCCGGTAAAGTTAAAGCAATTTAATATTAAACCCTAATAAAATCAAATTTTGTCGTTTTTGATTACCGCTGATTACGGCTTAAATTTTCAAATGAAAAAAATATATGATTAAAAACTTTGTTTTAGAAAAGCACAGTTGAGGAAGAAATGTTGGTCAAATATTTTTAAGGTGATTAATTAAAAATATATAGGCCTAATGTCACTCTTATTTTAAAAATTTACTTTTTGAGGCACAGATTATATACAGATATTGATTAATAATGCTAATATACTTAAAATTAAAAATTAAGATAATTTATAAGGGAGAATATATAATTATTGTAATAATAATTTATATTGTAACTGAACATAGAGTTACGCGAGTTAGATAAGTATCCTATTCGAAAATAAATGTAGTAATGAAGAACAAGAAAATGTATCATTGTATGAAAAAATACGATGGTGTATTTTAGAAAAAATGATAGCTCAAAATATTCTAAGTTAATTAAAAAAACCACTGTAACACACAAATTTTGCTTACTATTGAAATATTTAAATAAAATACTATAATTACATGATTTATTCAGCATTAATTCTGATTAAACATTTATTTTAAAAAGTATTAAACAATTACTTGAGAAATGTATATTGTATTACGTCCAAGGAATAAAAATGTTGAAAAATATGACATTTTTATAGATTTAAATTGTACTAGGCCTAATCTATGCAAATAAGTTGAGGTTAGAAAAAAAGAAACATAATTTTTCAATATCAAGTGAAATGAGATATTCCATACAATATTTTGCAAAAAAAAAATAAAACTCGAGTTTTTAACGAAAATATCTTACTGATTTTCGCAAAATCCTTAATCACAATATTCGTTCTTTCATCAACTAATTCAAAAACTATGAGGTTTTTGAAAAAAATATTAAGAAGAAATTGTTAACTTTTTTAATCTTACACATTTTGTACGTTTAGGGGTTTTTCCGAAGAAATCGTTTCATTAAGGGGATATGGCACTGAAAATGCTAACTTCTATATTAAACATATTAGACATATCAGACTACCTTTATCTGTTTTATAGTCGTAAAAAATTGACCATAAATGAAAAAACATTTTTTGTTCTCATTAGTATATACAGTCCGAATTTTTTTTTTGAAAAATATATGTA
Source organism: Magicicada septendecula (assembly GCA_034769895.1). Classification (NCBI taxonomy): domain Eukaryota; kingdom Metazoa; phylum Arthropoda; class Insecta; order Hemiptera; family Cicadidae; genus Magicicada; species Magicicada septendecula. The sequence goes on along the minus strand of CM068368.1, from coordinate 389,898,096 downwards.
ATATATAAAATTTGATATAACTCATGTTCTAACAATTGGATTTTCATGAACAAAGCTCCATTGTATAGGTAAGAATATCCTCTAAAACTTTAGGTAGAATTGTAATTGTAATTTAATATTTGGATTTTATACACGCAATTAAAAGTTATTTTAAAAAAATCTTTACGTTAAAAAAAAATTATCTCAGTTTCTAATAAAGTGACATACATAATTCTACTTAAATATTTAGGTTAAATACCCAAGAGTGAATGGTAAAAATTTGAACCCTGTAACGTTAGTAGTTCTTGAGTTATATCAATTTGAATATTAACAAACATGAAAAAACTGATTTGCGGAAATAACGCGTTGAAAGTTACTGTACTTTGTTGAAGTTGACAAGGTATTGAGATATATAGACCAATAAATAATTTTTTTACAAGTTTTAACATTAGTTTATTTATAAGTTTGACATGTACTATAACATTATAAATTTTTATAAGGGTCTTATGTATATTTTATATTTTTTTATGTCATAATAAGCATTTAGGCCTAGGCCTGGCAAATCGAAAAACTGGAAAAACTGGATATACCGCTTATTTATACTACGTATATTCTTTTGTTTGACGTTTTGTCTTTTTATGGATGGTCTACCCATACTTATAACACTTAATATAATACTTAAACACGATAATGGTATATTCAATCACTGTTTACAAGCAGCAGACAACACTACTGAGAACATCAGCTGACTGGTTTTGTATTTTGTTGTTCATGTCAGCTGATTATAGTTGCAGTGATGACTTGGTTAGTGGCCAATAATCAGTATGTACATATATATTGTAATATAAATTATTACAAATAAAAATAAAAATATAAATAAAAATAATTGAAATATATAGAGAGATATTGTGTGTGTATCTTTGGTGATAACAAAGGTATTGTGCTCTTCTTTTAGCCCCACTATTAGGCTAGTCAAATTGTAATATAATTTCAAGTGTAATAATAAACAAAATATAAAGATATTGATGATAAGAATATGTTATAACTAGGTGTGTTTGATTGATAACTAACAAATACATCAAACTTTAAAAATTTTGCAAATATTTTTTCTTGTGCTTGTATCGAATTTGACTGAATGCTTTAATTTAATTAATTAATAATTAATTAATTATTTGAGTTTGTAATTTCCCCCTATATCTATTCTCTCAATGTGAATTATGTTTCTGCTTAATAAAAAATAGTAATAACATTAATGGTAGAAATAAAAACAATGCTGGTAACTGAATACTGATTTGCGTTTATTCATTCAAAATTGTGCGCCAGTCAAACTGCGCATGTCCCAGGCACTGGCTAATATTTGCCACAGTCGGTAGTGAGAAAGATTAACAAATATATTTTTTACAAGTTTAAATTTATGGTTCTTTTAACGAGTCGAAATGGTCAGAGGGCAAGGAACAAGATACATTTAACAGGTATTCTTAAACTAAATGTTAACATCTGAAATAGAACAGAATTATTATTACAATTGTCAATTAGAAAGAAATTATTTAAATTTCGAACCAAGTCGAAGAAATGACGTCACTCTGCTCCAGGAAGCACTGGCCGGTCGTCTTTATAGAAATTCAGCAATGGCCGCCATCTGCTCGATTTTATCTGCTATGACGCCGTTGGAATTGAAGATATTCTCCCACAGAAATAAAACGATGTTCCCTTTTCTGCGAAGTGGTGTTGTTCCAAAATATAGTGTTGAATGTCCCCTCGTCGTCTGCGATGTCGAATTCTGGATGGATCTCTTGTGTAGTGTGATGTTCAAATATGTGTGTTGGTTCTTTGTGAATTTGTTCCAAAAATTGTTCAAAATGGCTGTCGATTTCTGGTGTTGCGTTTTATCGTGTTATACTGTGTTTTTGGAAACTTGTGAAGTGTTAGACATAGATAGATAATGTTATTTCACTTGTTAGTTCATCTCCGTTACACGCCACATAACCACACTTGGTTTTAATATAAATTATTTCGTTTTCAAAACTCCGCTAATACATTTTTCAACTGTTCAGCTTTGCGATTAACAATAGACTGATAGACGCAACGTCGTCGTTTTAAGGCAATTTGTGGTATGTCTTTTTCCTCTTCATATTGTTTAATTATAAAATATCTGTCTAAGACTTGTTTCACTATCTAACTATACATAACAAGTTTTCTTATTTTTTACTGTATTTCAAATATTTCTTAATTTTACATGAATCTAACTATTCAGTAATATTGATTATTTAATTTTACATCTTTTGATATATAGCTGGGTTTGTTTCAAACTCATTTAAGCCCAAAAATTACAATTTTACATAATAATTGTATACCCCATATTTTGTACAAATTCAGTGTTTTAAAGGTTTTTATTTGTTTTTTCGGTATAATATTTCCATGGAATACACCTAATAACTCCGTAATTACTTTGTTGTTAATAATTTGGTTATTAAAACATTTCAATATTGATTAACTTGCTGTTTAGTCTGATTTGATTACTATCATAAGCCTATTTTTGAATGTTTCCAAAAGAAGTTAATTTTCTTTCTTTTGTCATTCTATTTGCTATTAACTGTATCTGCATTAATTATACTTTCAATTTCTGTATCGTATGTATTGAATTCTATTCCTTTTACATAGATTAATTCTTTGATAGATAGTTTTTTTTTTGGTTTATAGGCCATTCTGTGTTTACAAACATAGTGTCTTGGTGGGTCTGTTTGTACATTATACATGGTTTACTGATTTGAATAAAATTATTACATTTTTATGCCCTACTTGCCTCTCCGACTTACACAATGGAAAATTAAATGACATGATTTTAAATACAATAGAATATCTTGTATCTACTAAACTTTCTTTATACTAATAACATCATTGAACCATGACATGAACATCTTATGCCTAATTTTAACAAAAACATCTTATTATCAACTATTTTTTACTGTATCATCAAATGATAACAAAATAGCTTATCCTAGACATAATTTAATTAGAAAAAATAAAAAACTCCTATTACTAGTAACACTGTCAGTTACTAACTGTCTTGTGTATTTATTATTCTTATGAAAACACTTTAACTGTGATAAAAAATATCGTGTATCTATTTACACCTTACATCTAAAATATTATCTAATTAATAACAAATAACAAACATCTTAATATTAGGCATACCTTCAGTTATGAACTGTCCTTTGGTATTTTTGTCCTCACCATTTACTTAGCTATAATTAAAGAAAACATTTTATATGTAATAGTTTTTCTTATATCTAATTTAAAACTCTTATTACTAGTAATGTTGTCAGTCCTTAGACCGTCTTTCATTCCAATGGTTTTTATTATTATTATTCTACACTCATGGTAGTCTTTTTATAATACTTAAACTTCATTGAAGATTTTTTCATAGATTTTTTAACTATGTTTCTCACTATACACTCTGTAGTTTCTTAATTTTGTTATCTCACTTCACTTTATTGGATTCTACACTCTGGTAGTCTTTTTAGTGAGTTCTACACTCTGGTAGTCTCTTTTGACATGTTTTTTAACAAATTACACTTACAACTAATATACAATTTGTGTTTTATAGTATTGTATCTTGTAACTTGTTTGGGTTTACCTATATCGGTTTCAATTTTGTCTCATGGTATTTATTATATGATTAACATTTTGTTTTGGCATATCTCTTCCTGTTTCTGGTCTCTTTGTTGGAATCTTGATATGTTTTGTCGCTTCTTCAAATATCACATTAGTAGTTTCTTTATTAAAATGGTTTCATGACAGATTATTTCCTTTTTTATGGTCCTTCCCTTTTTGTACTGCTTCCCCAATCTACTGGGTATACTGCTGGTTTAACTGGTTTTTTCATCGTAGGTTATTTTACTTAATGGTTTTCTTTATTATCTTCCATTTTTATTCACATTTTATAGACTTAATTATACAGTTTCTAGGGTAATCCTTAAACAATTTATTCTTCTCACTCACTATGGAACTTTTTCTTTTATTTATGTAACATTAATTCAAATGTTTAGTGTGATAATTTTGTTATGTTACATATGCTCTCCTGTAAAAGTGATTAGTTCAGATCATACTCTGTATGGATGAAATAATTACTACTAATTCTTTTGTATTTACATTTTCTCCGTGATTACATGTTTTCACTTTATATACCTTCTTTTTCCACCATTGCTTCCTCTCAGCTGATGTGTATCTCCTTCATTAGTTTCTTTTTCATTGATAAGTGATCTTCAATCTTGTGTATAACATTATCATTTTATATTTCTTCTTATTTGGTGCTTCCTCACCAGTATGTTTACTCCCTAACATTCCCTAACAAATTAATTGGAACAGTTCAGAGTGGCACTTTTGGCTTCAATCCCTGCTGTCCAATACTTCAATTGAGTCCAGAGGTATTATCATCTCTGCTCAACACATAAGACTGATGGCATTTTCTACATCCAGTCATAAAAATAAATAAACAGTAAAAGTAGTCATTTTTGACTAAAATAAACATCTTTAGATTCTTCACTTCATAATACGTTATACTAATTAATACTTTTATACACTTGACTCTTCTTCTCTCTTAAAGCTTATTCCATATTAGGTGGTTTAGGTATGTGGTATAATATACATTTCATCATGTTTACATAGTAAGTAGTATTTATATTTACTCTTTCTACCATCTGGTATCCATCGAGTTACTTTTATTGCTCATGGTATAACATGAATTAATTCTTTATCACTTTCACTATAACAGTGGTTGTTGTAACAGCATTATCATTATTAGTATCAGGTTTTTTGTTTTTGGTCTCACTATTTGGTCTTTAGTGAGCTGGTCCTTCTTCATTGTTCCATTTTTATTAAATTATTTTCTTTGTGAGTTTGGTTAATTTGTTCGATTAAGTCATATGACATTCTGGTTTCCTTTTTCTCTTAGAATTTTGTATCTCTTTCTTACAAAATCTTTTTTCATATTTCAGAGTTATTTCTCACCATTTGTATGAGTAATGATGTGAGTTTAATGTTTTTTTATTTTAGACATTTTTATTCAACTACATTCCTTCTTATTCATAGTTGTTTTTCAAATATTTTGGTATAAGTTGTACTTATTATTGTTTTGAATTTTGAAATTATTATTCCTCAAAATTCTTTTTTCATTCATAATAGTCTTTGAATGTTTGGTGTAAGTGGTACTTACTAATTATTTTGAATTTGGACAATTATTATCTCCCTCCAAATTCTTTTTACTTGCATAATAGTCTTTGAATATTTGTGTAGCTTGTACCTACTATTGCTTTTGAATTTTGAAGCTTATTATGTTCAAAATTCTTTTTATTTATTCACAGTATTATTTCTGAAAATTTATTGTAAGTTGTACTTACTCATTTTTGAATTTTGTAATTTTTATTCTTATCAAAATTCTTATTTCGTTCATAATATTTTTTCAGATACTTGGTGTAAGTTGTACTTACTCATTTTTGAATTTTGAAATTATATTCTTATCAAAATTCTTTTTTGTTCACAATATTCTTTCAGATATTTGGTGTAAGTTGTTCTTACTAATTTTTGAATTTGGTAATTTTTGTTTTTCAAAATTCGCAATTTCTTCATAATAGTTTTAACTCACAACTATGAGTCCTCCAAATATTTTTTAATGGATAACTGATTATAAGTTCCTTTTACTTTATTCGAAATGATATCCTTTAGTACATACGTATTGTTATTATTGTTTTTAACAATCAGGTATGGGCCGGTATACAGCAGTAACAACTTTTTGGTAATGCCTTCCAAAGTACTGGGTAATTCCCTGTTTTTTAGCAGTACCTTTTCTCCGACTTCATATCTTATTATTTTCTTAACAGCCTTTTGATATTTGTTCTTGCGCCTTTCCTGGTCTTCTGCCAATTTATTGTAGAATCGAATTCGATTGAATTTGTATTCTTGACTCCTGGGGAACTCTATTATGTCTTGTATTTCTCTCGGAGGTGGTCTTTCATACATTGCCGTGTATGGCGTGGTACCAATAGCGGTGTGATATGACAAATTAAGGAATTCTTCAGTCGCTAATAAATATTCTTGCCACTTCTTTTGTTGGTTATAGCAATAAGTCCGTAATATTCTTCCGACCTCTTGCAGTACCCGCTCCGCTGGATTGCTGCTGGGGTGGTAGACAGACGTCTTGTATGTCTTAATGCCCACTGTATTCAAAGTGTTTCTCCACCGCCAACCCTTAAATTGCGTTCCATGGTCGGTGATTATGGATGTCGGGCTTCCTACCTCTGGAATGTAATGATTTGTTATTATTCCTAGAGTCTTCAGAGTGGTGGCTCTGTTCACAGGGTATAGTTTTGTAAATTTTGTAAAATGATCCATCATAATAACAATATACTTGTATAGATGGCGTCCGCCACTGCGGGGAAATGGACCACATATGTCCAGAAAGACCTTTTCCAGTTTGGCTTGTGAGGTAATTGGTATCATCATACCTTCCTTTCTCTCATTGTTGGTTTTCACCAATTGACATATCATACAGGTTTTAAGGTAGTTTCTAGTTTTTCTATTGATACTTTTTATGTGACAATTTTCTTCTATTGCCTTGATCACCTTCATGGCTCCCATGTGACCGTATCGTAGGTGATAGTCCAGGATGATATCCTTTTCGATTGTAGTAGGGATCATGACCTTCCATATTTCTTCATCAAGGGATGTCTTGATGAATAAAATCCCATTATGTATACAATAAAATTTGTTTATTGTGTCATCTTGGTTGGAGAGACGAAGTTTAATAGAGTTTAACTTCGGATCGGACTGCTGGTGTTTGCTGATGTCTTGCACTATCTTCTCTAAATCGGATCTGTCCTTAATGATGTTATAGATTTTCAAAATGCTCTCCTTTTCGCCTTCGAATGTTTGTTCTTCCAGATTCACTCTTGACAATACGTCGGCTACTACATTTTTACTCCCAGGGACATACTCCCACTGTATATCGTATTCCTGTAGGGCGAGTACCCATCTGGTCAATCTACCATGGCTTAATTTGCACCTTCTTAGAAATGATATTGACTTGTGATCTGTTCGGACGGTCACTGGATATCCGAGGATATACGTCCGAAACTTCCCGCAGGCAAAGACTACACTTAGCAGTTCTTTTTCCGTCACATTATAGTTCTTCTCACACTGGTTAAGGGTTCTGCTAGCAAAGCTCACTACTAGATGGTTTCCACTTTCATCTTCTTGGTACAGTGTTGAACCCAAGCTAATGTTACTAGCGTCACAGTTTAGAAAGAAGGGTCGGTTAAAATCTGGGTGGTTGAGCATTACTGCGTCTAAGAATTTCCCTTTAATTGATTTGAAGGTCTCGTCTTGTTCTTGACCCCATCGCCATTTATTCTTGGACGATAACTGGTACTGAAACTGGGCTGTTAGTTCGGAATAATTATTCTGGAACTTCCTATAATAGTTACATAGGCCCAAAAATGATTGTAGTTGCCTTCTGTTTTTTGGTGTAGGGAAACGTTGTATGGCGTCTACCTTTTCTGTTGATGGTGTTATTCCTTGACTGTTTAGCTGGAAACCCAGGAATTGAACTTCTTTAGCTATAAGCTTGGACTTGTCCAGTTTAAGGGTGACATTATTTTCAGCAAGCTTCTTCAAAACATACTCCACACGATAACAGTGTTCCTCCCAGCTGGTTGATGTTATTAGGAGATCATCAACATAGACAGTTGTGAATTGGAGCGCCTCTGGTCCTAGTATATGATCCATACAGGCGACAAAAACAGCTACTGAATTAACCAACCGAAGGGCAACCTCTTAAACTGATAATTGCGCCCTTCGAAGATGAACGCCATGTATTGCCGGCTTGCTGGGTGCAACTCCACTTGCCAATAGCCGCATACCGTATCCCAGGTGGTAATGAATCGTGTTCCGTGGGACCTCTTCAAAATTTCATCAATTTCGCCAGGTGAGGTACGATCGTTTATTATCATCTTATTTATCTCACGAGCGTCAAGGCAAAGTCTTACCTTCCCATTTTTCTTTTGTATGGCCACAATTGGGCTTGTGTATGGCGATTGACTGCTCTCGATGATATCTCTACGGATCATATTCTGGATCTCTGCGCGTACGGCTTCTTTCAAAGATTGTGCTATTGGGTACGACTTTCGGTTGAATTCTACCGGTTCTCTGAATCGTATGGAACATTGGTAGTTCCGGATCTTTCCAGGTTCGTCAGAAAATACAGCTCGATATTTCTCATATATTTCTACTAATTGATTCAGCTGGTTTTCCGTTAGTTGCTCGTTAGTATTGTGGCACTGGAAATTACGTATCTCTTGGATCTTTTGTTGCCATAGGTCTTCCTCCGAATCCTGATGTACTGGCTTGTTGTTTGTTGAGTGGTTAGATAAGTAATTCACCTTATTTTGGTGGTCGAGAAGTTGTCTGGAGTCTAAAGTCTTGTTATCAGTTAAATTGGCTATCCAGGTTGAACCTTCAGCAAAGAGTGATACCCTTCCTCGGCACAAGTCGATAATTGCTGAGTTTCGGCGCAATATGTCGCATCCTATCATGATGTTGAAAGGTAATCCGGCTGCAACAAGAAATATCATATCCACACTAATGCCCTGACTTTTGACATTGAGGGATACCTGCTTTCTTATGGTCTTGTTCTGTCGGCCGGTAGCTCCTACAAGTACAATGTTATTAATAGGTAGTACCGGTAAGTTTTTGTGGCATTCTTGCTGTATCCGGTCCAATTCATTTCGATTTATTATGGAGACATTGGCTCCAGTGTCTATCATTATAGGAACAGAAATACCTTCAATTTCTGCGATTATGTATATTATTTCATTATCATTATTTCTAATATTAAGCTCACTTTCTTCTAATAGGTCCTTACGGATATCCTTTAAATAATTGCTGTATATTATGGTAAAATTTTTTCTGTTTTTCTTCACATTCATACCTACTTGATTAAACCCAGCAGATTGGAGCAGTAAAGGGTTATTGGATTTTATTACTGCCTCCGTTCGTTTAAATGTTCCGCTTCATTACGGGTCAGGCCGTTGGAAGCGTCAGCTTGAAGTCCTGAGGCTGTTTCGATTGGTTCTGCTCGATCGTCTGGTTGGGCTTCTGTTACAGGTAGTCTTCGCTGATTATCCAGGCTGGAACTACGTCTGGGCTCGTACTCTCTGTACCTATTACTTCCCTGGTTCCCTTGGAAGGTCTCGTACTCGTAGTATCGGCTCCTTCTTTGAGGCTGGTACCTCCTGTGTCCACTGCCTTCTGCTCGGATGTAATTAACATTAGGTCGATATGTCCTGTAATTGTGGTTACCTCCACTTGGGTAATTTCGGTTATAATTACCATGATAATTATTATTATTAGAAAGGTTGGGGTTCCTCTGACCATTTGGAACATAGTTACTATTATGATTATAATAACCGTTGTTATTTTGTGGACGGCTATTATTATTATTGTTGTGGTTGTTGTTATTATTATTTATGCGAGGAATATTACTATTATTATTATTGTTGTTAAAACGGGGCAAATTATTGTTATTTCTGGGATTATAATTATACTCGGCATTATTCCGATTTGCGGAATTATAATTGTTATTATTACCCACATTCAGCCGATTATTATTATTATTCAAATTATTGTTGTTATTCCTTGGTTCCTGCTTTTCATACCTCCTGCGACTTTGACGGTAATAGTCTTCGTGCTCGTACATCTCTAAAAGCTCGGTCATGGCTTGCACCGTTTTTATTTGACTGTTTCGTCTGGCTCTGATAATATCCTCCTCGTAGTGGTATGAGAGTTTGCTGACCAGGCATTCTTCCGGTATTCGGGGCTCTAGATGTTTGGCCACACACACCTTTCCCAAAAAGTACGCCGTTAAAGTTTGGTTTCCATACGGGTTGTACTTCCCATGACATATCCCGTCTCTGGCGATATTTTGCGTTGATTCCGACCAATATTTGGCTTTGAATAGCCTTCTGAATTGTTGATAGTCGGTCACCTCGTCTCTTATTGCCATCCACCAATTGTCTGCTATTTCCTTGAACGATTCGTCCAGCACCTCTTTGTTCTCCCTCCAGCGATTACCTCTGTGTTTGGCAAAGTATTCCTCGATTCTTGCTAGGAATTCCATGGGTTTATTTTTATAAAACCTGAAGTTAATCCCTTCACGATTTTCACTGTTGGGACAGCTGGTAATGGTTGTTGGTCGACTATGGAATAGGTCTATATCTGTCTGGTTCTGTCGTACCTGACTGTTGATACTGGTCACAGCAGCTTCTATGCCGTCACATTTCTCTGTGAATCGGTCCTGCACTCGCTCCCAGTCTTCCCGTGTTTCCTTTAGTTTTTCCTCCAATGTCTTCCTAGTCGTTTCTTCAATGGTGTTAACCTTCGTATTTATTTCTGTCCTGATACTCCGTACTTCTTGTTCGGTTTGACTCCATTTTTCGTCAGCTCTGGTAACCCTTTGTTCGATTACCGTTATTTCCTCTTCTACTTTCTTGCTGATTGTCTCATTGTTTTCAGCTATCTTCTGGCTCAATTCTTCCTTCAATATTTCCATTCTTCCGTCCAACCGGTTCATGTTCTCTTGGTTCGTCTCCTTCAATTCTTCTCTCAATTGCTGACTATTATTCTCCATCTTTTTATTGGTTTCTTCCAGTTTCTGGCTTATCTGGGTAAATTCCTCCTTCGATTGTTTATTGTCAGTTTTTATTTCCTCCATTTTCTCCTCCATCTTCTGGATATTTTCCTCCATCTTCTCCTCGATCTTCTTAATATTTTCCTCCATTAATAATTTATTTTCGTTTTTTATTTCGTCCACCTTCTCCTCCATCTTCTTACTATTCTCCTCCATCTTCTCCTCCATCTTCTTACTATTCTCCTCCATCTTCTTACTATTCTCCTCCATCTTCTCCTCCATCTTCTTACTGGTATTTCCAATTTTATTACTTAATTCCTCCTTCAATCGTTGGTTATCATTTTCCAGCTTCTTACTGTTTTCTTCCATCTTATTACCCAACTCTTCCTTTGTCGTTTTAAATTCTTTGAGTAACATCTCCATCATTTGATCAAATTTTGTATCTTCCTTTGCGGTGGATTTCTCCGGCTGTTCCTTCTGTGGTGCAGGCCTATTTGGTTCTGCTGGCGGTAAAATTAACTCCACATCTTCCACTGGTGTCGCTTCTTTATCCTCCATGTTTATCTCCTGCTCGGCCTCCATAGCCCTTTTTCTTGATGTAGCTCTCCTGTGCATCTCGCTCCCTCTTCCGACCTGTTGATCGTTGCCAAGCTAAAAATAGGAAATTGGACAATCGTCCTTATTTTACAACACTATTACCTCCTATTTAAAGCCCCTTAAGTTGGACGCCAATTTGTAATATAAATTATTACAAATAAAAATAAAAATAAAAATAAAAATAATTGAAATATATAGAGAGATATTGTGTGTGTATCTTTGGTGATAACAAAGGTATTGTGCTCTTCTTTTAGCCCCACTATTAGGCTAGTCAAATTGTAATATAATTTCAAGTGTAATAATAAACAAAATATAAAGATATTGATGATAAGAATATGTTATAACTAGGTGTGTTTGATTGATAACTAACAAATACATCAAACTTTAAAAATTTTGCAAATATTTTTTCTTGTGCTTGTATCGAATTTGACTGAATGCTTTAATTAAATTAATTAATAATTAATTAATTATTTGAGTTTGTAATTTCCCCCTATATCTATTCTCTCAATGTGAATTATGTTTCTGCTTAATAAAAAATAGTAATAACATTAATGGTAGAAATAAAAACAATGCTGGTAACTGAATACTGATTTGCGTTTATTCATTCAAAATTGTGCGCCAGTCAAACTGCGCATGTCCCAGGCACTGGCTAATATTTGCCACAGTCGGTAGTGAGAAAGATTAACAAATATATTTTTTACAAGTTTAAATTTATGGTTCTTTTAACGAGTCGAAATGGTCAGAGGGCAAGGAACAAGATACATTTAACAGGTATTCTTAAACTAAATGTTAACATCTGAAATAGAACAGAATTATTATTACAATTGTCAATTAGAAAGAAATTATTTAAATTTCGAACCAAGTCGAAGAAATGACGTCACTCTGCTCCAGGAAGCACTGGCCGGTCGTCTTTATAGAAATTCAGCAATGGCCGCCATCTGCTCGATTTTATCTGCTATGACGCCGTTGGAATTGAAGATATTCTCCCACAGAAATAAAACGATGTTCCCTTTTCTGCGAAGTGGTGTTGTTCCAAAATATAGTGTTGAATGTCCCCTCGTCGTCTGCGATGTCGAATTCTGGATGGATCTCTTGTGTAGTGTGATGTTCAAATATGTGTGTTGGTTCTTTGTGAATTTGTTCCAAAAATTGTTCAAAATGGCTGTCGATTTCTGGTGTTGCGTTTTATCGTGTTATACTGTGTTTTTGGAAACTTGTGAAGTGTTAGACATAGATAGATAATGTTATTTCACTTGTTAGTTCATCTCCGTTACACGCCACATAACCACACTTGGTTTTAATATAAATTATTTCGTTTTCAAAACTCCGCTAATACATTTTTCAACTGTTCAGCTTTGCGATTAACAATAGACTAATAGACGCAACGTCGTCGTTTTAAGGCAATTTGTGGTATGTCTTTTTCCTCTTCATATTGTTTAATTATAAAATATCTGTCTAAGACTTGTTTCACTATCTAACTATACATAACAAGTTTTCTTATTTTTTACTGTATTTCAAATATTTCTTAATTTTACATGAATCTAACTATTCAGTAATATTGATTATTTAATTTTACATCTTTTGATATATAGCTGGGTTTGTTTCAAACTCATTTAAGCCCAAAAATTACAATTTTACATAATAATTGTATACCCCATATTTTGTACAAATTCAGTGTTTTAAAGGTTTTTATTTGTTTTTTCGGTATAATATTTCCATGGAATACACCTAATAACTCCGTAATTACTTTGTTGTTAATAATTTGGTTATTAAAACATTTCAATATTGATTAACTTGCTGTTTAGTCTGATTTGATTACTATCATAAGCCTATTTTTGAATGTTTCCAAAAGAAGTTAATTTTCTTTCTTTTGTCATTCTATTTGCTATTAACTGTATCTGCATTAATTATACTTTCAATTTCTGTATCGTATGTATTGAATTCTATTCCTTTTACATAGATTAATTCTTTGATAGATAGTTTTTTTTTTGGTTTATAGGCCATTCTGTGTTTACAAACATAGTGTCTTGGTGGGTCTGTTTGTACATTATACATGGTTTACTGATTTGAATAAAATTATTACATTTTTATGCCCTACTTGCCTCTCCGACTTACACAATGGAAAATTAAATGACATGATTTTAAATACAATAGAATATCTTGTATCTACTAAACTTTCTTTATACTAATAACATCATTGAACCATGACATGAACATCTTATGCCTAATTTTAACAAAAACATCTTATTATCAACTATTTTTTACTGTATCATCAAATGATAACAAAATAGCTTATCCTAGACATAATTTAATTAGAAAAAATAAAAAACTCCTATTACTAGTAACACTGTCAGTTACTAACTGTCTTGTGTATTTATTATTCTTATGAAAACACTTTAACTGTGATAAAAAATATCGTGTATCTATTTACACCTTACATCTAAAATATTATCTAATTAATAACAAATAACAAACATCTTAATATTAGGCATACCTTCAGTTATGAACTGTCCTTTGGTATTTTTGTCCTCACCATTTACTTAGCTATAATTAAAGAAAACATTTTATATGTAATAGTTTTTCTTATATCTAATTTAAAACTCTTATTACTAGTAATGTTGTCAGTCCTTAGACCGTCTTTCATTCCAATGGTTTTTATTATTATTATTCTACACTCATGGTAGTCTTTTTATAATACTTAAACTTCATTGAAGATTTTTTCATAGATTTTTTAACTATGTTTCTCACTATACACTCTGTAGTTTCTTAATTTTGTTATCTCACTTCACTTTATTGGATTCTACACTCTGGTAGTCTTTTTAGTGAGTTCTACACTCTGGTAGTCTCTTTTGACATGTTTTTTAACAAATTACACTTACAACTAATATACAATTTGTGTTTTATAGTATTGTATCTTGTAACTTGTTTGGGTTTACCTATATCGGTTTCAATTTTGTCTCATGGTATTTATTATATGATTAACATTTTGTTTTGGCATATCTCTTCCTGTTTCTGGTCTCTTTGTTGGAATCTTGATATGTTTTGTCCCTTCTTCAAATATCACATTAGTAGTTTCTTTATTAAAATGGTTTCATGACAGATTATTTCCTTTTTTATGGTCCTTCCCTTTTTGTACTGCTTCCCCAATCTACTGGGTATACTGCTGGTTTAACTGGTTTTTTCATCGTAGGTTATTTTACTTAATGGTTTTCTTTATTATCTTCCATTTTTATTCACATTTTATAGACTTAATTATACAGTTTCTAGGGTAATCCTTAAACAATTTATTCTTCTCACTCACTATGGAACTTTTTCTTTTATTTATGTAACATTAATTCAAATGTTTAGTGTGATAATTTTGTTATGTTACAATATATACATGTAGTTCAATATAATAACATACTAGAGCAGAGTTTAGTAGTGTATAGCCTAATATTGTGTTCATTACTGAACAAATTACTCGCCAACCGCCAATTTCCAATTTCCGCCAAAAATTCGATTAGTCAGTGCTTATACAAGACTCGAGCGTATAAGGAGTAATGATATAAGACAGGAATTACGTGCACTACCGACGAGAGAAATAACGTCATGGTGTAAAGACAGATGTAGGGACCATGTTATGTATATGAATTTTTAAAAGAATACCCTGGAAAGTCATAAGCTATGAAACTTTGGGAAAGCGAAGAAGTGTTGGGAGACCGAGGTTAATATGGTGAAACTGGAACAGTCAAAAGTGCCTAACCCTAGCAAACAAGAAGAAGAATAAGAAGAAGGAGAAGAAGAAGAAGAAGAAGAAGAAGAAGAAGAAGAAGAAGAAAAAGAAGAAGAAGAAGAAGAAGAAGAAGAAGAAGAAGAAGAAGAAGAAGAAGAAGAAGAAGAAGAAGAAGAAGAAGAAGAAGAAGAAGAAGAAGAAGAAGAAGAAGAACGTAAAATAATACAACATATACGCTGATCAAATCTTCATAAAAATATAATGCTGAAAAGGTGAAATGTGGTAAGCAAAATTGCTGATTATGTAAGAAAGATAATAAAACCGATTACTCAGCACTTCTGTCAAGAAAAAACGTATGGCTATAATAGAAAAGAACAAATGGAAAGATGGAAGCAAAACCTAACAGTTGTGACTAAAATTGTGTTACTGACTAACAGTTAAACACACCATGTCTCGGATGAAAAGTCGATCGAGGCAACTGTTTGGGTTTTGACTTGTACTTTTCTGTCACAAGTATAACGCTTAAAATACAAAAGTAATTTATATATAATTAACACACACGCGCGCGCGGGCACGTGTGTCTATATATCTGCGCGCCTGTTTGTTATCGGGGAACCAGAAAAATAGTGAAAACGAAGAAAAGTGATGTCACAGACGTGACTGCCATGCAACGTAGATCGTCATGCCATCCGTCTTGCTACGACCAAGATCCAATAGCAGGTAGAGATGAGTTGAATTGTGAAATGTCATGAGTTATGACTTGTTGACGTGTTACCTACAAACACATGTAGGCCTATATGCTACAAAATACGAGACCGAACAATATTAACACACTTGATTAAACAAATTTGAAAACAAAATTGTCTGTAAAACATTTCTTAAATCATTTTGTAGATATTAACAAGTACTTGGTACAGTATAGTAGGTAACATAAATCATAAAGGAGGCCTATAGCAAGCCGACAACAATACTGAGTATTATACATTGAATTGCAAAGCAAAAACAGTTTACAAACTCATGTTTAAACCTGCCATGAAAGTTTGATATGGGATAGCAAAATTAATCTTTAATTTTTTTGTCCATGATATTTTCGATTATGTTCTGTATTATTTTTTGTACCTGTATTATTTCCTGACTATGTAAAAAATATAATATAATGATAATAATTTTCTCAATTATAAAATAATATAATTTCACTTCCCTGTAAAGTCGAGTGCAGATCCTTCAGACCACGGGTTGATATTATCTGGATGAATACGTGGGTTAATTTAGTCTGTCCGGCCTGAAAAATCGCTTCCAGGAGTGTAGATATTTCTCGCTAGCACGGTTAAATACAATTCACACCGCGAATTAAAACTGTTACTGTTTAAATACCGTAGTGTATTAGGCGTACACCTTCCCTGTTACTTGACGTACCCATGTACTCCTAAACGGACTGTAGCACACAATTATAACAACTATCGCAAGTACTTTACGGGATTCTTATAATTTGCGTTCATTACAACTATATATACTGCAACGTTGTAAGTATTATAAAATGAATATACTTCAGTCCGTGTACTCAACGCAACTATATAGTGTTAATAAACGCCGGCTAGGTCGTAGGATTTTTTTGTGTGTTCGTTGCGTTAAGTGTATGTGGTTGCACAATAAACGTATTTTTCTAAAAAGAGGAGTGAGACGTTGAAGACATGAAACAATTAATTAAAACATAGTAAAAGAATTAATCAACGGTTTATTAAATATTGCAAAAAAATGCTTGATTAATAAAACTGGAAATTAACAAATACAAAATATTCTCTTTTATAAGGTTACACTCTGAAAACGTACCATATCTTTGCTATTCAGCACACATTAATAACATATAGTCTTGAATATCTAAACATATTAAACATATATTATGAACATATTATACAATTCGTTTATATTGCATGGGTGCGCCTTTGAATCATTATTAAAATAGCAACTAATTTATAAAAATAATATTAACTTTACTCAAAATAAAATTGAATTGTTGCTATCAATATTTTAGTAAAAAAATAACATTTACTTTAAGAATACTTATGATTTCTAATGAAACACCCAATTTGTAAAATTAAACAGAATGACATTATTATTTTTAATACTAACTCACAATTATGGCTTTTACTTTGAACATTTACATTATTTACATTTAAGTCTTTATATTACTTTATTATCTCATATTTTGTTCTTTACGAGATCTTTGCACAAAAATGTAATTTTTCATTTATCACCTCCATATTGTTGAGGTTACCGTTGCGTGTGTACGTGTGTGTGTGTGTGTCTCCTGAACAATGACAGTGACGATGATGATGATGCTGATGCGTCTTCGGTACTCTATAGCCTGTGTGGTCTGTGTTGGACCTAATTGCTTATAAAAATGGATACAATAAAAATACGGTAAACAAAATGGAATATAAAATTAAATATAAAATAAAAACTGAACAATTAAGAATTAATAAAAATGAACAACACATAAATAATAACATCAATAAAAAATGGGCCACATTCACATACATAAATAATAAAATGACAAAACTAACAAAAATATTTAGAAACACAGACATTAAAATAGCATACAAAACTAATAAAAATAATTTACAAAAACTAAATAATCCACACAACAAAGACAATACAACAACCAATGGTATATACAAAATGAATGCCAAGATTGCAATAAATTTTACATAGGACAAACAAAGAACAGCTGAAAAAACGTTATTTTGAACACCTTAACGCATACAAAAAACCAGAAATATATAAATCTAATTTAGCCACAAATGCAATAAACACTGGACATGAATTCGCAGACATAACCAACATGACACTAATAAAACACATACCACACAAAGGCACCATAATGAACATTTGGGAAAATCTTCAAATTTATAAACATAAAACACAAAACAAACTAATACCTGAACAAATACAAATCAACACAAAACACGACACAATTTTCAAAGCACTCAACATAGAAAATACACAAAATACTAATGTAGACACCACAATCACTCACAATAATACCAATTTAAAGGACCAAAGGCCAACAGGAAACCACAGCAAAAGCCAACCAACACACAAATACTTCACAAGGTTCAAAATTAGGAAGGCTGAGGATGGAAACACAAGGCTTCCCGAAACATTATATATGTGTAATTTATAAGGTGTATAATTTGACCCTAAAACGTGTAAAACACCTTCTCTTAAGAGGCAAATTTTAATACATATTTCTTTTTAAATTTAAAGAATTTTTTTTTATAAATCAATGTTTTATTAGCACTTGTTCCACTTCACAAAATCTTTCTCCTCTGTTCTCACATAAAATTTATTTTGCAAAAATAGGGAGTTGACGTAACGAACACAGAAATTCCACGACCTAGCTGGTAAGTTATTTGATAGGTCTACATACGTTGAGTAGTCTTGAACTACACAGTATATAAATTGTAATGTTGCAACACACACACACACACACACACAATTTGTCAAATTCTCGTCGCACATCACGGTTTTCAAAAAAATATTTTGTTTCTTCTGCATGCATTATGCATTAAATGCTTTAGTTTAGTCAATTTTCAGCAGACTTTTATCGCTGTTATCTGGGTCTAACAAATGATTGTTTCGATCTTACCAAGTTATGAACCACGTCAAATAAATTATCATAGTTCCTCGATTTTCGCTTTTAGTCCGTCCAGTACTTCTTCACC
The DNA here is from genome assembly GCA_034769895.1 of Magicicada septendecula. Classification (NCBI taxonomy): domain Eukaryota; kingdom Metazoa; phylum Arthropoda; class Insecta; order Hemiptera; family Cicadidae; genus Magicicada; species Magicicada septendecula. Next base: position 389,879,402 of record CM068368.1, on the reverse strand, counting down.
ATTTTACTGAGTCCTTTTTCCTTTTTCTATCCTGACAACGTATGTTTGTTTTATCTCTTCTTCTCTGCAACCCTCTGTTTATTGATGTTGCTCCGAGATTATATCTGCCTAAAACGTCTTCTTCCGTTATAATCTCATATAGTTATATGCATATATTTTCAAACACATATTACAATTGTTTCTCCAAATTTTATAGTTCAGCACAAAACTAACACGGACAATTCTGTTTCTTGTAAATCATCATGTTTCGCTATATGTTCCTTGTTCTTTTGGCTAGCAGTCTAATAATCCACCTTCTCGAAAGCAACAGACTATATCGCCTTCCATAATCTATTAAATTTGATTTTACGTGTTAATTTATTAAACGGTATCATCTATTCTAATTTTGTTGCATGCGATTCAGCCCTCTCTCTAATTCCTACTCCTGCCATGTAATCCTTCCCATAGGTTTCTCATAGTCGAGAAATGCCATAAAAAGTGGTCTTCCATGCTCATTGCCATGTTTCTTTTATACAAATCTAGGCTGCCCCAGGGACAGAAGATAGATGGAAACATAATATTTTCAGTTACTAATTCAAATTTTGTCGTTAGTTTGAGACAGGATTACGTAAAGTGAAACATTTGAGAAGGAAAAGAAAATTAAGATGGAAAGATAGAAGAAGAACAACAGCATGACAGTGTGGATAAATTAATGTAAGGAGAAAATAATCTAATCTAATTTATTTTACTGTATTTTTCTTTTTTCTTTCTACGTTCTTTGCTCCTTTGTGAAAAATGGTGAGCATATCCTGCTGTATACCTTAAGACCTTTTATACTGATTAGGTATTTCTCTTATAACTAGCAGCAGGCGTTTTCTGGACCCTTTTCAGAGTACATGCGCATGAGTCTTCTTTTTTCTACTTGCTCAACATAGGCTATGAAAAACACATTAAATCGCTATTTCTAACATATAATTCGTCATGTTACTATGTTAAGTTTCTTCAAATGACATCTATTAATTCATTTCTGTTAACTTCTCAATACCAGTTTTGTCTATGAATATATTTCGCATCTGATATTCAAAGGAAGATTTAGAAACCTTTTTTCTACTGGTCAAGAATTATTTTATACAGCATTGCAATTCGTTTATTTATAAAAAAAGCCTTTATTTTTGAAATTATAAAAGAACATTGTTTTATCAAAAAAAGTGAAAGAATATTTGTTTTTTAAAAGAACACTTTCTATCTATTATCTGGTTTTTATTTTATGGATTAAGATGATTTACTGACGGTAATACTCTAAATGCATCAATAGGATTTGTTTGTGTATTATAATTTCTAACCGTGTAAGTTGTCAAATAATTTTGGAGACATGTTTGCTAGAGCATAGTGATGGAATAAATAGATTGCCAAACTGAAAGAAAACATTTAATTTTGAGAAATTTGTTAATATTTATATTTTTTATATATACCGCCAGCTTGGTTTGGGAAGGAAGGCACGACATAGAAGGGTGGATTACGGGTTTCAGCTTTCTTAAAATCGCATATTCACGGTCCATATAATACACATTAGTCCGTCTACGTACTTCAACTCCTTACTCTGTTTAAACGTTGTTGACATAATACAATATACGTCGGAACGCAGACGACTGACGTCAAGGTCTACGTATAAAATGGTCACGTAACTCGGATCCTATATTCTTTCGCATCTTTTCCAATTGTACACCTATCGTACATCAATAAGAACAGAAACACACACACACTACACATTTTCAATCTGATGTTTTCCTTACATTCCTATGCCGTATACTCTCCGTTTTAAATAGAATTATACATTTCTGTTTATTCTATCACCTTTCGCTAGAATATTTTCTCGAAATTCTTCTATTCAACTGAGTCTAAACGGCTTTAATACTTGAACATATTACTGATTACAGTTTAGAAACCGCGTTCAGAATATAATATGTTCACTGCAAATTAAAATACAGGTTTGATTAGTACTTTTATTTTCTGACAGTTTTATTATTTACGGGGTACAACGTTTTCCACTTAATAAAGCTTACGAACAGGAAACATAAAAGTAAACATTTTCAATCCAGGGAAAATCTGATTTTCAAAAATACCATTGTGACGATTTAAAGCAAATTTAAATAGCACAAAAATAAAAGAAATACATTTTGGTTTAAATACCGCGTGAGAAAATAATCCATCCTCCCCGCTGTACCTAAATACCTGTACCAACTTGTAAAAAGTCTAGTACGGACATGCAAATTATACTGTTATGAAGCGAATACTAACAATCATTCTAATTTAATAAAAAGACGTGAGAATAATTACTAAATACCTAACTAAATAGAGAAAAGGTAGGATAATTAATAATAATTAATTAGTGGAAAGATACTAATAATAAAAGTACGAACTACTTTTCTCTTGACTCGTGAAGTGCGCCCCCCTCCCTACACACGGCCGCTAAATCAACCCCATTCGACTCAGAATATCCGACAAGTTAACAGCATCACAATGTGGCTGGAACGTGAACGTACATTTTATTTCAAACTATGTTACAGAAAGTTAGTGTTTTATGGTAAAATATTCGACATGTAGGTGAAACTAAGTGCAACGTAAATCTGATAATGTAACTTATATGTAGATAATGAATAAAAGGAAAATAATAGTCGACACATCTCTTTGTAAATCAAAGTTTAAATTTTAAGGTATATTTCATACCATGTAGGAAGATAAAATTAGTGTACATTAAACTAAAATGTGAGAAGTGAACTCGCACGTCCACAAGAAGCAACGACGTCAACATCACGAGCACCAGGCAGCAGAATTGTAGCGTGATGACTGTGATCACCACTTAGAATCGACAATCTTAATGGAGAAACTCAACCTACTACGAAGATCATCCCGGAAAACCGACTGAAGAGGATCCGCAAGAGAACCAGCTGCAGATCACCATTATACCCAGGTGACACAGAAAAGAACTTCTGTGCTTATATTGTTTTCTAACAACCAAAGTAAAAAACAGTAAAAGTTTTGAAAAGACTCTGTCAAACCATGTAAATCTTAACATAGTAATTTTGTATTAACTGTATATTAATCTAATCTATTAATCAAACTATTCTTCAAATAGTTTACATTATGTGGAAGTATTTTGAAATATTATGAAATTACAACCCGGATCCGTGATATTTAATGTAATCTAAAACAGTATAGCTTTGAACTCATCTGAGTAACACTTTAAAGAGTATAAGAGCTCTTGATGTAGAATCTATCAGAAAATTTAAAACATAAAAGAAAAAGGTGATAACCACTAAAGGTAGTATCAATCAACACATTATTCTGAAGTAAAAATAAAGAGATGTTTCTGATAAAACCAAAAGAGAGTAAGTAAATTTGAGTAACCTTGCACGAATTCCTGTTCTTTACAGTTTCCCATATTGTTGGTAAATAACTAGTACTAACAACGGCAGCCAGTTTAATTGACAGAGGCCAATTAAACGGGTTCTCTATGTTATGATGTCTTAGCAGGAGAGACATTATACAATTTTGTTTTATTTTATAAAACACTGTTACATGCTATACGATAGAATATATATTATTTAAGGCGAAAATGTGGGTGTATAATAAAATGATGTTTTGACTTCACAGTGTTGAATAAGGATAGATAAAATAACTAATTTTAAACATTGAGAAAGTAAATTAAATCTTGATGCAACGGCTTTCCTATTTACCAGGGAACCATTAACCTAAATATAAGCAACCGAAATATGGTGACATGGAGATAACAAAACATTTGTAATGAAACGATATTTAGTAATCCTCTGTTGAAGTTCTTCAACAAAGTAATTGACTAGTAGTAACCGTTATAAGTATCACTAACTTATTAATTTACACTTTGAACACACATCAGCTACGGAACCAATAGCTGACAAAACATGTATCGAGTTTTATCCAACCATACTAATTCACATACGATCCGTGTATTAAGTATTCGAACCCACCTAGTTGTTTGCAGATGGTATTGGTAGATAAATATGCAAAAATTAGGTAGACAACAACGCGAAAAACTACAGCTTGATTTAACAATCATCTAATGAAAAAAGTCTGCTGTCTAGACGTCGTAATACACAGTATACAAATGAAAAACTCGATGACAGTGAGAGGGAGACAATGAAACATACGGGAAAACAGAAGGAATACAAGTGGCAACAAGATGTAAACATTTTACTGTTTCTCTTCTACACGCATTTATTTCCACAGTCAAGATTATTGTCATTTCAAAATAATTTTGTCTTTCCTTTAAAGTAGGAAACATCTTTATCTAAAAAATCCTGCTCATTTTTTTCATACTTGATATTCCTATTTTACACGTAAACACTTTTGTAAATATATTCCTGACATAATAAGATCAAATTAACTGTGATTGATTTACCGGGAAATGAATGATTGATTATATTTAGGTCTCAGGCACAAACCACGACTTAATAATGGAGTATTAATGGGCGTTTAATGGGAACTAATAAAGCTTAAGGATCGATACGATAATGACTCTCAATGTGTGTATAATTGCAGTACGGAAGTACTCCTAGCACTTTATGAACTGTGGGGCTCTAAGTGACCCACAAGAGAGTAATGTAATATCGTGTTCATTGAATTACTAGAGAAACTGTTAGAGTAGGACAGGGGTAAATTGTGTATCAGGCTCCGTTATCAACCCACGGGGAACGTGAACACCGCAACGTGCAATGGTTAAGTGATTAATATTATAAGGTGGAAAAATGTATAAATTACATAATGCTATACGTTATAAACTAGTTTATTCGCAGGTGGAAACTGGTAATAAATACTTCTTTACAAACCAGCAATCATTTCATAATTACATCATAGCTTAACATTTGTTAAAAAGAAAATTTTTGTAAAAGACATTACATTTTGCTAACAACCCCCCCCCCCCCCAAATAAGATTGGGAAAACTCTTTTTTAAGTTCTATGACTAGACCATTCTCAAAAGGTCACCTAGATATGTTTTTAAAAAAAATGAGTCAAATCGAATGGGGCTGTTAATAGGCTACTTCTTTCAGATTGGTTGTGACGCCAGCGACAGACATTTGCTCCCCGTGCTAGCCTGGATTAATCGCATGGAATTATCTGATACGTTGGCCGTTAACACCTGGCTGGAACTGAGAGACTTCATAGTCAGTGGCGTAGTTAGGCTTTTTGGCGCCCGGGGCAAGGATATCGTCGGCCACCTCGCCTTCACAGTTAAAGGGGGACAACAAAGCAAAAATGAAGTCCCATACAGTGAACGAAGTACTTAATAAATGCAAATGTGTAGATTTCTGTATGAAAGCACGTCCAGCATAAGATTATTTGTTAAGTGGAAATTAAGAAATTACTTATTACAATGTTACCGGTATTAAATTTCTATACATTTATTTGTAACAAATGTAGACTATAAAAAATATAGTAATATAAAATATCGGTATGGAGAACCATAGATGACTTCCATGTTCTAAGATTTATATTTAAAATCATTTACGAAATGAAATGTTTCTATTCCACTACTAATATTTACTATAATACTTTACTACTATAATATTTACTACTTCTTTCCACTTATTGCTTCAGCCTTAACCACAGTACTGTGGTCACTAACGTATACCACCACACGTTATCGCACTCGATTTTCAGTGATGATGGCAGTCGACGGCACTGCCGAAACGTCTGGTTTTGCAGAAAACATTGGACTACGCCAAACAGTCCGGGAAGGAATTTTAACAACAAACTACTACTTTGTTGCCGATAACGTAGTACACATATAAAAATTATCCCCTCCCCCTTCAACTATAATTTTCATTTATAGAAAATTACCCCCAGCCCGTTCAACTAGCCTCTTCATTTATAGATATTTCATCTACGTTTCTACAGTGGATTATTAGGATCTTCTTATCAGGATACCTTATTTATCAAAATTAAGTACTTTACTCTTGTTACAACAAAAAATGTTTCAGGTAAACAGCCCTTTCCCCGTAACCGATCTTCACCAAAATCAATAGGCCTTGAGTATTCTACAACTCAGGCACATATGAAAAAAATATTTGATTATGTTTGAATTTACGGCAGTTATAGTTCGTTATAGAAAAAATTACCCTTGTTATCACATAAAATGTTCCAGGTAAACTACACCTTTCTCTTAACTGATCTTCACCAAAATCAATAAGTCTTGAGTCCTCTACAATTCGGGGTCACCAAAATCAATAAGTCTTGAGTCCTCTACAATTCGGGGATGCATCCAAAACATTATTTGATTCTGTTTGAATGTGCGGCTGTTATCGTTTGCCATAGAAAATACCCTTGCTAAACCTTAAACGTTGCAGGTAAACTACCCCTTTCCCTTAACCGATCTTCACCAAAAACAACAGATCTTGAGAACTCTATTATTCAGAGGTGTATGTAAAACGTTATTTGATTACGTTTGAATTTGCGGCTGTTATCGTTTGCCATATAAAATACCCTTGTTAAAACATAAAACGTTGCAGGTAAACTACCTCTTTCCCTCAACCGATCTTCACCAAAAACAACAGGTCTTGAGAACGCTACAATTCAGGGCTGTATGCAAAAAAGTATTTGATTCTGTTTCAATTTGAGGCTGTTATCATTCGTCATATGAAAAATTACCCTTGTTAAAACATAAAACGTTGCAGGTAAACTACACCTTTCCCTTAACCGATCTTCACCAAAAACAATAGGTCCTGAGAACGCTACAATTCAGGGCTGTATGCGAAACGTTACTTCATTCTGTTTGAATTTGCGGCTGTTATCGTTTGCCATAGGAAATACCCTTGTTAAAACAAAAAACGCTGCAGGTAAACTACCCCTTTCCCGTAACTGATCTTCACCAAAAACGAAATGTCTTGAGAACGCTACAAATTAGGGCAGTATGCAAAACATTATTTGATTCTGTTTTTGAATTTGCGGCTGTTATCGTTTGCCGTATAAAATACAATGTTTAATTCATAAAACGTTGCAGGTAAACTACCCCTTTCCCTTAACCGATCTTCACCAAAAACAATAGGTCTTGAGAACGCTACAATTGAGGGCTGTATGCAAAAAAGTATTTGATTATGTTTTAATTTGAGGCTGTTATCGTTTGCCATAGGAAATACCGTTTTTAAAACATAAAACGTTGCAGGTAAACTACCCCTTTCCCTTAACCGATCTTCACCAAAAACAATAATCTTGAGAACTCTACAATTTAGGGCTGTATGCAAAACATTATTTGATTCTGTTTGAATTTGCGGCTGTTATCGTTTACCATAGAAAATACTCTTGTTAAAACATAAAAAACGTTGCTGGTAAACTACCCCCTTCCCTTCACCGATCTTCACCAAAACAATAGATCTTGAAAACGCTACACTTCAGGGCTGTATGCAAAAAAGTATTTGATTCTGTGTGTATTTGCGGCTGTTATCGTTTGCCATAGAAAATACCCTTGTTATAACAAAAAACGTTGCAGGTAAACTGCTCCTTTCCTTTAACCGAGCTTCACCAAAAACCACAGGTCTTGAGAACTCTACTATTCAGAGTTGCATGCGAAACATTATTTGATTATGTTTGAATTTGCGGCTGTTATCGTTTGCCATAAAAAATACCCTTTTAAAACATAAAACGATGCTGGTAAACTACCCCTTTCCCATAACCGATCTTCACCAAAAACAATAAGTCTTGAGTACTCTACAAATCAGAGCTGTATGCAAAACATTATTTGATTCTGTTTGAATTTGCGGCTGTTATCGTTTACCATATAAAATACCCTTGTTAAAACATAAAACGTTGCTGGTAAACTACCCCTTTCCCTTAACTGAACTTCACCAAAAACAATAATCTTGAGAACTCTACAATTTAGGGCTGTATGCAAAACATTATTTGATTCTGTTTGAATTTGCGGCTGTTATCGTTTGCCATAGAAAATACCCTTGTTAAAACTTAAAACGTTGCTGGTAAACTACCCCTTTCCCTTAACCGATCTTCACCAAAAACAATAGGTCTTGAGAACTCTACAATTCAGGGCTGTATGCAAAACATTATTTGATTCTGTTTGAATTTGCGGCTGTTATCGTTTGCCATAGGAAAAAATTACCCTTGATTTAAAAAAAACGTTGCTGGAAAACTACCCCATTCCTTTAACCGATCTTCACCAAAACAGTAGGTCTTGAGTACTCTACAAATCAGGACTGTATGCAAAACATTATTTGATTCTGTTTGAATTTGCGGCTGTTAGACACACACACACAGACACACACACACACACACACACACACACACACTTTTCGAAAAATTATTTTTTTTCATGTTTTGAGGGATTGTACAATAAGAATCTGCAATAATCTCGAACACTATTTTTGTTGCCATCACCATAACAAAATTGATAACATAAAAATGTTGTAATAACCTTGCAAATTCCTTGTAGGTCTAAAGCTCATCGTCAAAACAATATCCTAAACCAACATAAGGTAAAACAAAAAACTACATTAAAATTAATAAAGTAAATCACTAAAAATTACATGTTTATGGTTTCGTCTTCTATTAATAGACACTTAATATTTTTTTCTATTTTGCCAGTTATCACAAATGTGTTCGAACGTCTCCTGCTCGCCCGCATCTCGCCGCTGTACGGATGATTTCATACGCAGCGAACAGTTCGGGCTCCGCAGAGAGCACTCGACCGTTCTTCAATTAGTCCGCGTTATTACGCATTTGTCTGACGCCACCAACAGGCGAGCGGCTACGGCCGCCGTTCTGTTGGACGTGAGCAAAACCTTCGATAAAGTGTAGCACGAAGGTTTTGTTTATAAACTCCCCCATTCTCCCTTCCAACCGTTCATTGTGTTTTTCATTTGGTCGTATCTCTGCGACAGAACCTTCAGGGTGAGCATCGACGGGACCTGCTCTGTAGTTCGCCCCGTCGCCGCCGGCGTACCTCATGGATCTATTCCTCGGCCCTGTTCTGTACCTTGTGTACACAAACTACATGCCTCTATTGCGCCGGAGTCATGTTGTCTTTGTTCGCTGACGAGGCAATGTATCACTGGAGCTCCCTGTCCCAGCGTTTTGCGAGCACAAAGCTGCAGCATCAGTTGAACCTGCTTCCGGAATGGCTACGGAAATGGCGAGTGACGATCAATACGGAGAAATCCGAGTCAATCTATTTCACGCATAAGTTCGTTTCCTGATGCCACCGCCTCTCCCTGGATGGGAGGCTCATCGCCTATAAAGAGTCGGTGAAGTATTTACGCGTTCGGCTCAACCGGTGTCTTTGCTTCAACGCCCACGTGACTGAAATCCTTGATAAGGCTCGCGGCGTCGGAATCAAGCTTTTCCCGTTTATCTTGTGCCGCAGCCCCCTCGCGCTGCGCACGAATGTCACCATCTGTCTCTTGTTCCTTAGGTTTGTACTAACCTATGCGACCTCCTCTTGGTGGTCACTTTTTTACACCACCAACAGGTGTAGATTGGAAGTATTCCAATCGAAAACTCTCCGTTCCTTGTCGGGATCTTCTTGATTTGTAAGGAATGATGTAATCGAAGAGGTCTTCGTTCCTACATTGTCAGCATTGTCAGCTTTTTTTCTGGTCGTTAGCTGCAACTCTTTTTGCTGCAGCTGCGACCTCCTCCTTCCCTTACCTAAGGACCATCAGTACCACGCAACTGCCTCCCCTTGTCCAGGTCAAACTACCTCGGGCGATTACTCGCTCTACCATTTAACATCTGTCCCTACCTTCTAAGCTATCTTCTCTTCCCTCCTTGCACGCCGACAGCACTGTTTGCCGCTGTTACGCCTATTGCTGGCACGGAGGCTGTCTGTGCGATCGACGCCTCAAGGCATCTGCTTGCTGAGCTTGAAACAGGTGACATCTGTCGCCTAAATCGGCTCAAGCAGCAGTGCCCAACAATAAATTACAATCAATAGTTTTCTTTCTCCCCCGGCATCTGCGTTAAAGCGTTGGCGATTGTCACCTCCAGTTATTAGGAACCTGTATATTGTACCAGAACTATGTATATCACCAGGCAGCCGTTGGGCTCAACCCAGATGCTGCAGTCATGCACTGGGTGCAAAGATGCCCCGCTACCACAATGCTACATGCTACAAACACTTTTTCAATTTTGTCTTTTGTTATTGCAAGACTTTCAAACACGAGCTTTGGTAAAAACCTAGTTCCAGATATTGCTATGCTACGTATTCGACCATGAGGTTCATTAAATAATACTTTTATTAAACATTGCAATTATAAAATAAAAGTACTATTTGTTACTACTGAAAATATTTTTTATCTGGGCTAATTTTATTTATCCGGACAGCGTAACAGAAATATTAATAACTAATTCCTTTTTTTTCATAATAATATTCTTGCTTACACTTTGATAAATTAGAAGTCAGACATATTTGAAGGGCTTCCTTATATCACAAACAAGAGGTCATGTTTAACATTCATCTCATGAATTGTTTGCAATAAACATTGACAGTTGGAATTTACCATTAATTATAATCATCTGATTAATTTATAATTATTGATTGTGGGGACGTAAACTGTTTTGGTGGAGATCTTTAGATTGCATTTATTACTACTATCTAAATTTTAAAAAAGGTTGATATATTTCGTGTTGATTTAACTTTGATCTGATATTAATTAGTATTATATTTTATGTCAGATTATATTTTTTATTATTATTCCGGCTGTACAATGGTTACATATTTTCTGGAAGCAAAGATTACAGAAGCGATTGAATACTCATTTTCCTCTTCTCCATCCAAAGATCTTAAATTTGTCGTTCCCTCAATAGAGTCTGACTTTTTTCTAACCAGGTCCTAAGAGGTTTTCCTCTTTTGCTTCTTCCTGGTGAGGCCCATTCCATAACTCTCCTTGGCAATCTTTCTGTGCCATTCTTTTAATGTGTCCATACCATTGTAATTTTTTTGTTTGAAGAAAATCAACAATTGAATTTTTTACATTCAGTCTATCCTTAATGACTTAATTTCTAATTATATTCAATATTTAATTTTCATAACAGCGAAAACGTTCGTTATGTTACTAAGGTCAGGAAATTCGTATTCTCTACTGTAATTATTAGCACAGAAAACATAGGGATAATGTGCAGTAAAAGATATTACGAAATGTAGGCCTACATGTATGAGAAAATATAAACAAACGTTAAAAATATATAAAGAAACAAAACTTAAGTGGGTATATTAAGGTAAATACTAAATGAATTTTTAAAGCATATATTTTTAATGTTTATGAAGAATGACACTAATATGTTGTGAGGTGCAATTTTGGTGAATATGACCTAACATTTGCAATTAGAATCAAATTCTACCTCAGTATTTTGACTTTCTAATTAGAACATTATTATACTTTGACCACACAAAGACGCTATTTTTGTTGACATCTTGAACATTTAATTTGTATTAAATAGTTAAGAGTGGGTACCATGTTACTTCGTTATTCTGTTTTACATCTGTTGAACAAATTTTTCCCTACAAATTTCACGAAGCCTTCGCTTATACTTCTATGAGCGCCAAATTTTTTTTTCTAATTACTCTTAGAGATAAGGCGATCTTTAAGACCTTTCAGTAATATTTTCCAAGTTTCTTCTGCATGTTCGTACTGAATTCACGTAAGAAGTGCTAAATATAATGTTGTAAATAGTGTTTTTGTACGATATATGCATATTAAAGCGCGTGGGGCATTGATGCGAGTAACAGATTACCTCTTCTGCGGGCTGTTTATATTTTTACGGCGGTCACACGGGTCGTTGTGTTGTGTTGTACCTAACTCCAATGAGGTCACTAATTACAAACTTTAATTAGAAGTTTGCACTAATTAACATAATAATCACTGTCCACTAATCCGCAGTTCACTATAACACACACACCAAAACTCAATAATATCAGTGGTCGATAACCTCTTCGAAATCCAGTATTTATACAGGAACTTGGCCTCCGCCGCCTTGCATTTTAGTGACATACGCGGGCATCGATACCGGTATAATAATGAAGGCACGTGTGAAAGGGACACAGTTATCTAGAGCACACGTAATTCTGGCGCGTTTGGAAATTCCTTCTTGCGCAGCAACAATTTTTGTTATTTTTTCAGCTCAACCAAGAAATATGTAAGAAGCATATCTTAGTTATTTATGTATGACAGTAACTGAATTTTATGTTTCGAAATTGATTATTTGTGGAGAATACTATTAACATAATAACAAATTTAATAGTAATAAAAATGAGTTAATATTAATAAACTTAATTATTTTTTCAAAAAGTAGTACGCTAACTGACGAAGCGCGATTAAAAGTTTACATTTGTACTTTAACTATCTGATAAAAGACACTTTATTGGGTGGAATTGTTAAAAATATTATTGCCAAATTCGCTCACTCAAAAATTGGAATTCAAAATAATTTTATTAACTTAATAGCAGTCCAGCCACTTCCCATAACCGTGTTTCGGTGTATTCAGTGAAAAATTAAAGTACACAGAATGATTATGCCAGAAACAATATTTATGTCTAGCATTAAATTACTAGGTAATTAACTGAAGTTTATTACATACACACGCGCCCGCCCTCTCTTTCTTACACACACACACACACACACACACACACACACACACACACACACACACACACACACACACACACACACACACACACACACAATAAAATAAAAATTAAATTCCTCTTTACGTTAATCTAACAACTAATGGCATATAATTATTAAAAATGTAGTAATTTCTTCATTCTCTTGCATAGCATTATTAAACATGAGATTCAGGGTAAATATGCAGGTATTCGACAGACATTGTTAAAGGGTGAGTGTGTGATTTTATTAAAATAACAGTGAGCCCGAGTAACAGTAATGCTTAGCAGACATTTAAGACAGGGCATCTGTTAGTTCCACAATCTACCCACTACAAATCTAAAGTAAGAGTTGTAGGCCGACCACTACAAGCATCCTCCCACTTATCCATTAAATCCAATCGATCTACATTTACAGACGAGATTAACTTTGAATAAATACGGATTATTCATTCAATTTTATTCACATCGGTCTTCACTACTGTATTTTATATAAGTATTTATTAAAGTTATATTTAAAAATCTTCAGGTATAAATCAATATATAAAAAAATTTTTCAACGATAATCTATTAATTTAATAAAATTCACTCTAGTTTCGCTATTAAAATTCTTAAAAAGTTTGCTACATTCTCTATAAAACGTAAGCTTGATACTTTAATATTTCAGCGTTATTTTAAAACATAAACAAGTAATAACATATTTATCTATGTTTAAAGCCTATTCAGATTGTCTCTGTTATAATTGTTACGATATGTGAACAAGTTACGAACCTGATTACTGACGGTTAACGCAAAAGAAAAAATGAATTTGGACAACGTTGATGAATCTTAATAATTATTCCAACAAAAATATCAAAGTAGGCTAGTCATCTGTTAGCACCGTGGTTTTTAAAAACTAAACGTTTTGGAATACGCGTTATGTAGGCCTATATCCGAAGTGCAATGCTACAGTTAGCCTATATGAGAGGTTATAATGATTATTCGTTTACAGCTACAACGTCACACTGTTAAATCATTTATAATTTATAATAAAGTAATATAGTTTTTAATTAAAAATTCTGAATTTGTACTTTGAATAATTAACAGTTAATAACATTACCTAAAACAATGATGTGGCACCATCGAGCAAATCAATTTTAACGAAGAAAATAAAGTTTTAATAGGTAAGTGGGAAGTGCAATAATGACACAATATTAAATTCGTAAAGCAAATATAACAAAGAACATAAACACTAAAAGCATAAGAAGAAAGTTATAAAAATTTATGGTACGGTGAATACGTAATTGAATTGGTAAGTATGATGTGTTGGGAATGAAACTTTAATGAGGCTGCACTAATACAGCTGGCTGTAATACCGGGTGCCAAGATTGCGCAATTTTGTAATTCTCATAAAACTGATAATACAGCACCTGTAATTTGATCCCGTACACACAATCAGACCTTTTTTTAACCCTTATAGTTGGTATACCATTGTATTTAGTTTTTTAGCTCATTCATGTGTGTAGCTGTATTACGGCTGCACTTCTCTTACATAATTTTTATTTACGGTTTTTACATGTTATACATTGTACTTTATGAACTCTGTGACTTTATATTTCAGCTAATGCGAGGAATTACTGCATATCTGTTGGAAGACTAATGAAACTACAAATCCCTTCTAAAAGTACGACTGTGTCTAGTTTATTTTATTATTTACTGTTATCTACTGTTGTACGATGAAATCAATATTCTATTGTTTTCATTGGACTATCACTAGTATTTCGCTCTTTATCTGGAATATTTCCATTCCAAATAGGTTCCAATATATTTACACTCCTAGTTGATTTATGCCATTCGTAAATAAGAACACTGACAATACAATACGTCTCAAGTAGATATGTAGTTATATCTAGCTCATATGAGCCTGTGATCTGTACAGTGTGAAGTGTGAATCACTACGCATAAATGCTGTTGCAGAAATAAACTACTTAGCGTATACATTCAAGAGGATGGATGTTCGGTTACTCAAACAGCCATACCGATATTTTGGGTTGAGTGTCCTTGACTTTAGCAGTTTTTCGCCTCCTTGTTCTTCTTTTACTACTTGCTTCACGTCAGTCTTCATACTTGTCGACACCAAGATCTGTATCACTTCCACTGTTACAGTGATGCCTACAACTATCTTTCTATACCGATCTTTGTTTGGTCGATCAATTTCATTGTACCTCAGTTAGTATAACAAACTAATTAACAATCGTCTGCACTACACCTATAAAAATTCATTTCCGTATTTTGAATTTGATTTATGCTTTAGAGGAAGTCATTATCCCGATTATTCCTTCCAAAGAAATGGCACAGAATTCCCAGCTACACGATAATGACGACCACTGTTTCTGAGAATTTCAATATAACAATCTCCTAGATACAGAACAGCTACGAGAATGTGTACAAACGTATAGTAAGCTGTGAAACCTACCTGGAGACTAGGACTACAAAAACTCTATTAAGTCGACAAGCCGAGATTTTTCTCTGAAATCTAGTTCAGGTAAAATATTTAGTTACTTTATTAGATATATTTTCTACGATTAAAGATTAATAGGTATTATAAATAGATATAGTGGTTACAGACCATTAATGGGAATCATTTTGTCTACTAGTCGGCTATTAGCTATCAGCTTAGTCGATCTTTGTGATCTTTACTTAATAATAATCTGATAGCAGTTACTCTTTTCAGAGCTGCAATTAACTGAAATTTTTGACTTAGAGTTAATTAACCTTATATCTGTTACAAAAGAGTCGAATATTGATTTTTAGCTGTCTCAATATACAGCTGGTCTAATAAATAAATTGATTCCCATACAGTTCTGTATTTTCAAACTCTAAATTCAAATACTATAACGGAGAAATAAAACTCCGTTCTGAGGGTGAAGTGACCAGAAAAAACAGACTTTTACTGTTTTGGATAGACAATGACCTGAAGCAGCGGATTAAGGTTTCTAGTACAATCAAACTAGAGTATTATGAAATTAATGAGTTAGTACACCATTATGAACTATAGTAGTTAGCAGATCATAAATACATTATATAAATAAGATATTAATTTAAATTTACACAAAATGACCGTAGTGATAAAATGTTTACAATTCTTGGGAGATGCCTGAACGTTAGAAGATATTTTGATTGTAAAAGATCTGCTGTAACTGACTGTACATGATATTATATTATGTTCCTGTGAGTCCTTATAAACATTAATACACAGAGGAGTAGATCTATATCACATACAATAAGTACAAATTAATCGATACAATCATTTAATTACTGACCTTTCTCTAGATATCAGGTTAGCGTTCCACCTCTGAAGACTAATTTCACAGGAATCCAACAATAGCCACTTTTCTAATCTCACCCACTACGGTTTCCATGGATGTAGTTTTTCTCCAGGATAAACTTTTTGACAGTCGCTCTGCTTTAGCTTCTTTCTTGTGTTACTCTTCCTAACTATTGATCCCACATTTCCTCAACCATCTGTCATAACCTAATTCAATATAAAACCTATTCCCAGTTATGAAACCTCCCGTAATGTTTGTTAAAAGCTTTTCTTAGACTTTTATTTTATCAGCTACAGCTTTCAGAGTTGCATCTGAATCCCCGGTTATGAGGTTTATTCCTACTATTTGTCGGTTTTAGGCCTACATTAAGTTTATATTTTAGGGGACCTACGTCTCTCTTATTTCTTTCCTAAGGCTGGGGCGAAGTTTTTGATCATCCTTCTTTTAAAGTTATCTTCACATATCAAGTAATGTTAGTTTTTAAAATTTACTAAAAACGGTGACTTTAATTTGATTTAATTATGTCTAAATATCACTATAATATTGACGACTCGGAACACAAAGTTTTTTATAAGTAAAAACGTAAAGTTTTACCTTACAGCCTAAACCGGCTTTCACCTATAGAAGGCTTCATCAGAGGCTCTGATGAAGCCTTCTATAGGTGAAAGCCGGTTTAGGCTGTAAGGTAAAACTTTACGTTTTTACTTATAAAAAACTTTGTGTTCCGAGTCGTCAATATTATAGTGATATTTAGTTAAGTAACGGACACGTCATGGACAACGAAATCCAAGAATTTAATTATGTCCTTTTTTCTTACGCCTACCTATACTATTTAGTCGCTTGACGGATTCATTTACAAAATTTTGTATTGTTCACATGATGACTCTAATTTTGTTAGTCACCTGCTATTTCCATGAATGACACTATTATAAGGAATTTCACTACACTAAATTTCCCACTATCAAACATCTTAAAATACGCAGTGATTTTATTAAAGTTTTTCTTTCCCTTCGTTTAACGTTTTATGTACATAGGCTAATTCGTGGAAAGTAAATATTGTTTTGTTCCTACTTTCTCAAGTCTAATCCTGTTATTATTTTTTGTGTACTCGGTTTTATATATTTTAATTATTGTGTGTGGAAAATTGAATTAAACTAAGCTTTTCACCTTAATATTATTTGCATTTATGCATTTTATTAAGAGTCTGTTGTTACAACAGAGTATTGCGTGGTATTGTAATGTATGCTAACAATTCCTTATCAATTTATAGTAGTTTGCGGCTTTCTAAACACTTTATTTTCACGGGAACCCGACATTAGCGACTTTTCTAATTCACGTTTCTAATTGCATAACAAGATTTCTCATCCATTATATTTCCTAAAAAATACACTTTTTTTCAATACCTATTATTGTAAGATCACTCTGATTTTATTTCTTTTCCAAAGTACTCTTCAATAAAAAAAAAGCAGGAGCAAGTAGTAGTATATTATTTCATTGTTATAAAACCTAATAAAAACCTAACCTTACTATTAGCAGCAGGTAGTTATAAGTTGGTGACAGAAAAATTTATTTTAGTAGAAGACAGTTTTTTCTGTGTAAGTGCAATTGTTAAGTAAAGGTAAGTAGGCAAGTACTGAAAGCAAGATGTCATTCCGTACGCACACTACTTTAGTATTTTCAAGAAGGATAAAAAGAAAGATGGTTCCGTATATACAGGTTAAAGCTGCTTGCGTGTCGTCACACAGAGTTCCCCCGCTAATAGAGACACACGAGCAGGCTCTTTCTCTTGCTTCTATTGCTTTTTTAACCTAGATTTTTTACTCTGTGTTTTACAAGTTAATGAAGGCAGGCCTGCTTGTCAGCTTAACTATGTTTTTGTATTGACAATAAATGGAGAATTATAAGAGTTTTACACCAGTGTCTTGCCAGAAAAGTTAGTTCAACTATCAATAAAATTTTAAGGTTTTGTTGAAAAATCTTACACATAAACTCTCAAAATATTTTAAGAGTATTTTTTTATTATACTTACTCTCACGTAAGAAGTTCTAATTTGAAATATTGGTTTCTATAGTATATTGAATTTAGTTTACTCTGGAATTCAACAATTGATTAAATCATTTCTGTTAACTATTATATTCATAGGTTATTAATAATTGTAATAAACTTTTTTCTTATTAAAATTCTTATATAAATAATCATTCTTTTTAATTATATTCTGTAGCACGTTATCCATATCTATTTTTATGTTACTAAAGCACGAAAACCTAAGTATATTTAATAATTACATCTTTATGAGTAAGAAGACTGCAATGTAGGGGAAACTTAAAATTGTAATACAGCCCCTCTCCAATTCACAGTGTTTAGAAAAGGGCTATATAAAGCGACAGACTCAGTATCAAGAAATCAAAAGAGAATCCAAAGATTTTTTAATTGGCAGTCCCTATAGACAGTCAATTTCCTGTTTCAGCTCTCCTCTGGCGGCTATTTATTATCGCCACCATACCTGACGGATTCTCTTGCATCATTACTACTCGCATGCAGGGACCCTAATCCAGTAACTTTACCTTCTCAACAAACACTAACTTTGGTCACGACAGACTATGCCCGAGAATAGTATCTGGAGACACCGTCTTTAATCTACTGTTTCCTAAGAGAACATGTATAACGAGTAACCCTCCGCCGAATTGTTGCATGTAATAGAACCTTTAACAAGAAGCATTTTAAAATAGAAAATGTTTATAAGGACGTGTAGCACATTTGCGGCCGATCGCTGGTGCGTGATCGAAAATGGGAACCGGTGAGAAACTACTTATTTGATGTCAATAACGTAGTACACATATAAAACATCGTTTATGAATGCGACTACATTTAACTTATAATCTGCACATTGGTAAATGAAGAATGAATTCATTGATTGGTGAATGAACATAAATATATATATATATTGTCACGACACAAATAGCCAACCCCGTACCAGAGATAAAAAAATATATTTATAATTGTAAAAAATACCTCTTATCAAATGAACTGATTGATTTTAAATAAAAGTATAAGGAATATAACACGACAATACGACGACTTTAACCCAACCCAAGTGATTGAGCCAACAACCCAAACATAAAGAAGGGAACCACGGAACATACTTATTAAAATGTAAATATTTTAAAGTGATTGAGCCAACAACCCAAACATAAAGAAGGGAACCACAAATAAACAACGAGGATAAGAAAATAATAAACCTAAACCACAAGGAAACAAGTTTATGGGTTTAAATGACCCCAAAATGTCCAAAGAAACGGATGAAAGGACCTAATATATTAAACGAACAAGGAAAATGAAGAAGGAGGGAGACAAGCAAAAGTGAAAACCAAGAATGGTTCACCAAAATAAGTAAAATAGCACTCAACAAGAACATTGAAACCAAAACAAGGGTTATCAGGAGGAAGGAGAGATAACGGTTACTACCCATTAAAAAGGCAACCTAAACCACCAATAAGAATTGTTATTAGTTAGTAAGTATTAGTTATTAAGTATTAATTGTCATTAGGATTAAGTCATGAAAGAGAAATAAGTATAGGGGTCACCCACTATCAAACAAATGATATTAACAGTGATACAGTGCAATAGTGTAGGTGTAAGAACCCCAAAGTGAAGTGTGACACTAGTGAAATTGTAATTAACAATAAGTGATTTACAAGTGAAGGTAAGGTAAAAGTTGGAAATAAACAGTACATTAATAGCTGATGAATAAGTAGTATTAAGAGTGAATTATAGTATGAGGGATAGAAAACACTAGAAGTGATAATGACTTTTTATTTAAAAGAGATGTTCAATAGAGCTAAGTTTAACTGTAGCTAGTAGTAAGTAAAAAGGGAGGATTCCAGAATAGAAAAATTGAAGGTGTTACCATGGAGGGAGTATAAAAATTGTTTAGAGATTGAGAAGTCAAAAAACTAACAAAGATACCTAATTTATAAAGGACTATTATTAATTTAATAACAAGTGATGTGGTTTATCACAACACAAATAATATGTGTTATAAACTAGAAAAATAGCAAATAAGGATAAGTTAGGAGTGAGTGATGATATTTCTTAATCAAAATAATAACTCTAATAACTTATAAAAAATTGTGTTCATGTTATTGTTATAAGAGGATATGGCTGAATGCAATGTGCAGTCCATAAGCCTAATGTTATATTTTTAAGATTGAAATAGGGAAAGCAATGTTGAATAATAAACAACACACCTACAGACTCAAAACACAACACAACTAATAAAAATAACAAAGTAAGGCCAAATAGGCTGAACCAAAATGTGATTTGAACGAAATAAGTAAATTATTATAATGGCTACTTAGGCCTAGAAAAAAAACATAACTGTCAGAACCCAACAACCAAAAATTATAACAAATTGAATCAGAATTTAGAAAATCTGAGGTGAAGGAATCACCAAGAATAAATTGTAGATCATTTATAACACAAAATATTGTAATAGGCATTATTATATAAAAAGAAATGTAATTAACAAGCATTAACATAATTGTAAAAACTTAAAATCTGAAAATACCCAAGCTTGTGGGGTATCAAAATAATCTATGAACGAGAATAAATACTATAGTGACAATATTTAATAACCAGGAAGGAAGATGGAGGAATAACAGTAATCAGAAGATATACGAAGAATTCGAAGTTTCGATGACAATACATCAACTCAAAATAAGCCTATTCAGAAAATACCGTTACTATGGAAATAGCGGTTGTTGACAGAAAATACCGTTAGAAATTAGTAGAATAAAAAAAAGCGAAGCGTCACCAAGCCATACAGATGCAAAAGTTCGGAAGAGCAGTTTTTTCAGTGAAAATCATGAAAATAATAGTATAAAGTTGCTGAAAACCGATCATCAAAGAAGCAGATGACCACTACAACCAAGATTACAAGACCCAAGACCTGAATAAACGGAAATTATCCATAAATAGAACGTCCGAATACAAGACGAAAAGGACGCCACATTTACAGAAGACCGAAATCCAAGAAAACTGATTTTATGCAGCCAATTCCTATCTCGAACCAACTACAAAGGCCTATACACGTCGAATTGTTAAGTACTATCCAATTATTTATTTTCCACCAAACCTAATCACTTTAAATAATTTTGAAAGGTAAAATTACCACACTATAAAGATAATATTTCTCTTTCATAGAGTATTTAAGCAAATTAAAACATAATGAAACTTTGTTAACATAAAATAACCTAAGAAATGAACACGAACTTACAGAACACTTTTACAACACAACACCACAGATTGTAACAGCACACTTTATCTTTCATGTACACTTAGATTAAGGTAATTTGTATTTTTTATTGTAACCATTGTAGTTCTTTAATTCATAGCCAAAAGAATCCACGGATTTTGAAACCAAAACTGCAATAAGCCTAACGTAAACAGTGACGCTAAGTTAAATGTTTTCTAAATTAATTCGCCGCCCTGAAAATAAGATCTCATGTAATCAATCGATAATTATTTTGTTGTAATTGTAAATGTTTCCAGTTATCACCATTAAAAAATATTCATTACAGGGAGTAACCAGCGTTATCATTTCATAGGGAGTGCTATATAATAATTACTTGTATTGAAGAATAAATTGTAGCAGCAAGCTAGTTGCCAGTTATTCGTCGGAAGCGACGATTGAGACGGCTGTGCGAGCGGGAACGATTTGAATACACCAACCCGCTACGCTGATAACTTGTTCAAATACAGTTTTTAGTTGTTTTGTAAAACGACTTGGCGCCACCCGGGATTATTACACCCCCTAAGAATAACAGGTAAGGTTACTGCCGTAATATACAGGTGATCAGAACTACGCTACAAACATCGCTAGCCACAAAATTACTGTAACGACCCGGTGCGAGGCGAACGCACTAATCATCCAAACACATTATTTTTTATGTACACATTTTGCAGGTACGACACAGTTTGATTGTTACAAATTGACGCATACAACGTGAGGCTCGAACGAAGAAGAGGGCGTCCACACTATTAGATTGTTACATATTGGCGTACAACGTGAGGCTTAAACATCACGAACACGTCATTATACAGATACGACTAAACGAAGACGATCGGATCTTCTCGTTACAAATTGGCGCCCAACGTGGGGCTCGAACGAAGAAGAGGGCGTCCACACTAATGGATTGTCACAAATTGGCGACCAACCGGTGAGGCCGTAAAAGAAGGCCCACGGCGGCTATGAAGAGACACTCAATGTTTACCAGGCAGGATAAAAAGAAAGAAATTGAAGTTGAAGGTCAGCCAGAAGAGATGGAAGAAATTGAAGAAATAATCGGGGAGTTAGTTGAAGAGGACGTTCAGGAAAACCAACCTGAGAATCCAGTTCAACCAGAACCGGAAGTGGAAGTAATGATAGGGGACCAACCACTAAAACCAACGGAAGAAACGAAGTTAGATCACATGCTGAACTTCATGATGGAGCAATTTGGACAATTGAGTAATAAATTAGAGTCAAACAAGGAAGAACTGAATAAAAAATTGGAGTCAACCAACACAAAATTAGAGTCAATGCAAGTAGGAAGGAGAGAAGACAAGGAAGAGAGAAGACAAGACAAAGAAGAATTGAATAAAAAATTAGAGTCATTGAGAAGGGAAGACAGGGAATTCCTGAATGAAAAACTGGACCAAAACAATGAAGAATTGAATAACAAACTGGACCAAAATAAGGAAGAATTTAAGAAGCAATTCAAGGAGGACTTAGAGATCCTGAATAACAAAATGGAAAACAACCGGGAGGCGTTAGAAGAGAAGAGTGAGGAGTTGAAGAGACAAATAACAAAGGATCTTGGAGTGTTAAATGACAAGATTGAAAACAACTGGGAAACACTCCAAAGACAATTGAAGGAAGAAAGTGAGAAATCAAAAGATGAATGGAGGCAACAGTTGGCTGAGTGCAAAAATGAAATCAAACAGACTATCACTGAAACGAACGAAACAATAATACACGTCCAGGAAGAGTTGACAGAAAAAATAAATCACGTCCAAGAGGAAGGAACTCTCAGGATCCAAGAAATACAGAAGACCACCACCGAAGAGTATAACAAAAATAAACAGGAGGTGCTTCAAGAGCTGAAGGAGAGGCACAAGGAAATCCAGATTGATGTCAGCGAACGCGTTGAAAGGGTATACACCACCATCAACAAGATTGACGAGAAAACGCAAGAAAATAAAGAAAAAATTAGAGAAATCAGTCAGAAAGAGAAGCAGATGCAAGAGGAACTGGACGCTTTGAGGGAGAAGCCTTGCAGTAGCACTCATATATTTACGAATGAAAATAGGGAAGTGATCAACTTCAAGAGTTACCGAAGAAACCCCATAGAATTTCTGAAAAGGGTGGAGGAGCTCATCGAGAGGAACAGAGATACCAGATGGACAACGGTGAGAAGTCTTATCGACGAGATATTTCGAGACACAAATGACAATTGGTGGACAGCCACACGACCAGAAATCAGCAGTACGCAAGAATTTAAAACGTTGTTTCGTGAAAAGTACTGGTCGGAATCGACCCAAAATGTGGTAAGGAACGATATAAGCAACGGAAGATATGAGCCACAGGCTGGGCATACATTAACGTCTTACTTCTTGGGCAAGGTCTGCTTAGCCCGAAATCTCGAACCAAGGATACCAGAAGAATCCCTAGTCATCCAACTGGGATATCACTACGAAGACGCCATACAGAGGGCCAGGAGACAGGGACAAATAAAGACCCTACAGGGAATGGCCAACTTACTGGAAGACCATGAAAACGATAGCCATTACAAGAAGAATCGTGTGATCAACCAAAGGTACAACCGGGGGAATGAAAGTTACAACGTGCCAAGCCACAACTTACACTATAGTAATACCCAGAACAACTACCGGAACATAATGAATCGTAACCCAAATAATTACCCAGGGGACCAACCATTCCATCGGAATCAACCCAACTACAATCAAGGTAACCAACCAACCAACAGAGATCATCCGAGTTACAACCAGGGGAACCAACCAAATAACAGAAATGCACAAAACCCTAGTGCACCGAATAATCACAACAGGGGGATAGAACAAGGTAGGAATACAAATGGCCACCCAAATAATCACAATTACTATGGCAACCGGTACGACCCGAATCACCCATATAACAGAGGAAACGGGAGTAACCAAAATAGGAGTGACATCAGGCGTCAAGTCAATTTTATCAGCGGGAGGAGACAAAACAACCATCGGCGATATTGTCCCATTAGAACCAGCACAGTGTACAACAATTCCCAATACGACAACCAGCAAGTTACAGGAACGAGGACAATAGAAGCGCCAAGGAATCACATAAGTGATCAATCAACCTCAACCAATGAAATGGCAGACCAAGTAAATAGTCTGGCCAGTGGTTCCCAGCCACCTTTAAACTAAAAAGGTCAGTGAGAAACCACCAGGACCCTTCACATGACCAATCACTTGGGTTAAATCGACAAATTACGACGGAAAGTGAAATAAAGAAGATAACCATAATATCAAACAATTATTTAAAGGACATCAGGGAAGAACTTCTGGAGGAGGAGGATAACCCCTTGTCAACAACAAATAGTGAAATAGTGCATATAAAAGCCATTATTAATGGAATCAACACTGTCATAATGATCGATACTGGGTCAAATGTATCTCTCGTAAACCAACCTGAATTGGAGCGGATCCAGGCCAACTCCAATATACCTATCCCGACTTTACCTATAAATAATATCGTCATAATTGGTGCCACAGGCAAACAAAATAAGACCATCAGAAAACAGGTCTCTTTAGAGCTGAACAGTCAAAACACAATCATACCCATTATTTTTCTTGTCGCAAATGGATTACCATTTAACATGCTGATTGGATGCGACGCACTGAGACAACACTCGGCAATTATTGACATGCAGAAGGGAATAGTAGTGCTTACTTCTGAGAAGGGAGTGTGGTCAGCCAATATAATCAACAATAACCCAACACAACTAACCCTAAATCATCATAAGGGGTTAAAGAGCTATTATTGCCAGACATATCAACCATCAATTACCATAGAAGAGGAAGAAGGAGAGGGAGAACTGTGGAAAAGAAAAATCGAAGACATTAGAAAGTTCCAAAGAGAGAGACCTCAGCAAGAGGTAACGGGTGAACAGGCTGAAAAACTAATAGCCATATACCAAGAATACCATCACGTTTTCTCAAATACACCAGGGAAGGTCAAAGGTTTCCAATGTAAAATCGACTTTCGAGAGCCCATTGACTTCCACAGAAAATCTTACCCAATCGCCTACTCCCTAAAAAACGAGGTGAGAAAATAAATAAATAGAATGATGGAGGAGGACATCATTGAATACAGTCAGTCTCCTTACACGAGTCCTATAGTCGCAATACCAAAAAAGAACGGTAAAGTCAGAATATGTTTAGACGCCCGGGAGATCAATAAGATGATCATTAATGATCGAACGTCTCCGGGAGAGATCGAAGAGATACTCAAGAAATTCCATGGTACCAGATATATAAGCACCTGGGATACGGTATGTGGGTACTGGCAGGTGGAGCTGCACCCACACAGTAGGAAGTACATGGCATTCATCTTCGACGGAAGGAATTACCAGTTTAAGAGGTTACCTTTCGGCCTCGTTAATTCCGTCGCAGTGTTCGTCAAATGTATGGACCAGGTCATAGGTCAAGAAGCATTGCAGTTCACAACAGTGTATGTGGACGACCTTTTAATAACATCATCTGACTGGGATGAGCACTGCGATCGGGTCAAACAGGTATTACAAAAATTATCTGTAAATAATATCACATTGAAATTAGACAAGTCCAAATTCATAGCAAACCAAGTCAAATTCTTGGGTTTCAACTTAGCAGAACAGGGGATAACACCATCCCAAGAGAAGGTGGAAGCTATTCAGAACTTCCCCACCCCAAAGAATAAGAAGCAGCTACAATCCTTCTTAGGTATTTGTAACTACTATAGAAAGTTCCAGACCAATTATTCTTATTTAACAGCAAAGTTCTCTAAACAACTATCAGCTAAAGAAAAGTGGACTTGGGGGAAGGAACAAGATGAAGTGCTAAAATTAATCAAAACAAAATTTCTTGAAACTATAATGCTAAACCACCCTAATTTTGAACAGCCGTTCTATTTAAATTGTGACGCCAGCGATGTGAGCCTGGGCGCCGAGTTATATCAAGAGGATAAGGACGGACACCACCTGGTTATCAGCTTTGCCAGCAGGGTACTGAACCGATGCGAACGTAACTACAATGTTACTGAAAAGGAACTACTCAGTATTGTGTTCGCATGCGGAAAATTTAGGACGTATATCCTCGGATATCCCGTCACCGTCCGAAGTGACCATAAGTCCATTTCCTTTTTGAAACAGTGTAAGTTAAGTCATGGGAGGCTTACACGATGGATACTCGCATTAAAAGAGTACCACATAACGTGGGAGTACGTTCCAGGGCGTAAAAATGTTGCCGCCGATGTATTATCCAGAATAAATGTCACCGATCAGACATTTGAAGGAGAAAAGGAGAAGATCGTCAAAGTGTTTTGTATAATAAAGAATAGAAAGGACCTGGAAGATATTCTAAACGAGGTAGTGGTACAGCAGAAACAAGATTCTAAATTACTAAACATAAGAAACAGACTGTTAGAAGATGAAGAAGTTGTGAATAAATATTATTGTATCCACCAAGATATACTCTTTGTTAAAACAAGAAAACATGATAGCACATGGAAACTTGTAGTTCCAAAAACATTAGAAAATAAGATAATTAAGGATTATCATGTTCGATACGGACATATGGGAATTGTAAAAATTGTAAAAGCATTAGAGGAGGAAGTCTTTATAAAAAATATAGTAAGGAAGGTAAACCAAAATATTAAAACATGTGTAATATGTCAAATGGTAAAGACCAATAACGAGAAAAAAGAGGGAACCATGATACCCATCACCTCAACAACAAAGTTAGAAAAAATATTCCTCGATATATGTGGTCCATTCCCACGTAGTGGAGGGAGACATAAATACAAGTTTATTGTAATCATGTTAGACCACTATACAAAATATACAAAATTATATGCAATAAACAGAGCTACTACTAAGAAAATACTGTAAATAATAAAAACTAAATATATAACTGAAGTAGGAAGACCATGCATGATAATAACTGACCATGGAACGCAGTTCAAAGGAAAGAAATGGCGGAACGAGTTACTAAAAGAGAATATAAAAACCTATAAAACTTCCAAATACCACCCTAGTAGCAACCCTGCAGAGAGAGTGCTAAGGGAAGTTGGACGAATACTAAGAACTTATTGTCACAACAACCAAAAAGAATGGCAAAAGTATTTGGCTTCTACCGAAGCATTTCTAAACATTAGTTACCATCAATTCACAGAAAACACCCCATACCTGATGATGTTTGGAAGAAAGCCCCACAGAGAGATACAAGACTTAATAAACTTCCCAGTCAACCCAAAAGACCCCTATGATGAAAACCACTGTTATAACCGTATTATGGAGAAAATAGAAAAACAAAGAGCAAGGTATTCACAGAAACAAATTAAAATAATAAAGTACCACAAGGGAGAGAAAGTGCTAATCAAAAACAGGGAACTACCCAGTACATTTGAAGGAATAGCCAAAAAATTGCTATTGTTATACGTTTGACCATATGTCATCACAAAGGACAATGGAAACAACACTTACGAGATAAGTAATATAACCACCAAAAAAGTAAAAGGAGTGTACAAGCAAGCTTCCATAAAGAAGTTCTATGAAGAAAACTAAATAACTGGAATACGTTCATCCAGAATAAGTGTGACTATCATACACTTGAAGGAGAAGAGGTGCATAATAACGAAGTGTCGAACAAAAAGGAGAAGGCTATAATATGGAATGGAAATGATAATATAATAAATCCACAACCGTGAGAATTGAATTGATACCAAAATAAAATTATATATAATAAAATGTACGGCCATATGTCATCACGAAGGACAAGTAACTGTAAATAAAATACAGATACCAAAATTCAAAAATTATGTGAGCACAACTTGCAACAACATTTCGATGACTTATGAGGCCTAAAATAAAATAAAAAAATATCAAAACAAAGGAATGAGTTACATAAATTCCTACTAAGTGAAATCAACTTACAATATATTAAAAAGTTGATGTGTGAAGTATATGAAATAATTAAACAAAATGTACCAAAATAGGAATACGCTACACAAATTCCTATGGTGTAAGAAAATTAACTTACAAGCTGAAATATACAAAAATAAAATCAGACCAAACCTGATAAGATAAGTACATGAAATTATAATGAATCAAGGGTATTCAAAAATATAAAATAAAAAATCGAAATTGGTACGAAGAAAGAGTTAGATTATGTATGAATCAAGTATACAAGCTATGGCTAAAGCAAAATGTTGCTATATAACTGAGAAAAGTATACTAGTGTCTAAGATAATTAAAATGATCACAATGAGAATCGAAAACCGAATAATGAAAAGTTAATGATGAGCTTAACATATAAATAAGTAAAAAACAATCAATGTATGAGCAAATGATAGTATATAGTTAAGGTACAGCGGAAGGAAGAATGAGTAAAAGGCCAAAGTGATCTAAAAACAAACCACAAGGTGGACAATCCCAAAATATATTATTATTATTAAGTCACAAGTTGACAAAAAAGGTATTTATGATTGACTGTTGAAAAGTCCAGCAATCAAATAAACTGAGCAGAGATGACGTGCCTCTGGTCTCAGAAAAATGAGTAGTAATGGGAGAAACCAGCTACTAAAGTTAGGGAAAAAATTGTGTATAAGGGAGAACACACCAATGGAAATAAAAAGAAAAACAGATCCAAATAAAATGGAATGAATTCAGTAAGAAGAGAAATAAAGAATGGAGAAACGACCAAGAAAGAAAAGGAAAAAGATTATGTATAACTGATAATTTCATAAAAAACTATACTAGTGTTTTATCAAAATGATCAATTTTAAAGGAGAGGCATTATGTCACGACACAAATAGCCAACCCCGTACCAGAGATAAAAAAATATATTTATAATTGTAAAAAATACCTCTTATCAAATGAACTGATTGATTTTAAATAAAAGTATAAGGAATATAACACGACAATACGACGACTTTAACCCAACCCAAGTGATTGAGCCAACAACCCAAACATAAAGAAGGGAACCACGGAACATACTTATTAAAATGTAAATATTTTAAAGTGATTGAGCCAACAACCCAAACATAAAGAAGGGAACCACAAATAAACAACGAGGATAAGAAAATAATAAACCTAAACCACAAGGAAACAAGTTTATGGGTTTAAATGACCCCAAAATGTCCAAAGAAACGGATGAAAGGACCTAATATATTAAACGAACAAGGAAAATGAAGAAGGAGGGAGACAAGCAAAAGTGAAAACCAAGAATGGTTCACCAAAATAAGTAAAATAGCACTCAACAAGAACATTGAAACCAAAACAAGGGTTATCAGGAGGAAGGAGAGATAACGGTTACTACCCATTAAAAAGGCAACCTAAACCACCAATAAGAATTGTTATTAGTTAGTAAGTATTAGTTATTAAGTATTAATTGTCATTAGGATTAAGTCATGAAAGAGAAATAAGTATAGGGGTCACCCACTATCAAACAAATGATATTAACAGTGATACAGTGCAATAGTGTAGGTGTAAGAACCCCAAAGTGAAGTGTGACACTAGTGAAATTGTAATTAACAATAAGTGATTTACAAGTGAAGGTAAGGTAAAAGTTGGAAATAAACAGTACATTAATAGCTGATGAATAAGTAGTATTAAGAGTGAATTATAGTATGAGGGATAGAAAACACTAGAAGTGATAATGACTTTTTATTTAAAAGAGATGTTCAATAGAGCTAAGTTTAACTGTAGCTAGTAGTAAGTAAAAAGGGAGGATTCCAGAATAGAAAAATTGAAGGTGTTACCATGGAGGGAGTATAAAAATTGTTTAGAGATTGAGAAGTCAAAAAACTAACAAAGATACCTAATTTATAAAGGACTATTATTAATTTAATAACAAGTGATGTGGTTTATCACAACACAAATAATATGTGTTATAAACTAGAAAAATAGCAAATAAGGATAAGTTAGGAGTGAGTGATGATATTTCTTAATCAAAATAATAACTCTAATAACTTATAAAAAATTGTGTTCATGTTATTGTTATAAGAGGATATGGCTGAATGCAATGTGCAGTCCATAAGCCTAATGTTATATTTTTAAGATTGAAATAGGGAAAGCAATGTTGAATAATAAACAACACACCTACAGACTCAAAACACAACACAACTAATAAAAATAACAAAGTAAGGCCAAATAGGCTGAACCAAAATGTGATTTGAACGAAATAAGTAAATTATTATAATGGCTACTTAGGCCTAGAAAAAAAACATAACTGTCAGAACCCAACAACCAAAAATTATAACAAATTGAATCAGAATTTAGAAAATCTGAGGTGAAGGAATCACCAAGAATAAATTGTAGATCATTTATAACACAAAATATTGTAATAGGCATTATTATATAAAAAGAAATGTAATTAACAAGCATTAACATAATTGTAAAAACTTAAAATCTGAAAATACCCAAGCTTGTGGGGTATCAAAATAATCTATGAACGAGAATAAATACTATAGTGACAATATTTAATAACCAGGAAGGAAGATGGAGGAATAACAGTAATCAGAAGATATACGAAGAATTCGAAGTTTCGATGACAATACATCAACTCAAAATAAGCCTATTCAGAAAATACCGTTACTATGGAAATAGCGGTTGTTGACAGAAAATACCGTTAGAAATTAGTAGAATAAAAAAAAGCGAAGCGTCACCAAGCCATACAGATGCAAAAGTTCGGAAGAGCAGTTTTTTCAGTGAAAATCATGAAAATAATAGTATAAAGTTGCTGAAAACCGATCATCAAAGAAGCAGATGACCACTACAACCAAGATTACAAGACCCAAGACCTGAATAAACG
Source organism: Magicicada septendecula (assembly GCA_034769895.1). Classification (NCBI taxonomy): domain Eukaryota; kingdom Metazoa; phylum Arthropoda; class Insecta; order Hemiptera; family Cicadidae; genus Magicicada; species Magicicada septendecula. The sequence goes on along the minus strand of CM068368.1, from coordinate 389,848,364 downwards.
GAAATTATCCATAAATAGAACGTCCGAATACAAGACGAAAAGGACGCCACATTTACAGAAGACCGAAATCCAAGAAAACTGATTTTATGCAGCCAATTCCTATCTCGAACCAACTACAAAGGCCTATACACGTCGAATTGTTAAGTACTATCCAATTATTTATTTTCCACCAAACCTAATCACTTTAAATAATTTTGAAAGGTAAAATTACCACACTATAAAGATAATATTTCTCTTTCATAGAGTATTTAAGCAAATTAAAACATAATGAAACTTTGTTAACATAAAATAACCTAAGAAATGAACACGAACTTACAGAACACTTTTACAACACAACACCACAGATTGTAACAGCACACTTTATCTTTCATGTACACTTAGATTAAGGTAATTTGTATTTTTTATTGTAACCATTGTAGTTCTTTAATTCATAGCCAAAAGAATCCACGGATTTTGAAACCAAAACTGCAATAAGCCTAACGTAAACAGTGACGCTAAGTTAAATGTTTTCTAAATTAATTCGCCGCCCTGAAAATAAGATCTCATGTAATCAATCGATAATTATTTTGTTGTAATTGTAAATGTTTCCAGTTATCACCATTAAAAAATATTCATTACAGGGAGTAACCAGCGTTATCATTTCATAGGGAGTGCTATATAATAATTACTTGTATTGAAGAATAAATTGTAGCAGCAAGCTAGTTGCCAGTTATTCGTCGGAAGCGACGATTGAGACGGCTGTGCGAGCGGGAACGATTTGAATACACCAACCCGCTACGCTGATAACTTGTTCAAATACAGTTTTTAGTTGTTTTGTAAAACGACTTGGCGCCACCCGGGATTATTACACCCCCTAAGAATAACAGGTAAGGTTACTGCCGTAATATACAGGTGATCAGAACTACGCTACAAACATCGCTAGCCACAAAATTACTGTAACGACCCGGTGCGAGGCGAACGCACTAATCATCCAAACACATTATTTTTTATGTACACATTTTGCAGGTACGACACAGTTTGATTGTTACAAATTGACGCATACAACGTGAGGCTCGAACGAAGAAGAGGGCGTCCACACTATTAGATTGTTACATATTGGCGTACAACGTGAGGCTTAAACATCACGAACACGTCATTATACAGATACGACTAAACGAAGACGATCGGATCTTCTCGTTACAATATATACATTTTTTAGATTTACTGAAGCATTTTCAATGCCCTTCTCTGTGCACTGCATTTGTGCAATGCCTGTAAATTTTGTTTAACTAAGCCTCCATAATTTTATGAGATTTCATTTATAGAAAACATTAATCCTAAGTTTCAGTTTTACATTCCTTGTAGTCATATAAGCCAGCATGCATCTCATCCGACCTTGTACCCATTATTCATACGTCTTTCTGTCCCTCACTGGGGAGCAGTATAGTCCTTTAGCGTTCTCTTTCCTAAGGGACGCCACTCTCTGAGTACTGTCTGGCTGTTGTACAAAAACCAACCTTTCCTTAACAGAATATTAGTAAGCCATTTTTTATATAGACTTTAGTGCCTGACTGTAATTACTTTACCCTAGAATGGATGGATTAATTCAATAAAATAATCGGAGGCTACAATGCGTTCGTCGCCAGGGTTCTAGTATCAATTACTTCTGTATTCACTACGAAATCAAGTTGTCTTTTAGTGAAATATTTACTTTTAGAAATTTTTGTTTATTTTCTAGTAGGTATATTAATAGCATATCGCAGGGTAAGATGATAGTGGAGCTGCCACCTTCAGGTTTAACATTCATCCTCATTTACTTCTGATTTGTCTCCCATAAATTGGCTCTGTTATTAGCTTGAAAAGACCAGTTATTTCTGTTGACCAAGGGTCATCCGCCTTTAGTGGTAATTTTTTACCCTAAAGGCTAGAGGATACCTTAATCTCCACTTGTTGACAAGTAAAGGAGGGACAACTTATTCCTCCGTAGACGCGTTAGACACCTGAAGCTGTTTTCCGTACTCCAGCACTTAGAGGTGAGGCTGGATAGTTTCCCTTAAACGACGAATGAGACTATAAGGCATTACTCACTCTTTTCGGTATATTAAGGGAACAGCCTACATAAGTTGAACCATGTGTGCGGGTTAGTCGCATGTGGAACGATTTGGTTAGTCTCATGAGGCCAATTTTCAAACGGTAGAAGATAAGTTCTTCTTTCCTATTATGGCGCAATGATGAGTACCAGACATCAATCACGATCTCCAAAATCAAAGAGTAAAACACCTAAAGTTCTACTTTATGATGGCCCTCCTATACTGCTCTGTGGATCTGAGAAATTACTAAGAAAATCCCAGGCGAGCCGTATTCAAGCGGCCGAAATTAGATTTCTCAGGGACGTGGCACGATATATCTGCTTAGGTCCGGAACAAGGCATTTTTGGATTAATCCTTGTAGAAGATGTGATTTTCTTATAAAGGAGGAGCAAAAATACTACACTTCTTGTGTTAATGGTTATTGCTACATCGAAACTAATAATAAAGGCTAATATCATCTTGAAGCGTAGTTCTAGATAAATTTAATAATATGCGTTATAAAAACTATTGACTTTCATACTCGTGCTCCTTTCAAAACCAATGTTATTTTAAGATAACAGTACTAATATTTTTCTCTGATGTTTGAAGAATGAAGCGGATAATTCCTCAGTATTTGTAAAAACATAAATTACACGTATCAGGGTGAGGTGGCAACCATCAATATGAATCTTCTTTGATCTATATAATATAATTTATTTATACCGGGAAACTGATTTCTTTTGTTTTTACGTAGGAATGGAAAGTGGTTACTGTAAATGGATACAGTGGATTGAATGTAATTCTATATACTAACACACACACACATACAAAACACACTACTTGTCTTGTATGACATGTTAAAAATTACTTGCAAATATTTGACGACTATACAAGAAATTATTTATGGTTGTATGACAAAGTAACCCCTTCCCGCCGTTATTAAAAACAATTTCAGAAAAACGTTTGGAAAATTATGTTTTTCATGGTAGTCTGTAGACCCTGTTCATACGTAGACTCATAGGTATACTATAATTATGTCCACTTTTTCGTAACGACATCAGTTACAGTATTTGAAAAATAATGGAAAACAATGTTCGGCTATACTGAAAGTAATTTGAACAGGAAAGAGATTTTATGTAGCAAAACTGATGTTTTGTTTAAGGACACCAGTAACGTGTAACTTTGTTTCTGTGTCGTGTAGTGTCTAAATGTAGAAGTCTTTAGTATTATTTCACTAAAACTTGAAAACGACCGATAGAATTCCTGAATAATAGTTATAAAAAATTATAAAAACTTAAAGAATCCTAAATAATTCACAAGACGTTAATTTATAACTGCACACTTACAACACTCCTCTAATGAAGGACTGTCATTTTTTTAACGTGCCCTGTACAGTTGCGAAGCTAGAGGCATGGGACATTACTGTTAAATATTCATGAAAATATTGGTTGATTTTAAAAAGAGAAGCAGCCGGTCAGCACTTTCCGAACTGACTCCCAACACTTCCCGCAAGTCGGCTGAGAGTCGGTAGCGCTCTCTTTGTACGGAATAAAGAGGGCAGTCAACCAACACGTAGACCGGCACTGTATACAGTGACCGGCACTTGACATGAAGGGCATGATGTGCGTGGCAAATTTCCAAAGAGACAGATACGACTTGGTTAGTCTCATGTGGCCAATTCTCAAACGGCAGAGGATAAGTTCTTCTCCCCTTTTATGTCGCAATGATGAGTACCAGACATCAGTAGTTTAGGATTAATGTTTTGTACTTTGTTAATGAGTAGTTTTCCCAGCTATTTTGCCACTGTGTTTTAACTTTAGATTTAACGGCTCTTTGGGAGTTAGTTATCGGAACAGGAAGACTAGGGACAGGAATAAGTTATGCGGGTTCTTATGTGGATTTGGTAGGTAGGCTACAGCATTAACAGGAATCTGTGAGCGGTCAAATATTCACACAAAGCAAAGTAAGAGTAAGAAATTGATAACAAGATTAATATCTTCTCTGAAATGATATTTCCAATTCTCTTAATATCTTGATGTTAATTTAAGGAAGAGAGTGGTTCGGAGCACTAATAAATTTCTAATTCATATTGCCGTCCAATATGCATGTTGCAGCCCAACGTAATGGCATATAAGTTGGTTGAAAGTATTGTTAAGGACTGTTGAAAAACACCGGGCAATTTTATCGTTTATCAATGCTCAGCAAGCAACGCCTGAGCTAGATTCTGTCCTACCTATTAATTTAATACAAAAGTTAGTATACTCTGCTATCATTTCAAGGCAGGCCACCAGGATTTGAAGTTGCAGCCTTTCTGAGAGTGAGACGGGGTGATTGTTCTGTCAATAACAATAAGGGAGCTCGATGGAGCCATCGGTGCCAGCTAATGATGAAGCAGGGAAGGGCGTCATTGTTCAGAATAAAAGGTAACTATTTTCTTGATGTAGAAATAATTTATCGGTATCTGGATTGTGTATGAGTATTTTCATATATACTGACAGCAGCAGATCAGCAGCAGATTTCTCATGGATGAGAGCAACATTTTATTAGACAGTTACTTACCGAAAAGTTCAAAGGTCATTCCTGAAATTCGCAAGTAACCACCAAATCCTGGGAATGTGAATGGCTCCTGAGACAAGCCTCAGTGGCTCTAGTCGAGGCAAAATGCTGCTGATTCATAGTGCATACATAGTTGTTCCTTTTTACTAGACGTTACTGAAAACCCCAGCTACAGTGCTACTACCCAGATCTACACGACACACATGAATGTGGCATGTCTCCAAGAGAACTGGTCTCACTCCAATAGCAAACAGCATGCTTAATACTCTACCAGTGTATCTATCCTCCAAAAAATATGGAACTTCGTAAAGAGAGATTTCTTTTCTGGAACAAACACAAAACTGCTAATGTAAGCCAGTTACCGTTATCCAGACCAGCCTGGAAGAGCCCCTACCGCGACTCATCATCATCCTTCGTTTGGAAAAACAGAGTTTGTTGGATTGGAGTTGAGATTGAAGCTTTAGCCACCAGAAGTCTATATTTGTGTTACACTACACAATTGGTACTCAATACATTATTGTTTATTAAAATTCGAAAATCCGCTCTTACTTCCGCTTGATGGTTAACGAAAGAGGCTACAGTTATAGTATTACTATCACGAAAGTTCAGTGACATTAATAACTTTTTCTATCGTGTATCATACCGACCAGTTAATCCTACTTATTCATTAATTTTAATCATGCATAGATGGGGTAGGACCCTATTTTCGTTCAGTTGTTAATTTCAGCCAACTTTCTCGGTTAATATACCGTCTGTTTGCACAGCGACTCGAATTTCCAATACAACACACCCGGCGACTGTTTGTTGAGCAAACAGCAAGCGGCAGGACTACCGGTGGGAAGATGTCGTTATGGCAACAACACGGCGCCCGCATCAATTATAGTAGCACACACTAGCACGAACGCATCACATGAACTATGCGCGCGTTTGCAGTTACTGTAAATGGTTTTAAGCAAACTGGAATTTATCCCTAACATTAATAACATTTGGTAGTTTTATATCAGATTTAATGTGATAATATTTCGTTCTCTTGTAACATTTCTACATTTTTTTATATACACTTACCGGAATGAATTTGAAGGCTTCACACTTATGAAAACAAGCAATGACAACCAACAGCAGTCTAATTATAAACATCCCTCCTTATGTGGTTATTTCAGTTACTTTATTCTGTGTTATATTTTAACAATTTTAGCTCATGGCTTACTAATGTTAGGTATAATTATTATTTTCTAAGACTAGAATACAAAATTTGTTAATTATTTAGTTACCCAGACTTTTGAAATTGTTAATTATAATTGTAAATTACTATGAATAACTCGTACTTCAACAAGTATATTTCATTTATATAAAATATGCGAACTGTTCAGACGTTCTAGGTATAATATCAAAGACATTACTTACGAATATTTGTTGAGATTGTAAAATAACCGTATACAGAAACGAATTTTATATCATAGGCCTACACATACGTACACACAAGCCCGCGCATGTGTGTGTGTGTGCGCGCTTGTGTGTGCGTGCATGTGTGTGTACTACAAAATGGAAAAACTGAAGCGTTACGACTGATGTCTATCGAAATTTCATTCAGACAGACAACAATTCAATACCCCGCATTTTTACATCGAAATCTGTTTCTCCTCCAGTCAGTTTCATAGCCACTGTCCAACAAAATTACAAATCTATCGAATTCATTGTCAATAATTAGGTCTTTCAACATATTCTACTTCTATGTGGCTTCTGAAAGTAATCGGCAGTCCTAAGCCAAGCAGCTCCTACCCGGTGTTTCCTTACAGCTCTTTCCCTGAGTAATTTATAATTGTTTCATTTTCTTTAATTATTTTTCTCATTTGTAATAACTGTCTATATTTATTCTTGACTCATAACCTAGAAGGTGTTGATGAAAGAAAGTGGACATAATTGTAGAATATAAAACCGTAAATCTGATATTGGCCTATATAAATACTTGTAAAATGAAAAGAAATAACCCTATAGATAACAAAGTACACCTGTTATACTAAGTCAGCTCAAGCAACTCAGGTAACAGATACGCAAACGGAGAAGTTAAATTATGATATTTTACCCTGTATATGCCGTACACAAAGAAACTGGATATTGTAAGTCTTTATTATTTAACACCGTTTCAAAACTAATTATGGATTAATACCGTTTTTCCAATATGTCTAATTAAATAAAAGAAATAGTTTTATTCGATAATAAAAACAAAATAAACATAATTATCACTGTTGCACACCACTATAGAAAAATGATTCCGATTTGCACTTTCAAGTTTCTCAGCTCATCGTCAGATCGGAAATAACAAGAGGATAAAACCAAACTATTCACACCCCCACCCCCACTGACCTTTGCTTTTCGGATATCGGCCAACATTTCCCATACGGTAGCGTTTGCTCTGTTTGTTATAAAGTCGTTAAAAGAACTGTGTACATTGAAAACGGTTTTTCCTAACCTCTAATATTCGGGCTATAAATTGCTATAAAACACTAACGTTTCCCAATAGAGATAACGTCATTCATTTTAAATTTATATTGTGATTAGCAACAAGCTCTTCACGACAAATAACATTGATTCGATCGGGCTTATAGCAGAACATATTTATCAGAATTGTCAATATCAGTAACGGGTTATATCACTAAGTATCCTTTTTATACTTACTTAGTAAATGAAAATTTTTTACTGCCATGTCCTTAGCTTCTTGCTATATTTTTTGAACCATCATTCTTAACTCCACACATATTACTGTTTCCCTTGGCATTTTTAAACTGGAATAATAAAACTCTTTACCACATCGTCACACTTCCTAGTGTGTGTTACTGATTGCGCTTCTTTTCTCATGAAGTTAGAAACTTTTTTTTTATTCATCTGCTCTTACTGTGTAATTTTCTGACTTTTAATGTCGGTACAAATTCTAACATATCTGTCGCAATTACGAGGTAAAACATTATGACTACACTGCCTTATACTTGCAAAACATTACCTGATTTAAAACGCACGATATATTCTCGAACGCCTATCCGTAAATTAAAATTCTCTACGCTTAAAGGCAACCTACGCTTAAAAGACACTACCGAGTTTAAACATACGATATTATTGGAACACCTAATTGTATACTGAAATTAAATCAGTTCCTGCAATGAGAAGACAGTTACGTTTTCAGTTTAAACAGCATGCCTCCGCCCATTACCAATTGGAACTGTTTAAAGACCAAGGCTTCAATATTCCGTCGGGTGCTGTACACTTTTACTTTTAGTTATTTCTGTATCATTGCAACTCAAATAATAAATCAATCTCTTAACATTTATCCAGTTACAATTTTAGTGTTTAAATTGAAAGTTCATATTAGTTTTTGAGTAGTTTCCATTGCCACAAATAATGTGAACTACCTGCCACACTGTGCTTTGTTTTACACTACTAAATTTTGATATTAATTTTTCATTAGTCTCCTTATCTAGTAATTGGACTTCTTTGACGATGACTTGTTGATAACATTTCTTTTTAAGTTTTACAGAGAAAAGTTTCATTTCACTAGCAACATCTGCTATTTCCCCGTGAATATCATCATCATTACAAACATAGGACGGCACATTTGCTATACTATCGCTACATTCCGTTCAGTAGAAAAACATTTTCACTATTGTATAATTTTTTTACAAAAATTGAAATTTTTATTTACATCTAGAAGTTCTTCTTAAACCCCTATTGCATGTGTAGAATTCTGTAATAACTCTACATTTTTATCTTTAATTTAAGTAAAGTGATTTTTATTCAGTATTTTGGAATCCCTTAAAATACAGTAATAATTCTACCAATTTTATTCTTTCCAATAATATGATTTTTATATGAATTTTTAGAATCCATTTCCGTCGGACAATTTTACGAGTGTTGTCCGCGTACAGTCGCATTCTGATACTAAAATCGACAGTCTTTAAAATCTAATTATGCATTCTATGATCTTGATTCAAATATTGCTGTTAATTTCCACATTTGTATATTTAAATGTGTCTTAATGTAAACACTCCTCCAGTGCTTCAATATTTAATCTCAACTTTTAAAGTCTGACCCCTCAGTTTGAGAATTTCTTCTATCATTTTCTGCCATTCGAATCATAAGTGAACAGGATATCACTGTCAGTTATGATCGTTTGGATACCGCCTACCTTCCAGGTAACCTAATATACCTGGCGTCTTCAAGTCAGACACAATTATAAAATTATGAATTTGATTTCTAAATTTACCTATACTTTGTTTCAGTTTTTCAAGCAATATCTTTTCATTAAAACTGTCATTATCTTTTCATTACAAATACGATTATTTTCGCTTTAAGAGAAAACTGCAGGAAAGTCTTGAACATTTCCAACTGTGATAAGATGAAAAATTGGATGCGTGGAGCGTAATTTTTAATGATTGATGTCAAAAGAACAAAATGTGTACTTAAATCCAGTAGTTTTCATAGGATTGTGTATATTTATATAAAATAAACAATCTGCAAAAATGTGTCATGATAAATATATGAAGTCTGATGTGGATAGGTTTAGAGAAATGCATTGCAGTATTGGGAGTACAGAA